>CAOLHI010000660.1:0-556892 GCA_948474755.1 Ctenosaura bakeri | reverse complement strand
GTTTCCCGTGGAAGTTGGTCAGATGCCCTGGAACTCCTGCAGTCATCAGCATCTCCGGCTTTCTCCATTCCTCTTGAGTCAGCTCTTAATTGCACTCCGGGTTAACCAGGTCACCTGGATTCTCCGCTGCCTTAATTATCCTTGCGTTCTCCTTCCTCTATCGCCAATGATTTAAATGCAGCTACTTAAGCGTGGATGTAAACACGGAGGACTGCAGTCCGGCCAGTGTGTGTGTTATGTATGTGATGGACTAGCCACAAGTCAATACATTCCACTCTTTCATATAGAGCTGGAAGAGGCCACAAGGCCCATTGAGTCCAACTCCCTGCCTCCATCAGAAAGTTCTTTCTAATGCAAGGGTTGCTACTGGGGGGGACTTGGAGCCAATTTCCCCCAGTCCTTTTGTGGACTGCACTCTTCCTCAAGCAACAACAAATGCCTCTGTTTTCCCTTGTACAGCCTCTCCAAATGGTGACAAGAAGTGATATCACATCATTTTCTGTTGCTATTTTGAAATGGGGACTGTGGAAACAAATAGAGGCATCTAGGGATCAGTAGTGGGGATTTGGGGTGCTAAAGGGTTGGGCTAGGGATATGTTCACCTTTTCATGTGTTGGGGACCTTTCAACTTGGTGGCAAAAATTGACCCGGTTTTTAGAACCTGGGTTAAACTTTGCAGTGGATTTGCTGCCCCACTGACTTGGAAGCCATCATCCGACAGTGTGTTGGACTCAGAAGTTGTTGGACTGCAACTCCCAGCAGCCCTTTTCCAGTGGCCACGGATGCCGGGGTTTGCAGTCTGACAACATCTGGAGGGCCACAAGATTTCCACCTCTGTGTTACAGCAATAGAGTGCCATTGCCTCTGGAACGTAACTTTCTTCCTCCAAGAACTTGGTGAAGACAGCCATGTTCCTTTTGCTGTGTTACTCCACACTCCGATCCTGAGAAACGTCTCGTTTGTCGTATCTGTGGCTGAGGAATCATCGATGGCTTCGTCACATCCAAATATCAAAGCCGGTCTTTGCCTTTCCCACAGAATGTGGTCTTATTCCCAAGCCCCGTCTTTCCTCCTTTTCATCCCGGCTCGTCCCCTCTTTTAGCTGTGTGTGTATAATAATGCCGTAACTCAAAACTGCCTGCAATTTCTTCTTTCCTAGAAGCCATTCCAGCTCGCCTTTGGCGCTCTTTAGGAAAGGGAGAACAAAACCAAACGCAAATAAGATGGAATGGAGGCCTTCTAGCAGAGGCGGCTTTTAATGGGCTCTGAGTCAGGCCGAGCCTTTGACTCAATGGCACGGCTCATTCTTTCATGCACCCGACTGAGGGCTTTTTGAGTGCCACGCTCTCCTGCATATAAACAAGAAAAGAAATGAAATTACATTGGTGTGATGAGACACAGGGTATTTCCCCCCATTTTCAGTGGAGAGCCTCAACACGCCTGGTGGGGTGTGGACTGTAAAACCTTCCTAATTGAGACTAGATTGCTGAGTGCCGTTCAAGCATGTGAAGGAAGCCAAATGACTTGTTTTTCTCTTCCTGATGATTTTTGCTAAAGGAGAAGAAGTGGGTGAACTGACCAAGTTGAACATGGTACATCCCAATATCTTGTCTCTGTCTTGGCATGGTTGGGGAGAGTGCATTTGTCATAGGTTGCATGGATCAGGGACTCATCAGGGCCACTACCCCAGCGCAGAATCAAGGGTGATAACGCTGAGAGGAAAGCTGCTGGTGTGAAAGATGATATTTGGGTGACCATGGATGCCAGAGCTGCTTCCTTCAGGGAAAGCTCAGACATCCTTCAGCTAACAGGTCGCCAAATCCTTTCACAGCTTGTCTTGTTCCTAGGCGTCACCCAAACACACCCCATGGGCCAGCCAAGCGTCTCTTGGCTAGTACCTGCCTGGTGTGATCAGAGAGTTTGTACAGCATTGGAGTCACCACAGTGCAGAGGCAAGCTTCCCATCCTTCTAGAAATAGCTACATTCTCCAACGCCTAGGACAAAAGGATTCCCACAGGAAAGGCGATGCTCTTATGTTCTTTTCTACTGGAATGAGCTGCTGGGATGAATGGCAAGGCCTTACTGTCTGAACTGCAGAATGTTAGCATGCTCTATGGCTCACTGGGTTGTGTGATACCATTCCGTGCTTTGTGATCATGTTCTCCCTGTATTTGGGGACCTGGGTTTCTCACCACACAGGTCAAGGGAGGATCTAAATGGGACAGGAAGAAAGAGCCTCCTTGTTCATTGCTTGGGTGGAGGCTGTTCTCCACTGAAAGAAAGGCAGAGCCCCATATGTGTGAGAGCTCCAATTGCCATGGGGCTCATAGGTAGACCCAGAGGTGTGGGAATTGACAGCCAAGCTTTTAGGGGTGTATTGTTTTTGAAAGTGGGCATTCTTGGTCTTGATTATGTTGAGCTTCTACAAACACTCAGGAAACAGAGGCTCCATTTGGGTTTTTATTTCTGAGGTTTCATTGGATGAAACCTCCCCTGTTCGGTATGTCCAGTCCAATTCCCATCATCCCAAGTCAGGATGGGGCTGGTGGGAGTTGTGGTGTAAAACAAGGGGAGGAGGAGAGAGAGCTTTCCAAGAAAGTTCTTCCCCCGCCCTTTCTTGTATATCACTCTCTGTATCTGTGGATGGCTAGGTTTTGGCTTTTCCAGAAGGCGTTGGAGGGAAGATGAAGCAGGAATCTGCTCTTGTCTGCTTGAGGGTATTGCAATATTTTATCAGCCTGTTTGATCATGTGTTCACTTTATTTTTATCTCTATGCTCTCAGCTATTTTCTGAGTTTCTCTAATGGAAGAAAAGCAGAATTGCTTTTGGATAAAAAAATAAGGGAAATGGGAAAAAGAAAGAATACCCTCGTTGTGTTTATCCATCATAAAGTATAGCATAAGCAAGCTTCCTGCTTTTATCCAAGAAACAGACAGACAGACACACATGTGCTTGTACATCACTGAATTACATGGGCTTCTCAGGTGAGGGTATGTATTAGGCTACCATGGCACCCAGCAAAGGACTTCACTTCTGTACTATCCCTATCCCTAAATCAGTTTTCTCCCTGATAATGATGTCACCAAAATGTCTATTTCCTGGCTCTGCAAATAACTCACAGTCTGCAAGCAATATTGATGCCCTTGTAATTTCCTGCGACAACTTTGGGCTTCATCACAGCCAGAGAAGAACTGAACTCCTTTCTGCCCATCTGTCCATCCATCCTTCAGGTCTTCTCTCACTTTCCTTCTCACCCACTTCTCTGGCTGCTGGCTCTTCACAGCGGTGGCCACATTTGGGTCTCTTGGTGTTTCGCAATTTTTCTTGTGTTTGATATGCAACAACAGGGTGTGCCTGGTACTCGAAGAAGGAGAGGGAAAGACCTCTTCCAGTGCCGTTAAAACCAAGTAAGTAAATGTGATAAGAGAGGAAAGGTGCTTTCTGGGAAGGAAGAGAAGTTAGATTAATTATTCTTAGACTCCCTCCTAACTCCATGATTTTATGGGAGTATCCACACTACTCAATTATAGCAGCTTTATTCTAGTTTAACTGCCATGGCTCCATCTTATGGAATCTTGGGATTTATTATTTGGGGAGGGGAGCTTGCAATTCTTTCTAATGCTGTAACACTAGTGAATTTTAAGCACGTCTCCAAACGACAAATCCCAGGGTTCCATAAGATGGAGTTGTGGCACTTTAAGTGGGATCGAACTGCTCCAGTTGCCCAGTGTGGATACACTCTCTGTTTACACTGTGATACAAAACATCAGTGAATTCTTTTCTGCAGGTTTTGTCCTATTACAGAGCATACTGGCTGGGGGAGTCTGGGAATTCTAGTTGGAAAAAAAAGTAACCTTTGAAATTCTCTTGTGTTCCGTGGCAATTGCTCTCCTCCCCAGTGTGACACTGAGAGCACACACACAGGCTGTGCTTGGAACATAACTTGCAAGCTGTACCCAACTGCACATTTTGAAATAGCATTCGATGCTATTTTTTAAAAAGCAATCAGCATTTGTAGAGCAGGCAGGTAGCATCGTTTGGATCCTTCCTCACTCCTTGAACAGTTTCCAAAATGGCTTCATTTCTTGGTGGGCATTGGACTTGATTTTCTTTCTTTTTTCCAAGTTCTGGATGTAAATGACAGTTAATCCTTGGTGCAATAGACCTTGTCTTAAACTGTTCTATAAGTATTTATAATAAATTAATTGAAGTGGACATTTTAAAACCAATCAATTTTGATGTAATTATTGTGGTAGGGCTCTGCTTAGTGAACAGAACAATGAATCTTAAGTAGCTTTTCCCCTGCTTGGTTTGCCAATAGCTTCCAGGGTGGGATGGGTGGATGGGGGAGGCAAGCTCCTGCATCTGTTGCAAGAGACCTCTGCAAACTCCCTCTGTCACCCTGGGCACATCCTCAGTGTTTTAGGACCACCTGTTCTCTGTCTGGAATGTACCCGTGTTTGCTTGCAGAGTTTACGTGAACGTCATTTGGATGCTTCATAGAATCGTAGGGTTGGAAAGGCTTCTTTTTGAAGACAACCAAAGAAGGGGATTGTGGCCATTTCCGCTCTACACTGTTATAGTGCTATTATTCTACTTTCCATGTCCTATGGAATCCTGGGGTTTGCAGTTTAGGGAGAGGCATTGAGAATTCTCAGCCAAAAACCTCTTTGGCCTCTCAGGAAACTACAAATCCCAGAGTTCCACAGGATGCTGAAAGTGGAATAATAGTGCTATAACAGTGTAGTGTGGAAATGGCCTGTGTTGGGAGTGACTGAAATATCAGTCCACTCTTGTTTCCCACGTATATAAACACGGAGCTGAGAGTGGGCCCTGAATCAGATTGGGAAGGAGTCACATAAAGCGCACACACACACACACACACACACACACACACAGAGCCAATTATTTTTGGCCAAGAGAGAACATCTTCTCAACCTCCGGCTGCAACAGTTGAAACATCAGGATTTTTACAGAGACTGTACCACCTCTCTGACTAATTGGTTCCATAGCTGAATTGCTCTTATTATCAAGAACATCTTTCTAATGTTAAATTGAAATCTACCTTCCTGTAACTTAAAGCCATTAGATGTGGTCCTACCTTCTGGGACAGTGGAGAACTTGACCTCTCCTCCCTGGGACAACCCTGGGAGTATTTAAAAACCCTTTTGAATTGCCTGGAGACTTAACCTTCTAAACAACTCTGTGTTGCATATTTGCATATATGTAGACAGTAGCTTGGAAACATTTTTGCAATAAGGAGTTAACTTATTCTATTGGCTTTGCAAATAAATGCAGCAAATGTGCTGGACTGCCAGCTCCGCAAAGGATTGGGGACTGTGGGTTGCTCTAGAAGGACTGGTCTCTCTTTCTTTGTTGCTGGGAAACTTTTGGAGTCTGCATGCACAAGGAAGATATATCTTCTGTTAGCTCAGCCGTGCACGTGAGGACAAATGATTATGGTAGTTTTCTCTTCACCGTGGGAGAAAATGAACAGTCCTTCGCAGGATTCTCCCCATATTCAAAAATCCTGAAGTGCCGTGAGGAAAATAACCACATCTTTTTTCCGCACAGGATAATTCCTCTGCAGCATTGCAGGACATTTTCGGGAGAAAATTGCACAAAATTCTGGTTGGTTTATTATTCTTCCTGACAGGGTTTTCCAGTGGTTGAGAACTGAGGATAAATAATTAAGAGATATTCCTTCCATCCCTGATCTACACAACCCATTCTCTCATCTGTTGTATTTTACCGTATGGTTGACCACCGGCCACAATACTTAGTCATTGTAGTTGTGTTTCTGTTGCCAAACTATTTTGGCATCCCAGGCAGATGTAGCACAGCTAATACACAGCAGTCACCAATGCCATTTTGGGCAAACATGTTTTAGTGACTTTGCATAGAAAGAAATAGCAGTGGTAGGAGAGATTAGTGAGGTTTGCTTGGAAGGAAACAACCTCCCAAGTCCAGGGTTTGGAGAAGAGGAGAATGAGGCCCCAAACCCTCTATCAGTTAAAGTGGAGATGCCTGCGGGTTGAGACTCCACTCTGGTTTCATGAATAGGTTCAGAACCTTGGATAGCGACTTCAAAATTTGGAGTAAGATCCAGAATAGATTCTCCACCCCTCTGAAAGTGAGAACCACCAGCTGTCCCTGGAGGGGGAAATGCACCAGCTCTGGTTTTCCCATGCCAAATGCATGGCACCGTGTCCTTCACTCTGCATGGATTCTTCTCTACCTGATCGGAAGCCTGACTTGGTTTTGATGGACTGTAGCATTTTGCCAAACACTTTATTGCAAGGAAGCTGGAGAAAGAGCTTGGAGGCTGTTGCTGGAGCTGGATTTTGCTGACCCAGGTAGATGGTGGTGAAGGAACTCAGCCTTTTCCAGGAGGCTGCAGCCATTGCGAAGGCTTCCTGATGCTTTGAATCAATCTAGATATTGCTGGGCTCGGTGGTGACAGCAACCTTCCAGTCTTTTCCCAGAGGAAGCTGATCTGTGCCATGCTTATGGAAAGGGGCGTTGAAAGAAGGTTTCAAGCAGGAATCGACTCAGCAGTGATAAAAGGGCCGCGTAGTTAGAGATGATATGTGTCGGCAAACAGTAATTGTAAGTGCTAGTTTTCTTTCTTTTTTAAAAGCGTCATTAAGGTAGCTCTGCTAAACTTTAGGTTTTACGAAGCTGGCAGGTAGAGTTTGCAACATAATGTTGCAGCGTGGAGTTCACTTTGGTCATGTGCCAGCCATGGTTTCCCTCTCACCCCACCCCACCCTGGTTTTCTGTTCACCCTCTTTCCCCAGTTAGCATTACTGTATTTACTGATTCAATGATTTTGTGAGTGCTGGGTTGCCTCTTCCCCAGTTCTTATAACTTGAAGGGATGCATTCGAAGGAGCTGGGTTGTCCCTGATCCTGGGACGTGTTCAGTGGTGATCCTTGGATGTTCATTGTTGAACAGTTCTGGTACATCAGTCATCCATACAGGGATGCCGGGGCGTAGCCCTGGGAAGGGGCAAAATGAAGACTTTTTCTTCCCAAGTAAGAATTCTTCTCCCCTAAAAAAATTGTTTTCTTCACTCCCCAAATTTCTGGCATCTCAGTAACTTAAAACTTCAGTTGTGCATTTAGAAATACAGTTTAGGCTTCCAAAGAAAAAGGGAAACACAACAAACACACAGCCAAGAGAAGAGTTCTCACTCCATTCCTGCTACTTTCACTTGTATTCAGTTTTATATGAAAAAAAATCTTCTATTGAATGCTATAAAAGATGCTAGAATAACCCTGATGAGAATTGGTGGCTTCCATGGCAGTGAGGCAGGGAATCCATTCTGGATTGTAGTCCAGGGTGTTGAATGTGGTTGAGGGATAGTGTTCAGTACCTAAACCTTTAAAGTTTAGACTAAAACCCAAAGCGGATTCCTTGCCCTACTGGCATGGAAACCTCCAGCCACTGCTGGGTTGACTCAGTTGAAACGCTGGAGTCAGCACGACATCCAAATCAGGGCAGGTTCAATTTTTGCTTAAATTATTACATCAACCTGAGTCTCTTTCAAGATAATCCTGTAATTAATAATTTGAACAAACAGGGTCAAATATTTACAGGGAAAGCAAAACAAAGTATAGCAGATACATTCAGAGAATGTAAATGAACATGAAACAATCAAAGGTCACTTGAAGGCAAGTGTATAATAAAGTGGGCTCCCATCCGTGAAAGCTTACACCAAATTAGGAAGCCTTTGTGGTGCCACAAGATTTGTCATGTTTGTTGCAGCCCAAGACTGTGTTCTTATGCCTCTTGTCATAATGGGCTTAACATCCAAACAGGTGTAGCGGCTGAAAGAGAAGTGGCAGAATGCAGATTATCCCATGTGCAGCTGCTTTTGATGGACTACAGATGGATGTCTGAAGGTTCCTAGACACACACTGTTGACCCTGCACACACAAACACAACAGATGAAGGTGTCTTGCACACGGTAGAATTAATTGGTCTCATAACAAGCAAGCTCTGTAAAGATCTGCAAGCGACAGACATGATCTACTACCACTGAGTGACCTTTTTTGTGTAGAACTGGTCATAGATCTTTGCCAGAACATCAAAGAAAGAGTATGGTGTCCAGACTGAGGAAGGTAGTAGTGCCAGCAATATTGTGCTTGGATGGAGCTCAGTAGGAATCTTGAATCCATTTCTGGTCACCACAGTTGAAGAAGGATATTGACAAGCTGGAACATATCCAGAGAAGGTTGACCAAGATGGTCAAAGTTCTGGAAACCAAGGATTATTAGTAATGACTGAGAGAGCTGGAAGCTGGAGAAGAGAAGTCTGAGAGGTGATGTGATGAACGTCTTCAAATATTTGCAGTTATGTCATGTAGAAGATGGAGCAACCTTGTTTTCTCCTGCTCCAAAGGCTAGAACAGGAACCAGAGGATTCAAATGATAAGAGACTCTTCTTAAACATTAGGAAGAACTTCTTGACTGTGAGAGCTGTTGACAGTGGAATGGCCGGCCTCAGAAAATGGTAGTTTCAACATCTTTGGAGGTCTCTAACCAGAGCTTAGATGGGCGTCTCCAGAGTGCTTTGGTGATGTTTTGTTCTTTGCCAGCAGCCAGCCAAGGTTTACAGCTCTCCAATTAGAGTCTGTTATCAGCAGCCATGAGCAAAGTTTAGAACAGTTTGTTAGCTAGTTGCCGGTTGTTGTTTTTGTCGTCTGAGTCCATAGTAAATTCAGAACGACAGTCCAGTAGTGAAGTCTGTACACAAGGCGAGGGTCAAGGTTTCCAGGAACATGAGCAAAGGATTCCAGTGTGAGAGGTGCTGCCAACTTTTCCCCTATTTTTATGGGCTGACAGCCTCCCCCAGATGTTTGCCAAATTGAGGCATCCTTACTATAGAAATGTTTTCAGTTTCTGACTGCAGTAACTATTCTCCCATTCATGTCTTTGTATTGTAGCTGTTGGGAAGGGTCCTGTCTGAGTCCTGGGCAGGGGCATGACATCTATGCTCACATGGCAGTTGTACTAGATTGCCCTTCTGATCTTCCCCTGTGGTTGTATGATTCTGATAATTTTTGTATTGATAGAGATTGATCCCATTTCTGCAGATGTTTATCATCCTAGTGATGGTACCATTGCAGTTCTTCCATCCTGACAAAACAGTCTGGTTTTTGCAGGTTTGCAACATTGCAGAAGTAACTTCTGTTAAGATGCTGCTTCTGCAACTTGGCTGTCCCTCGATGGCTCTGACAGGCTTATGTCCTGACATAAATCTTAGGTTCAAACATCAGAAAGCCAGGGAGGGAGCTGATTTTTAACTTTTTCAGCTAGGCCTGCAGAAACATACCTTGTAAACTGTGGCTCAGGCCTTTTCCTTGCAATCATTTTATTCTACTTTGTTTTTTTCACTTCTGCTTTGGTGGGAAGGAGTAGCTTGTTCAGGAAAGGATGTTTCACGTCTTGCTGGAATCATAATTTTGACCCCTGTCTTGTGGGTCAGAATTGGTACAGATTCTCTCTGTGTTTCTTCTTAATCAGAGCCTGCAAGTAAATTGTTAAAAATAACTTACTTGCTACTTTTTTTTTTGTTTTGCAATTAGTTGCCAGTGTTGTTACCTTCAACTGTCAAACAAAATGAATATCAGTGACTTGAGTTATAAGTAATATTACTTGTTATGATAACACAGTTTTTTAAAAGCCACATGGGTAGGTGTTGGAGGTAACTGATTTAAAAAAAATTATTTTAAAAGTAACACAGAAAAGCAGAAACATGTTAACATCAGCAGATTTACTCCCCCTGCCCCAAGTAACACTAGAGCTGGCAACCTGTTGAGAATTTATGATGTTGTAAACCAGTTTACGATTGTGCAGAATTGAATAGTTGCACAATGGTGCTACTCCCTGGAGGGGGGCGTTGCCGTAAGCCGGACACTTTGCAGGACAGGGGAATGAGAAATTCTAGGAGAAATTATAAGGCTGTGCTGGTGAATCCAGGGTCCCACTTTGCTGAAAGAAATGCATTTCTGTCCAAACTCTAAGAGACCAGAATCTGAGCAGAAGAAGGGCCCTGGCTTCAGTACCCATGCAGTCTAGGAGGGAACGTGCCTGGTCACCCTACACTGCATATGATACGTGGAGAATTGCACATGGATTTTTAGTAAATCTGGGAAAAGTCTTCTGTCTCTTTGCATATGGTGTATTCTTTCCTCTCTTTGATGGAAAAACTTAGTTCCTGACAAGAACTTTCTGCAAAGGAGCCCTGGTGGCGCAGTGGTTAAATGCCAGTACTGCAAGCCACAAGGTTGTGAGTTCGATCCTGCCAGGCTCCAAGGTTGACTCAGCCTTCCATCCTTCCGTAGGTCGGTAAAATGAGTACCCAGCTTTTGGGGGGGCATGTATAGAAAAATGTATCGAAATACATGCTATTTCTAAGTTGTTCACCGCCTCGATCCATATGGAGAAGCGGGATACAAACAAACAAACAAATAAATAAATAAATGTATAGAAGTCAGTTTTGGTCAATTCCTTTAGCCCCACCTGCCTCTGGAATGCAGCCCCCCCAAACTTCCCTGATATTTAACTGGACCTCAGGCTGAAAGATGTCTCCCACCCTTATAGTACACAAAAGAAACCCACACCTCTTGTCTAAAAATTTGCAACCCAGGGATCAGCGGGTACTTCTTAGGGGTCTGCATTTTAGTACTTAGGGCCAACGGCCTCCCAGTAACTTCTCTGGACCTGAATCTGTCCTCAGGCTGAAGGAGGCTGCCTGCAGTTCCTGCAGAAAGGTGCCTTGCTGTCAGAAGGGCTGGCTGACCTTCCTCCTCCTCTTCCTCCCTCCCTCTCTGTGGTTTCTTTCTCAAGTTTTTATCCTATGCAACTGAGCAGAAATGGATTTTTTGTTCTCCCCTGGGTCTGCTTTGAAAACCAAATTCTGCAGCTGGCATTGAAGGGGAGTGACAGGATCCTGCCACGGTGTAATCATTTATGGATCAGGTAATGATTCCCTCTCCTCGTCCTGGGGCTTAATGACATCTCCCTCTACCCTGGGGAGCTGAGCTGCTTTTGTCAAATATTGCTGAGACACCCACTT
The DNA here is from genome assembly GCA_948474755.1 of Ctenosaura bakeri. Classification (NCBI taxonomy): domain Eukaryota; kingdom Metazoa; phylum Chordata; class Lepidosauria; order Squamata; family Iguanidae; genus Ctenosaura; species Ctenosaura bakeri. The sequence continues at coordinate 545,805 of CAOLHI010000660.1, read as the reverse complement.
ACGTCTGCCAATGCTGATCAAAGCTCGCTTGCTTTACTTTATGTGTACTTGAGTTGTTCGGCATGCAAAGGAATTAGGAAGTGTTGCTTTCTGTGTAGGAGGAACTCTCCTCCTCCCTTTTTCTCCTGCAAACAGAAAAGGGGAAGCAGGGCTACTCAAATGAGGGGAATTTGATGGCTAGAGTGGGAGGAATAGTGTGTGTGGGGGTGTGTGATTGAAAGAAACTTCATTGGGCTGAAAGCTCTGGATGAAAGTAGTTATTTGCAGACTCCCCCCAAGACACATTTGGAAGAAAATGCACCCTTTTGCATGTTTCCAAAGTTTATAGGGAATAGCAAAGAAATAAAGCACGTGTGAAACCACACACATTTTTTTCCAAATGCAAATCTTTAGAACGTACATCATTTGCATAGACAGGCTTTAGTCAATGTGGAGAAGTTGCATACATTTGATAAATTGTGCAAAGTACATGCGTAAAATGTGTAAACATTGTGCAGACGTGTGGGAAGAAAACAGTGTATCACAATCTGGGATGGAAGAAGAAAAACAATTCAGAGAAACTCAAAGAGCATGAGGGTAAGCAAGTTTGATATAAATAAAAGTTTGATACAAATAAAATATGCCAGGTGCTGATTTCTGCTTGGAGGTAAGATCTCAGGTGAGTACTGTGGGCTGAAGAGGCTGCAAGCACAGGTAAACCTCAGTGAACAAAGCAAGATGTCTTTCCTAGATGGGTTTGCAGATTTGACTTGCATGGATTTGATTATTTTGAGTTTTTCCAACCCTTGCCCCCTCCCTAGCTCAGACATTTCCTTTCTGGGGAACCTTCCCTCTGGGAGGCTCCAGTCAGGCTGCACAGCTGTTTAAAAAGCCACCTCTGGTCCTCCTCCTCCTCCTCCTCCTCCTCCTCCTCCACCACCACCACCACCACCCACTGCTAAGGCCAGCTAAGGATGAATTGCAGCCTTATTTCTCAGCACCATACACCCTCTCCCAATGCTCCCCACACACCCAAGAAGGAGATGGGCAAAAGATAGGAAGTAAGGGGCCACCATGTCAGTCCACCCCCTTTCCCTCTCCTTTCCCTGACCTGGTTTGGGCCCTGGGTGCCCCCTCTCCCACCATGCCTTGGCCCCCTTCCTGTAGAGTCACATTTTTTGATATTTGCAAATTTTACACTTTTGCAAGGGTCCTGTGCCCCTCACTCTACCAAAATGTGGAGGACCAACTGTATAAAGAGAAAGCTTATTGGTCCAATAACCTACCTGAACTTGTACATAAACCTGTTTCTAGCACAAAATTTGTAAATCACCTTTTTGGGGCTGAATTGCTCAATTTAGACATGAGATGCAAACTGTCCAAATGGAGTATGAATAGATAAGCCTCAACCCACCTGGAAATAGTGTCACCTGGAAATAGTGTATCTCTTCCTGGAAAAGGAAGAGAGAAGGTCGGTGCCAGCTGGTGAATTCCAAGTCAGTCGGATGGTAAATATTTTCACCTGAACTTTAAAAATGCTTTGCAAAGTACTCAAAGTAGCTCCAGCACCTTGGACAGCTCCTTTAGCTTTAAAGCTACTTTCTGAGCACCTAAACTCTATTCCTGAAAAAGTTTCAGCACTTTGAATACTTCTTTTAAAGTCTGGAATAAGTCCCATGGTGGATTCCCCAGCCCACTGATGTAGAATCCACCTGCTGGGTACGGTGCCACTGGGGACTCATTCACACATTGTGCAGACTCATTGGTGAGGTATCGTTTTGAGAGTGCACAGAATGACATAGAACCATAGAATCATAGAAATGTAGAATTGGAAGAGATCCAGTCCAACCCCCTGCCATGCAGGAACACCCTCAAAGCACTCCTGACAGATGGCCATCAAGCCTCTGCTTAAAAACCTCCAAGGAAGGAGACTCCACTACACTCCGAGGCAGCCGATTCCACTGCCAGACAGCCCTGACTGTCAGGAAGTTCTTCTTGAGGTTCAGGTGGAATCTCTTTTCCTGCAGCTTGAATCCATTGCTCCTTGTCCTGGTCTCTGGAGCAGCAGAGAACAAGCCCTCTCCTTCCTCTATGTGGCATCCCTTCAAATATTTAAACATGGCTATCATGTCCCCTCTTAACCTTCTCTTCTGCAGACTAAACATCCCCAGCTCTCCAAGTCTATCCTCATGGGACATGGCTTCCAGGCCTCTCACCATTTTGGTCGCCCTCCTCTGGACTTGCTCCAGCTTGTCAATATCCTTCTTGAATTGGGGTGCCCAGAACTGGACACATGTTCCAGCCATTCATCACTGAGGAATAATAAGATGATACTCTGAGACATGGCATCATCCTGCCCCTCCTTCACAGAATGTATGTGCTTGGGAGCTTCAGCATGGAGTGAAAACTCAAATATCTGAATAGACTGTTTGGGACAGAGTGTTGCAAGCAGAATTAGGGTTGCCAGATCTTCGTTTTTCTGGGCCTTCCCCAGATGGGAGGCAAGTGTGCAATTCACCAGTTCTAAATTATGAGTTAAGTCTTGGGGGTCCCCAGCAACAAAATATATTTGCAGGGGTCCCTGGTAAAGAAAAGGCTAAGAACCACTACTTAAAGTCTTTTTGGGGGCTTTTATTTGAACCAATGCCAAACATTTCCACCGATGTAAGGGAGGAACATGAATGCCACATAGCAGAGCATGGGCCATCACCCTGTTTTTATAAGGGTTAATTTTTTTTAAAATACAGAATGGATTTTTAAAAGCCAACTGTCCAATTAGTCAGAAGTGATTTTCAAAGACTTTTTAAACAGTCCTTAATTAGTTTGGATTTTAACTGGTTTTTAAATGTTATTTTATATACCTAATTTATGTCCCGTCTGTTCCTCAACTGGTTTTCTGAGCTGCTTAATTGACCCGAGTTCTTTTTCAGCTTTTCAAGAGTTGGAAGGGCTTGTAGGAGCCATACCCAGTCATGCAATTCCATGATCTATTGAGATTTTGTGATGTAGGGCAGGATAATCTAAATCTTTTAATTAAAGAATAAAAATAAAAATAATAATGAATGAAATAAAAATATTTGACCCAACATGGAGCTGTGGATGTAGGACCTGGGTTCAAATCCTGCCTCTTGGCACTCATGCACCAAGTCCTTTCCTCTTGCCATTCATTTATAGTTTGTTATTTACTGCCAAGTCAACTTCAATTTCTGTAAATGAGAAACCTCAAAGAACTCTGGTCGTCGGCCTTACTCTGATTTTGCAAACTCACGGCGCCCTGGATTGAATTTACAATTTCCAGCCTTCCCTCATTCATGCTTCTTACATTCCATGTTCTTACTGTATACGCTGTGCAACTTCAGACTTCTTTTTCATCTCTGGGCATGTCAGCAGCTGAACATCCTTTTGGCTTGAGTCCAGTTGCACACCATGCTCATTCATTACAGTCTTCTGCTTTAGCTCATTGAGTGCCTTCTGACCTCCCAGCCTCATTTTTCAGTGCTATCTCTTGTCTTCCTTTTGGATCGTCTCATCGTAGGGTTTTCATAATAAAAGACTTGGTCAGGAGTGGTTTACCAGTGCCTCCTTCTGCACTGCACTAAGGGTTAGCTATGGTGCCACTGCTTTTGTGTCTGAGAGATCCTCCACCAATGTCACCCCAAAAATTACTGCTGCTGCCCAGTAGCTATTTGGTCCATTTAGGCCATTTCTACACTATGCTGTTATAGTGCTATCATTCCACTTTCAACTTCCTATGGAATCCTGGGGTTTGCAGTTTAGGGAGGGCCATTTAGGATTCTCAGCCAGAGAGCTCTTTGGCTTCAGCAAACTACAAACCCCAGAATTCTACAGGAGATTGAAAGTGGAATAAAAGCGCTATAATAGCATAGTGTAGACATGGCCTTAGTCTGGCTCCTCTGTAAAAGCCTGGCTGCCATGGGAGATCCTACCAGCAGCACTGCTGCCATGAACATAGCACATAATTCCACCACTGTGGACAAGTAGTTCCTCCCCTTCAATAAAGCATGTGCAAAAATGTCCTACCTTGCAGAGTGGTTGTAAAAATAGGCAAGATTATGACGAGGATGCCATTTTATTTTTTATTTTTTGCAGCCTATGTCTTTCAAAACATTTTTGTGAGCCACTTTGGAGGCCAAATGGCAGAAAGGTAGATGCAAATCTTCTTAATAAATAAAAGCAAACGCGTCCTGGAGTGAGAGATTATGGACAATTGGTTCTTTGGTGTTCCATCACAGAGCTTTCCTGCGTAATCTTCTTTGCTGGTAGAAAATAGGATTATTGGATAATTAGGCTGTCCGTATCATGGCGATGTAATTAAAATCCTAAGGAAGCTAATTAATTTCCACAAAAACAGTTTCTTTGAACCTACCTTTTACTTGCTTAATATAGGCTCTCTTATTTTAAGGAAAAAACTATTGCTATTCCTGGCTGCTGACTGTTTGCTGGTGTGGGTAAAGCAGAATAAAATGGTAGCATACCCATTATTCATTTCTGACATGCTCTGGGCTTTTATTTTCGTGAGCCTCCCACAGTCTGGATATAAACCTTTAAAAGTTCTTATCTGTTTCATCTTCACGCAGGGTGATTGTTTATCTCAATAGCCAAGGGAAGTGAGAAACAAAAGACTCTTTAAAAAATTGGCTGAAGTTTTGGTATTTTCTCCTAGAGCTGGGGAAAGTCACTTGGGGAGGACGGGGGCTATAACTCCAAGAAATCTTCTGGGAGATGTAGTTCCCCAAGTCACTTTCCCCAGCTCTGGTTCTTTGGAGAGATCCAAAAGTGCTATCTAGAAGTTGCAATGAGAGTGCTACATCTGATGCTTGAGTACAGGTTTCTAAATATACTTCCATCCTTTATTTTACACCTTTCTGATGTTACTTATTTCATGGGTTGAGTGAGTAGGGGCTGAAACTGCCTATTTTGCCCCTCAGCAAATGTCAGTGGTTTGCATTTAGATTAATTGGGGTTTGAGAAAGAGCTGACCTCTATCAACGGTCTGATCCAATCAATGGCTATTGATTGAACCATGCTAGTCAATAGAGCCTCCATATAAGGAAGCAGTATATCGCTGAATATGGGTGTCAGACTATGTGGCTGCTTAAGGTCACAGGGTGAGCCGGAACATTTCAATATGTGTCTTGGAAAGGTCTCCCTTTTTTATTTTGATACGGTGCCATGTACATCGGTGGTGCTATTTGAGGATATTAATGTGTCACAATTACCATCGTGTGTGCTTAGCTTGGAGAAGAGAAGACTGAGGGGTATAGTGATAGCCATCATACACAAGATGGGGCCAAAACTTGCTTTTTTCTGCTCCGGGGACTAGAATATGAGCCAGTGGATTCAACTGATAAGAAAAGAGATTCCGTCTAAATATTAAAAAGAACTTCATGAGGGTAAGAGAAGGTCAAGAGGGGACAGGATAGCCATGTTCAAATATTTGAAGAGATGCAATGTAGAGGAGGGAGAGGGTTTGTTTTCTGCTGCTCTAGAGACCAGGACAAGGAGCAATGGATTCAAGCTGCAGGAGAGGAGATTCCACCTGAACCTCAGGAAGAACCTCCTGACAGTCAGGGCTGTCCGGCAGTGGAATCTGCTGCCTTGGAGTGTAGTGGAGTCTCCTTCCTTGGAGGTTTTTAAGCAGAGGCTGGATGGCCTTCTGTCGGCTTTGAGGGTGTTCCTGCAAGGCAGGGGGTTGGACTGGATGGCCTCTGGGATCTCTTCGAGCTCTATGATTCTATGATTTCTATGATTCTAAGAGCAGTCTGACCATGGAATACGCTGTCTGGGAACATGGTGGTGTCTCCTCCTTTGGAGGTCTTTAGAGAGAGTTTAGATGTACATCTTTCAGGAGAGCTTGAGTTGTGGATTCCTGCATGGCAGGGACAGATCTAGATAGCTCTTGTGCTTCGTTCCAACTTTATGGCTCTGTGACCATCACGATGTCTCAAAATATCCACTCAAGCAACCTGCTGCCACTGCCACCCCTTACAGTGTGTGGGTTTGGGTTTGTTTTTTTTTTGCATGTCCTCACTTACTCACTCAGGTGGTGGGGAGTTATTCACGGTTTTTAGCTTTTGCAAGTGTTCTGCACAATGAACCCTTGCAAAAGTGGAGAGCCACTGTATTACCACTCTATCCCGCTTTTGTCAGACCCCACCTGGAATGCTGTGTCCAGTTGTTGGATATTGACAAGCTGGAATGTGCCCAGAGGAGGGCAACCACAAATGGTAGAGTGCCTGGAAACGATGAAGCATTATGAGGAGTAGCTTAGGGAGCTGGGGATATTTAGCCTGGAGAAGAGAAAGTTAAGATAAATATTTGTCGTATGGAAGATGGAGCAAGCTTGTTTTTTGCTGCTCCAGAGACTTGGACATGGAGCAATGGCTTCAAACTTCAGGAAAAGAGATCCATCTAAACCTTAGGAAGAACTTCCCTGATGGTAAGAGCAGTTTGACAATGGAAGATGCTTCCTCAAAGGAGTCGTGGAGTCTTCTTCTAAACAGAGGTTAGATGGCCATCTGCCAGGAATGCTTTGATGGTGTATTCTTGCACGGCAGGGAGTTAGACTTTATGGTCCTTGTGGTCTCATCTAACTCTATGATCTATAAAAAAAATTATTTGTTTGAACTACAACTCCCAGAATCCCCTCACCCTCATGGCTCTCCTCTCACTTAACCCACACATTTCGAGCCTCTCGCTTGCTTGATATCTGAAAGGAGAGGTTTGACCGTGTCCGTGACTCTGCCAACCTCTTTGCTCCAGAGGATCAAGGCTTGGCCTCAAGGTTTAGTCCTTTTTCCTTCCTCCTGGTTTTTTTTTTAACAAACACATTTCTCTTGTAAGGGTTGTATAATTGACTGTGTGGCAGCTCAGGAGGGAAAGGACACCTGTGTGTATGAAATGTGAGAGAAGGCGGCCCTGTTAAAGGAAAGCAAATAAAGATTTTCACTGGAAAGTAACAGTTATCTGTAACAGGATATTGCCAGGTTGACAAGTTGTAAATAGTCATTGTTGACAGAATTTAATATCCTTCTCACTTCTGGCAGAGATGTGGAGATGAGTCTCTATCATTGCAGAACTCCTGCAAAGGTGGAACCGGTCCCCTCCCTCCGTCGCCAAAGGGAGCCTTTAGCTCAGGCCAGCCGGCGCCGCCTCCTCTCTCCCCGACCCCCACCTTTTAAAGACTGTCTCCCAAAAAAGAAAGAATCTTGCAAACCTCCTTTTCCCCCTTTCTGCTTCTTCTTTCTCAAGGTTTTTCCCCCCTTCATAAAACTCTCCAGTTTGGCTGCCATGGTTTATGACATTTCGCTCCGCCACCCGCCATGAATTACAGTGGTGTTCGGTTTGCGGTTTGCTGGGGCTGGATTTACAACGCTGAGATATTAGGGGGAAAGTTTGCATTAAATTAACGAATGTCAGACTTTGCTGAACCTGTTGCGACCAGGCCTTGCACCTCAAGGACGGCATAGGGAGGCCGGAGCCTTTAAGGTGGCACCTGGAGATGCTTTCTTTGGGACGAGAGAGTTGTGTTAGCCGTTTTGCCATTGGAGCTGGCTAGTTTCAGCTGCTGCTGCTGCCACCTCTGCCCACTCATGCTGCACCACCATAACACCCTCTTTCTGGATTCCCATTATTCCTTTTTCTCTTTAAAGCCTAGAGGAATTCTTTATCCCCCATGTCTAAAGATGGATGCAGAGCAACAGCAGGGGGCCAGGCGAGGGGGTTCCTCTTTTTTGCGCCCACCCTGACTTGGCGCTCAGGATACAAGCCCCTGTTGACCCACCCTAGATCCACCTCTGTGTATGTATTGCCTTAGTATGTAATATGTTGTGTAGTGTGCAATGTATCCAAAGATACAGTATGGGGCTGGAGGGGAAAAGAGGGGATGGGGGTATGGAGAAGACACAAACTGTGTTATGGGAATAGGTGAGTGTTGACAGAATGGAATGGGCTAGGAGGGAATCAACAACTGCTCGAGGTCAGGGAAGGGAACCAACCTGGGAAAGAAAGTGCTTTGATTTACTAAGCAATGAAGGTTTAGTATGCACAAATGTAAAATATTGCTTATACCAAAAAATGTAGTTATGCTTTGCAAGTTAGTTCTGGCAACTTCTGCCGAAGTGTGCGGATGTTCCCCATGAATTTCCACTCTGCACTTTCTGTAAACTGCAGAGTGCCTTCTTCGGAGCAGGGAAGTCTTGCGCATGACACCCAGCCTGCACAGGGGGATTGTCGTCTGTGGCTTGTAATCCCAGAGCCCCTCATAAGTTAAAACAAGAGGCTGCTGGTTCCTGGCACATCCTGTGCTATGGTAGCCTCTTATGCAATTTTCATCTCTCTCCCTTCCTGCCTCCGAGAATCTAGTTTCTCATTCCTCTACCTGGGCGTCTATTCCTTCTTTTGCTTTCTTTCTGCAGCAGTAATTGTGGAATTAAAGCACTGCTGCTTTGGAAAGGAAGGTGCAAAGGTACGGCTGGAGCTTTTCTCACAAGGGCTAACATCCCTGTGAAGGATGCAACAGCTGCTGTGCTGGAAAGGTATTCTGAAGGTACATCAAAGTGCCCTTTGGTGTCTTCTGAGAGGCCAGCCGCTGGGTTAGCGCCTCTCTGCAGCCTCTCTGGGTTAGTGCCCATTTTGCCAGGATCACAAGGCTGGTGCAGTCAGTTGCTGATGCTTTGAAGCTCCGAGTGAGAAAACTATGATGTGCCTGCTTCTTCTGTGAGCAGCATTTTATCCTGTTCCATCATACTTGCATGGCGGACTCATCCAGCTTTCATAGGGTTGACTTAATGGATAGAAATCTGACTTGTATGGACAGAATTGTTGGCGGTGTTGCTTTATTCCAGGATGGGCCACTGGCCAGTCTCTGGGCTCCTGAAGAATGGCCTAAAGGAGGGTGAGTTCCAATAGCACAGCTCCTTAGGTTTCGCCTGGGGGTTGATGCCTCCTCTGTGCCCACTCTTTGCATTCTTTTGGACGGCTGTTGGCAGCGATTTCTTGCATCTGCACTAGGGTTCTTCCTAAAATACTTTAAAACTGGACTCTGGTTCATTGAGGTGGCCCCGTAGTTTGAAAGGCAATGATCTCCTCTTTGATTCCCCCCTGCCTCCTTTTTGCTGGTTATAGGTTTATACCACAGTCCTGCCATTACACTGATGTACCATAGGCTATAATTCTAAAAACAAAATTAAAGGAGAAGGAAACATATTGGTGTCATGTTGTTCTTGTTTGCTTTCAAGTTGTTTCTGACTTGTGGTGATGCAAACCTATCACAGAGATTTTTTGGCAAAAATCTGCTTAGAGGAGGCTTGCCTTTGTCTTCCTCCGAGGCTGAGGGAGTGTGATTGTCCAGGATCACCCAGTGGGTTTCTGTGGCTGAGGGGGAGGGATTTGACCCCAGGTCTGCAGAGTTGTAGCCCAACGCTCCAATTGCTGTGACACTCTGGCCCCTTGCTTGTTGTATCTTGTGTTAATCTGGACTGTTGTAGACAGGGGACAGTGGTTAGCAATGGTTCTCCAAAGCTTAGTTGTATCATTACATGGGCAAGCACCATAAAGAAATCACAACTTGGAAAAGTTAACTTTTGGGTGACAAAACTGCTATGCCCTGCTGGCCCTCCTTGTTCCCATACATTTCAGAACTGAAAACCAGACTCATTTGAGGGTGGGAATAAAATGTTGCAGGAAGTGCTGGGAATTGCAGAAAAAAGTCCAGGGCAACAGAAGCAGCGTTTGGATTTTATTAAAAGAACAAGGGTTACAGCAACAAATGCGATAACCTCCAGACACATTGGCCTCATCTAGAGGAGCCCTCAAACTGTTATGTCTGCAGTACCTGTCCAGATTTCCAAACTAGAGTCTTTCCCAATTGCACTTCTTGTACTAGAGTAGAGGGACAAACCTGATTTTACTTTGTATGGACTTAATTAGCACTGTAGTCCTCTCCCCACCACAGGTATTGACAACATGCCAGAGGAGGTCAAAGTGTGGCCTGAAGACTGCGGACCCCCAGATTTTCCTCAAGATCACACTCCCCCCATCCACCTGACTGCCCTTCTATTTTGCAAAATAAGAGGGTGAATTGCATTTTCTGGAGGCCTCCAGCAGTGAGGATTCACCTTCTAAATAGGTTGTTGGGCCCTCCCTCGTGCTGTTTAGTGTTGATGTTTGATACTTAATTTCGGCCATAGCCTAGAAAAAAAAAAAAAGAAATGAGAAAGTATGGCATGATGAATGAGAAAGATGAAGATAAAGTAAGATATAATGCTGCATAGGAAAGAAAATGGTTCTTTAAAAGTATGAAATACCTTATGGCATAAAATGCAGACACAAACTATAAATAAGGTACTCGATGTATTGAGTTAGAACAGTATAACATAAAAAAATTCACCTGCTTGCAAGAAGTTAATGTCTGACCTCTTCTAGGTTGGGTTTATTTGGTGGGTGGTAGCTTTGGCAGCCGATGCCACCCCACCTCCAGACGTTCTTCATTCCAGGGAATGAAGATGGCTCACGATCTGTCCGATGTTGGCCACCCCTGCAAGAGACCACGGCCAACCTTCTGAAGGAGCTGCAGTCTCAGGCCATTTCCTCACTACGCTGTTATAGTGCCGTTATTCCACTTTCAACCTCCTCTGGAATTCTGGGGTTTGTAGTTGACTGAAGCCAAAGAGCTTTCTGGCTGAGAATGTAATAGGGATTTTATTCTTTAACCCCTATGGAATCCTGGTTGCTAAACTGAACCCCGATTCCATAGATAAGTGGAATAGTCCCATGTTAGTGCAGAAACTAAACTGCAGATCCTAAACTGCAAAACCCCCGGATTCCATAGGAGGTTGAAAGTGGAATAAGATCCCTATTACAGTATAGTGCAGAAACTAAACTGCAGATCCTAAACTGCAAACCCCAGGATTCCATAGGAGGTTGAAAGTGGAATAAGATCCCTATTACAGTATAGTGCAGAAACTAAACTGCAAATCCTAAACTGCAAACCCCAGGATTCCATAGGAGGTTGAAAGTGGAATAAGATCCCTATTACAGTATAGTGCAGAAATGGCCTCAATAGCATGTGTGCCCAGAGAACTGTGCAAGACTATGAGGGCTTGATAACGCCCCAGGAGACCTTGGAGGGCTGCGCCCCACCACACACAACCCTGCAAAAAATAAAAATAAAAATAAATATTTGGCCTTCAAATGCCTCCATATGCCCTGTAGGGGGCATTTTTATCACACCCCCAGACCATTTTAGGTCTGAGGAGAGTCCTGTTTAGCAACAGGTAGTATCTGAAAGTCACTTCCTGATCACTTCTTGCTTCAGACTTTTTTTTTTTTAAATTAAGATAGAAGTGAGAGGTCACAAAAATGGCTAGCATGTGACCCGTGGGCTTTGCAAAAATATTGCAACCACTGTCTCAGGAGTGTGAATCATGAGCATTCCAGATGCAGTTGGACTACAAATTTTATCACCCCCACCATTGACTGTGCTGGTCAGGGTTGCTGGGACTTACAGTCCAGTAACAACTGTACCCCCAGAACAGCCTTGTAGAAGTATTTATTGCAAATCCCAATGCAATAACAGAGGACAACCCTTCATGCCTTTTGCACAGCGGACTCTGGTCCTCGAAAGCTCCTAATGCAAGAAACTGGATTGCCTTAAGATGCTCCCTTGCTAACTTGCGTTGGGAAAATGTTTGCCTTAAAATGTGCAGCGTGATCAAAAGCTATGTAGATTTCTGGCCTCCCTGGATAAGATCTGACAGGAGCTAAGAGACGTTTGGAAAAAGCTGCTGCAACAGGACAGAAAGATGGAGAAGGAGGAGGGGGTCATCAGAGGGGGGGCGGGGGGAGCTGTGGGTTATTAGAACAGACTTTGTCACGTCAATGAACCTGGAAATCTGCATTTCAGCTTGTCACTATTACTTTGTGACCTTATGGATCTTAATGTTGCCCATCTGTTATTGGGGAAGTTGCCTCTGTGTTGTGCTGTTAATGGGGGAGCTTATTCAGCAAGAGCGCTTGACCTGTAATCAATGGCGCAGGCCAGAGACTGTAAATTAAACAACATCTGACTAGGCCCTGATAGGCTTTTTTGGCACAGCCTCATAACTGGGAGCTGCACACGCCAGTGAAGGGCACCTCTTCCGAGAGCGGGCCCTGGACCCAGGAGAGAGGTGGGCAACTTGCAGAGGTCCTTTTTCTGCCCCTGGGAGCACCCAGGGTGTGGCATGGAAAATGGGAGGAAGCCCACTTCTGGTTTTGAAGAATGGTTTCTTTTCTTTTTCGCTATTCAGCCTCCACGCCAATAGGGCACTGAATCTGCTCCAGGTTTTAAATTCCACTTTAAAGGAACTGTCCAAGGTGCTGTGTCCTTTTTAGGGTACCAGAGTCCAGCACTTCTGGAAAGCACCTTTAATGTTTGGACTAAAATCCAGAGTGGATTCACTGCTCCACTCACAACTGGGAAGCCACCTGCTGCCACTGACTCCCAGCATTCCTCACTACTGGCTGTGCTGGGTGTTGCAATCCAGCCTCATCTGGAGAGCTGTGTGAAGCCCATCCATATGTTCAACAGTGCCCATGCATGGGTGCCCCTTAGAGGTTGCCAGGAGAAAGAATTCATCCTTTGCCAGAAATGGGGCATTCTTGCAATGAGATTTGAGGGACCACAGACACAGTCTTGGGGGCCACGTGGAGCCCCAGGGCTGCCCATCCCTGACCTGTACGTGGAAGCACTTTGGGACTGGAATGTCTCTGTGTGGGTGCTGCAAGGGGATTTTTGGACACACCTGTGCTGGTTATGACCTCTAAAGCCCTACCTGGATCAGGCCTTGTCTGTCTGATGGACCGTGTCTTCCTATGGCAGCATGCCTTAGCTTTAAGATTTTCAGCAGAGGCTCTTTGTTCAGTCCCACCGTCTTCCCAGGCATGTTTGGTGGGAACGTGGGAGAGGGTCTTCCCAATCCTTGTTGGGAAATCCCTCCTGGTTGTTCTTCTGTTGGCAAGTAAAAACTTTCCTGCTCTGGCAGGCTGTTCAGGAATCGACTGTGAGAGCTCTTCACGGTAATGCTTTCTGGTGTGTTTTGCTGATTTTTATCTTTTTTTTTCTTCAAATGGCTCCATATTAAAGGGTTTTAATTCTAAGCATTGTCTCATTGTATTTTAATAATAACTTTCTGTACATTTTACCTCCCTTTTTGTAATTGCTTTTAATAGCATGTGTTTTAGCTTCTATAAACTGCCTTGGCCCCTGATCTTGGGGAAAAGGATACGAATGAAATAATAGAAGTGCAACCATAGCCATGACAGCAACAATAAGCTGGGCAGTGATATGTTTGGGGCTAGTTGTGCCAGCCCTGGCTGCTGACCGGCTATATTGGTGGGGCGCTTCACAAGTGCCGGGGTCTCTTAGTTCTGGGTTGTCCGGATCCCTTCTCCTTTGAAGTTTGGATGATGCTTCCTTCTCTTATCCCTGTTCCCCTGAGTTCTGCTAGGTGTGGAGTTAGTGAGCATCATCCTTCAGTGGGCCATCATTTGGTGGCATTTTTGGTGTGCCTGCCCAGAGTCCTTATTCGGAGTTGCTGGTGGTGATGTGCTAATGGCAGTTCAATTAATATGATAAGATCTTAATTGGCTGTGTAGAATATTGTCCTTTTTAATCTATGCAGAAACTTCAAGGCTACCAAGGGAGAGGTGGCTGTAATTCTCTCAAGTTGTAATAAAATTGCAATATCAAAGCTTTTGACTGTCTGATGAACACAAGGGAGGGTGCATGTTGAGGGGGAAGGAGAGGCCTCAGTTGCTGGGTTTTTCTTTCCCATACTTGTGCTAATAGCGGCAGCCTTTCAATGTGGGAGGACGCAGGAATTGAGATGTAAAACGTCTCCGCTTGCTGCCATCGTTGTTGCTACAAGACTTCAAGTTGACTCTGAACTTATGGCGACTCTTTCCTAAGGTTTCCTTGGCAAGATCTATTCAGTGGAGTGTTGCCCTTGCCTTCCTCTGAGGCTGAGAAGGTGTGACTTGCTAAAGGTCACCCAGTGGGTTTCTGTGCCTAAATGTGGATTTGAACCTTGGTCCCTCAGGCCATTTCTGCACTAGACTCTTATAGCGCTGCTATTCCACTTGCAACATCCTATGGAGTCCTGGGGTTTGCAGTTTGGGGAGGGACCGGCTGTGTTTCCTAGTTTGTTCACTTTCACAAAAGGCAGAAATGATGTGGGAAGAGATGGAACGCATCCTTTGTTCACCATCTTGTTAATAAGCCTGCATTTGTGACTTATGGGAGGGTCCCTTTGTGACCCTGAATTTTCCTGTTTTTGATTCTTTGGTTTTTCTAGACGTTCCCATGCTAGGCTGATGAACTGTGCTGCTCTGTTCTCTGATTTAAGTAAGGCTCTTTTGACAACCGCCGTGGTTTTGGTGTTTTAATTGTCATATGAGAAAGCCATCCGTTTTCTGAGAGCTGAGAAAGAAAGATGTCCCTTTTAATCATCTTCAGCATATGTTCCCACTACAAGAAGACATTCTGTATCCCTTCTTCTTTCTTTTTAGAAAAAGCTCTGTTCTGGCGTAACGTCTTTTAAGAAAAGTGCTCTTGAGTGCAACATAGAATCATAGAATCCTAGAGTTGGAAGAGACCCCAGGGGCCATCCAGTCCAACCCCCTGCTATGTAGGAACACCCACCAAAGCATTCCCAAGAGATGGCCATCCAGCCTCTGCTTAAAAATCTCCAAAGAAGGAGACTCCACCACACTCCATTGGGGCAGAAGCCTATTCCACTGCCGGACAGCTCTGACCATCAGAAAGGTCTTCCTAAGGTTCAAGTGGAATCTCCTTTCCTGTAGCTTGAATCCATTGCTCCTTGTCCTAGCCTCTGGAGCAGTGGAAAACAAGCCGGCTCCCTCCTCAACATGGCATCCCTTCAGATATTTAAACATGGCTCTCTTGTCCCCTCTTAACCTTATCTTCTGCAGACTAAACATGCCCAGCACCCTAAGGCACTCCTCATAGAGCTTCATGACTTCCAGACCCTTTACCATTTTGGTCGCCCTCCTCTGGACATGTTCCAGCTTGTCAACATCCTTCTTCAAATGAGGTGCCCAGAACTGGACACAGGATTCCAAATGAGGCCTAACCCATGCAGATTAGAGTGGTACCATTACCTCCCTTGATCTACGTACCATACTCCTATTGATGCAACCAAGAATCACATTGGCTTTCTTGGCTGCTGCGTCACACTGCTGACTCATGTTCAGCGTGTGATCTACCAAGATTCCTAGATCGTTTTCACACGTACTGCTATCCAGCCACACGTCCCCAATCCTGTACTTGTGACTTTCATTTTTTCTGCCCAAGTGCAGGACCCTACAACATGTAGACCCCCAGCTTTAGCAAAGTTCTTTTTATATTTATGGATTGTGTGTACATGTGTGATTTGGAACCTTAACAAAAAGGAACTCCATGCTTAATTTAGCTTAACATCATAAGTTTTCTTTCTGGACCTTCCTATATATACATTTGGCAGATGGGCACTCTGTAAATTACATTTGACAACTCGAAATAAATTTTAACCACAATTTATTCCCACGCCCTGCTGCAGCACTTTGGCTGATCTGATTGAGTGAGCGGCAGCGGAAAAATACCTTATTCTTAAAATGTAGAAAAGAAGAAGAAAATTGAGGCAGCTGCTTGGTGTAATATCGGGGGTAGGCAGGTGGGATGGGCAGAGACAGATAATGCTTAGCACGTTCCAAGGGGAATGTAAGCTCTTCAAATAGAGTATCTCAATTCACAGCTTGTTGTATTGTGGCTGAACATTGACTTAGGAAAACTAGCAGCGCTAGCCGGGGTAGCCTAAAGAGACAAATGTTGGGACTGTCATCCAGCAACATCTGGCAGCTGTGTGATTGCCCACTTCTGCCCTAGGACTTGGAAGCATTGAGTTCAAATCCCTATTTAGTCATGAAATTCATCAGCTTGGGTCCCCTTGAGTCATTCTCTCTGGGTTTTTTCTCTCTCTCTCAGTCCAATCAATCTGCCATGGTGATTGTGAGACTGAAGAACTTCATGGGGGAAATATTGCTGTATTGCAGATGTGGAGGAAAGTACATCTTTACTACAGATTTATGTAAAGTTTTGTAGTAATTTCATAGTCCTGGCTTCGCTCTGGGAATCGTGGCGTAGGTGGGGATACTTTTTTCTGTTAATCTACGACCTTCTTGAAGACCTAAATAATTTGGGACCAGAGTACTTTGTTCCATGCATTGAAGTTGGCATCTAGATCTCTGCTCCATGCAAGTATAGGCACCATCTTGATGGATCAGATGGTCTATCTACCCAACATCCTCTAAATGTCCAAACAGATGCTGATATGCAGAGACTTCTGTCTGTGAGATTCTGGGAGTTGTCCTCCAAAAAAAGTAACTTTTCTAAGCCCTGCCTGGGGAAAAATGGGACATAAGAGCAATCTTTTCCCCATTACCTGCAGCCATATCTAGAACCGTACTCCAGAAATAGCACAAAACCATCATCATGACAGGTAATCCCTGATAACTCCATCCTCCATAAATTTGTCTGATGTCTTTTCAAATCTGTTGACTGGAGGTTACCTTGAGCAGGTACACAGAGGAGGAGTCTCAAAGGATAGAAGACGTTTGATTATTAGGGCATGTAATTTTCTTCACCGATGTACCTTGTGTATTTTCATGATTGGTCTTTGGAAGGTAGACACCAGCTTAATTTGCAAGTCAGATTAGTGGGGCACCTATCTCTGAGGAAACCCCATTGTAAGAAGGAAAACATGTAAATTGCAGAGAATGCATAATCCCCTTTATGTCTAGTTCAACCTTAAGTTGAAGGCATCTCCACCTCTTTTGGAAATCACACAGTGCATGGTCAAGTTGTAGAAAAAATTGTTTTGTTTGCCTGGAAGCTTCACTAGATTTCTGCGAGTTTTAGTATTAGGAGAGAGAAGGAAAACAAAATAGGACAAAACACAACAGACATGTTTCTCAGTCCACTTGCTTCCACGCCTTGCTAGGTACAGAATGACTGACTGACTGATGGATTGATATTGCACGGTTTGTCCAATATAGGTCTCAAAGCAACTCTGTCCTACGTCCTTCCTTACTGGTCTATTTTCTAAACTAAAGAGCCTCAATTATTGTACTTTTCCTTTATAGTAGAATTACTGCTTCCAATTTTCCTCCACTGTATGAGCTGAATATTTATTGCTACTCTCTTGTTTCTTGGTTATTACTGATCCACAAGAGTCCCTTTCTGCTTAAGGCTGCAAAGTTTACTCAAGAATCCATGCAAGGGACTTTGTGAAAAGCTTTCTAAAAACCAGACCGTACAATCCTCCCCTCCTTTCACTGAGGCAGGAAGGCACGAAACACCAGGGGTTTCCAGCCATAACTCGAAGCTGTGTAGTTGTGACCCCAGGGAGGCCTCCCCGGCATGTTCATCACATGTTTTCTGGTGGATGTTAAAAGGCTGTCCTTAAAGTGGTAAGTTAATAATGGCACCATGGAGATTTTCTGATGGTGTTATTCTCCTATGTATTGGTCAGTTCACTTTATGAAGGTTTACTGGTACATTTTTTTCTTGTTATTTAAATCTTCTCTTTTTCCCAGGTTGGGACTCAATGTGCCTTTTTAAGATAGTTAAAAAAAATCACAGAAAGGTTAAAAAGAAATTAAACCATCAACTAAATTAAAATCAGTTAAAAACATAAACCATTAAAACAACAACAACAGCCACCACCAATAAATGCCTGGCACATTATACAAGGCCAATTCCCACACATCCCCAAAATGCAGTTTCATAGGCCTGCTAGATTAAAAAGGGTATTGCCTGCTTGTGGAAAGGACAGTAAGAGGGTTGTCATTGAGCCTCTTTGGGAAGCGAGTTCCAGAGCTTGGGAGTAGCCACTAAGAAGGTCCTCTCCTGTGTCCCTACCACATATACCCATGAGGATGGTAGGACAGGGACAAGACCTCCCCAAAATATCTCAAAATATGGGCATGGTTATGCAAGAGATAGTCTTGGCCAGGATCTAACTGAATACTTCTGCTGGTTGGAGAAACTCCATCAGGAATTTCAGGAGGAGCTAATTTTCATCCTCAGCAGTGTTCACAAGACAATGTTCTCCTCTTTTCTCTCCAGCCAGAGGTGTTTCGTGGCTTCCGTATCAGCAATGGTTTTAAAATAAGCTGTCCAAGGTGCTGAAACCACTTCACACAACAGGTTCAGCACCTTGGAGAGTTCCTTAAAAGTGTTCCCTCTTTCCTGACGCTCTTTCCTTTGAAACAGTCCCATCCCTTGGCTGGAATCCTGTTGGAGTCCTGTGCATGCATAAATTCCCCTACAAAACTGCTTGGATGCATCTGTTCTTCTGGTTTCAACATTTGATAGGACCAAGAAGGCGGGAAAAAAAGAAAAACAGCAAAGAAAAGATTCCAGGGATGTGTTTTCTTGTCTCAATGGAAGAAGATGGTACTGGGGTGAGGAGAAATATATATATATATATATATATAGCATTAAAATCATAAGCAAGGACATGGCATCTTTGAAAGCTTTCCCTAAGGGGAAGAGAATGTGAGGCGAGATGGCCGGAATTTGCTTTAGCTATTACTATGGATGAATAATTATGTTCAATTCAGCCAGTGATATGAGTTCACAGCAGGTTAATTGGTAATAATGGGTTTCATTCCAAACAGTGAAAGGAAAGGAAATTTCCATGGAAAAAAAAAGGGCTGTCTCTAAGATGTCCTTGCACTTGGCATTATGCGTTGATAAATACTGCTGGCAGGACAAATGGTGATGAGACCTTCTGTGGGCTCTTGCCTACCTTTCTTCTATTCAGAGATGCAGAATAGATCTCTGGGATCTGAAAATAATAGGGGCAGGTATCTACAGGGAGACAGGCAGGACCTGTTGCTGAGAGATGCTCGGGCATCTCCCCAGAGATCCCCAGAATGATCCGGCATCTGCTTGAGCTGAAAGATTCTCAGTGGAGTGGGAAGTTGAATTGGATCTGTTGGTGCAACAGAACTGGACAATGGTGCTGGATAATGGGATTCATCAACCCTGAAGGGAATCCAGCCTTGAAGGATTTACTTGCCTTCCCTCACTGCATGACCCAGAAAAAGAGGACCCCCATCCATCCATCCATCCATCCATCCATCCATCCATCCATCCATCCATCCATCCATCTCTTTCCATCTCTACCTTACTCACAGATTGGGACTGAAGGCAGCTTACAAAGAAACAGAAAAGCTTCTTTACAGATACACAAAATGGGAATATTAATTCAAGTAGACACCTGTCATTTCTGATCTTATAACCGATTTACTTTACTTAAGTTATGATTAAATAGACATAGCTATTCAGGAAATAGCAGTGGAGTTAACAATACTATATTACCGTGTAAGATAATACAACATATATAGACTGTTTTGTAGTTAATAGGCATTGAAATATTTTAAGTAATGCTGCTGTTTTATGAGATACAGGGTAATTTCTATTGTGCATTATGTTTTATGAGTGTCATGCCAATGTATGTAAAAGTGCTGCGATTATAATTTTAAAAAAGATACAGAAAAAGCAGAAAATACAGTATAAGCACATCTAGTCAAAAGCATTCAAAATTAAGATTAAAACTGTATCAAACAACAACAGAATTAAAACCATGAAAAATGTTATATTAAATCAAAAATTAAAAACAATACAGTACCATGAAAAGCCCTTTTCATGTTAAAATTCAGTGGGCTTGTTTTCCGCTGCTCCAGATACTAGGACACGGAGCAATGGATTCAAGCTGCAGGAAAAAGAGATTCCACCTGAACCTCAGGAAGAACTTCCTGATGGTCAGAGCTGTCCGGCAGTGGAATCTGCTGCTGCGTCCATGGAGTGTGGTGGAGTCTCCTTCTTTGGAGGTCTTTAAACAGGGGCTGGATGGCCATCTGTCAGGAGTGCTTTGATGTGAGTTCCTGCATGGCAGGGGGTTGGACTGGATGGCCCCTGGGGTCTCTTCCAACTCTAGGAGTCTATGATTCTGATGATAACTCTGGATAGTACCCAAAAATCCAGAGATTCTGTGGTCATTCTGTACCAATTAGCCATGGGAGAGATTGAGAAGAACATTTCAGGGAAGTTAGCAAAGGACTGGGGTGGGAAGCAAGAAGGTCTAGTTGGAGACAGAAACTCTCTCTGGACCGTGAAGGCTTCAGCTGGTGTTCTTTCCGGATCAATTCTTATGAAACATTCAGTCCAAGCCCAGGTTGGCGTTGACTGGGATAACTTATTTCTGACTGTAAGGAGCTATTGATTACTGCCTTGATTGATCATTGCCCACTGATCACTGCTTATACGTTGTTAGCATGTGAGCAAATCGGCTATAGGTGTCATTGACTTCTTATTTTGCTTGCATAGCAGGCAAGATGCGGAGCAGGCTGCAGGAGTTACTGTTGCAAATGGACATTAATTCATCTCACTGAAAGGTAGAGCGGTATTGGTTATATCTTAAATCTTCCTTTTGGCAAATACAGCTATTATTGTATCTGAATTAATGCTAGATATTCACACGTTTTGTCTTTTAATGCACAAACATAGACATGCACTCAGAACAGGGGGAGCAGGGAGAGCTTAAGCCTTCCAGACTATATCGGGGAGGGAGCTGAGTCCACTCCAAAATGATCACACAAAATTGGACCACTGAGACACCTATGGTGTTGAGGTCCTCCAGGAATTAGCGATCAGAAGCTTTCATTACTCAGATTTTTATCACACTCAGTTTGATGATGGCACTGACAGTGACAGATGATGATGATCTTGTTAAATGTAATGTATTGTGTTTTCATAGGCTACAAATTCACTGTCACAGTTAACAGATGTGTAATCTAGGCCATTTCTGTATGAGACTGTTATAGTGCTCTTATTCCACTTTCAACATCCTATGGAATCCTGGGGTTTCCAGTTTAGGGAGGGGCCTCAAAGGCCATCCTCAAAGGCCCCTCCCTAAACTGCAAACCCCAAGATTCCATAGGATGTTGAAAGTGGAATAACAGCACTATAACAGTCTCGTGTGGAAATGGCCCTAGAGTGAAGCACTGGTAACTGATTCCTGTTTACAGTCTCTGTGTATTCATAATTTTGGCAGTATGGCCGCTATTGTAAAAATCCCCCAATCCTGCTTTGCAGTCCAGCTGCTGTGAGCAATGGAAGTCTCTTATTAAACGAGGTATGGCAATTGACTGTTGTACATCCCCAACCCCTGCCAGTGGTCTCTGATACAGGGAGGAATTGTGAGATGCATCCTGCCTCTGCTTGTTGCTCCAGATATTGCTGGAGGGAGATGGATGGAAACGTCCTCTTTCTGCACTCTGATCCACAGGAGAACAGATCTTCGTTGCTCACAGCAGCTGCTGCTTGGAACAGCAGATTGTGTGTGTGTGTGTGTGTCAGGCCAATAAATGCTACTTAGTTAAGTATAACTGGACGATACTTAAATATACTTAACTAGGTAGCTGATCTAGGATCTCAGTTGTAGTTTTGTAAAAACATAGTACTGGGGCACCTGTGTGTGTGTGTGAAAACAAGACAGACGTCGGTTGCTCCCCGGCAGAGCTGCGGTGGGCTTTGTTGTGGAAAGAGATCTGTCTCCAGGGAGAAGGGGCACAAGATTGGCAGGCAGCGTTCACACAACTCTTTCCTTTGGCTGAGCAAGCCTTTGAGGCTGTTCTCCCAAGTCCTAGCTGGATCTGATTTTTATTTTTTCCATTTCACGTAGCTCTAGACTTGAACATCAACCCTACTTCAGCTTGAAACACACTCTGTTCTTCATTGTGGGTTTGTTCTGTATTTCTTTCCTCCTGGAACGTACCTATTAAGTTCTCCGGTACAGAACAAAGTTGGGCTGAGTCGGGGAGCTGGGCTCAGGGGCCAATTTTCTGCCCTGGGACCCTTGAGGATTGCACAGAATACCAAAAAGACAGGTTAAAAAAATCCCCACGCCCTCCCCAAACCTGGAATTGGCTGGAAGTCCTCTTCTGGCTTTTAAAGTTGGGTGCTTTCTGATGTTAAAAAGTTCAATGATGTTGAACTTGTATAAAAGGTGGGTTGCTGCAGCTGCTTCTTTCTTCTGGTCAGAAAAAGAGCAGTCAAGGACCCAAAACAAACTTGGGGGCCACCTGCAACCCACAGGCTATACTTTTCCTGTCCTGGCTGTAAACTCGGTGGCAGGTGAGCTTTTGCCCCCAGTTCCTCTCATTGTCTCTCTTTCCATTTGCACCTTAATACACCAAGGCAGCCGTGTTAACAACAAGGCATATTCTTTGCGTGGCTAGTGAGAGGGCACTGAGTGTTATTTTGGTGTTGCAGCATGGCTGAGAGTCCCTTGGGGAGACTGGCATGATGTAAATAAATAAAAGAGAGAGAGACACCTTGCCTCTGGCATGCCTCTGTTTGGTAGCCTTGGGCAACCAGCTATTCCCTCAGCCTCCAGCCCTCCGTCTGCAAACAGGGGGCTAATAAAACCCCTGTGTCAGCAAAAGCTGTTGACAGGGTTTCCAAGAAGTGCCTGGAATATTTGAAAAGCTGTGGCTCAGTGCAAAGGATCGGCCTGCCTGTTTCCATGCACACAAACAGGCTTGGAAGGAAATGGCAGGGTTGGTTTTCTGTTTGCTTTTGCTGGAGATACATCCAAAAGGTCAGTGGTGTTGCCTCCAGTTTCTCAGGCTCAGCTGGGAGTTGATTAAAACGGCCAGCAACGGCCTGTCAAGGTTGTCGGAGGCAACTCTATAAACCCCTTTTTTTTGGCATTCACTTTGCTGGGTGATATAAATATATTTATCTTCTTCTGTCGAGTTGCTGACAGGACAGATGCTGGAACACCAGCCCTGAGACCTGATTAGGATATCGCCAGAAGAACAGGCGGCTTTGTCTCCTCGCCGGTCGATTTGGCTTTAGTTTCCCTTATTTATCTTACAGCAAAGCAGAAACCTGGGCTGCAGCTCATCTTAGTATTGGGAGCAGCTTGAGATGTAAGATTTCTGGAAATTTTAAAGTTGCGGGGGGGGAACGCATTTCCCTCCATTGTTTTTCAGGGGCAAAAGTGGAAATTTTCAGAAAAAAATTGAAAACATGCACTATGAGTATCCTTTGCAGATTAAAAGTCACTTTGTTATTTTGTGCAGTTGTGGTTGGTGCTTAATGTGCCATGCTCATACAAAGGCTGCCCCTTGCAACATCACTTGGGTAACATCACCAATGATCTCTCTGGGTATCTCAACTTCTAACAACCCCCTTATGATTATCCAAACCACTGAGGAAAGGCTCATATATACAGACAGATGAACTCATTCAACAGAAGAAGATAATGGAACGATTCTTAATTACTTTTTGATCACCCCGCAGTGTTTTAGCTTAGTTCCTACTACTGGTTATACACTTAAATTACTTATATTAATTAACCTTCCTTAAACATGTCACACAGATCCCACTTTCTAATCAACCGACCCCTGACTGGTTCAACTGCTGTCTTTGCTCCATTTCTTCTCTAATCATCTCTAACTAACTGACCCCATCTAATTCTTATCTCCAACTGATTGTCAAACACACCCGTCTTCTAAAACTCCCATTCGGACGCTCAATTGCTCACCTGTCGTCTCCTGCTTTGCATGCGCTCAGCAGACCACTAATAGATCACTGACCACACGTTCATACGTAACAATCCGTTAGCTTTTTGTTTTCTATCATATAAACACAACCACATGTGCACAGAAGTCCAAAACATGACAACCCCCTCCCTAGAGGACATCTCTACCTCTCAGGTTTTGTCCTGCCCTGGATAACTCACAATGCACAAACTCCGCTCCGTTCTAGGAATATAATACTGGGTGCAGGTTGATATGTAAAGCCCCATTGACTGAGTGCTTTTGAATATCCCGTGTTAAGGGAAGCTGTGTGTACCGTCCATACGCACAGCTTCACTTAACCGAAATTGGGGAAAATTAGGAAGGGGCATAGATGTTTTGTTGCAAAATTTTGGGAAAGGAGAGATCCAGTAGAGGTTTCACTCAGTGGAACCCCCTTTCACTTATCATGTAGCCAACCCAGAAAGTTGAATAAATAATAATATAATAATAATAATTATTATTATTTATTTGGCACAATTGTTAATTTGTTAAAATACAGTTTAAAGCACATTATAATTAAAATACACAGAAATACACTAAAAACATAAAACCATTTAAAATATAAGTATAATTAAAATACCTTATTATTAAAACACATCGTAACTAGAAATAAACTTGTTGGGCATAAAATCCTGAGATGGGCTAAACCTGCTCTGCTGAATCTCTGTCTGCCACATTGGTTTTTAAGATTCAGCAGCAGCCCCGCTAAAAAATACAGGTTGACCACCTGAAAGCGAGAGAGGGATGTGTCCATTTTGCAGATTACTTAAAAGCAATGGTTGAGTTTTTGGGCATCTGCAGAAGCTGCGAAACAATACATACCTGGAGCTGTTTTGTGGGAATGCTTTGTATTTCCTCCTGTTCATAGCGAGGGGGAGATGTGGCATTTGGCTACAATGTGGTCTTGCAGGCAACATAAATTTTAACAGTTTTACCAAATTCCTTCTCGGCTGCTCCCTCCGTCAGTGCAATGGATGCATACAAGCCCGAACATGCTGTTGTGCAGGGGGAAGGCAATCTGCTGCCTGGAGAACCAAGTGGCAGGTTGAAGAGCGGCAAATGGTGTTTGTCTCCTGGGTTGCCTCTTGAGGCAGGCAGTGTGGACAGGCTCCCAGAGTCTACATGGTCCCTGTTTCCCCTCAAAGTCCATTCACTGGAGGCAGGTGCAGATGGGGCTGGGGTCTCAAGACAGATGCACCTTCTGCAACTACGAGGAAAGTTGTCAGTTGATTACACTATCTCCTAAGCGGCATATGGCATGCCAGATGTTCTTGGACTGCAGCTCCCATGAGCCCTGTTGTTGCCAATAGTGATGCATGCTGGGAGCTGAAGTCCAATCGCCTCTACATGATTGCCAGGATGCCAAAAGGTGTGTCCTGGAGTTAAGTTCCTATTTTGGATTATAGCTTCCACAGTTCCTAGGCAGCACGGCCCACTGGGAAATTTTGCAAGTCCAGAAAGTCTCTTGAGTTGTACTCTGCAAGAACCTGCATAATCAAGTTGAAATCTTCATCTAATTTACTGCAAATCAGAGATTCTAATCACAACCTAAATTATGTCTAGGCAATGGAGGATTTTTGGTGTTGCTTTTGTTCTTTGGGAGCCAGAAAATTTGGCAGATCTACTGGAGATCCACTATGGGACTATTTTTCTGTGGTGGCAGGGTTGCAGACTCTGTAAGGCAAGAGGCTATGCTGACGGCAGCCGGGGAATATATTATATGACCCAGTAGAAATAAAAAGGCGTTGGGAACAATCCACTCAAGAACTGTGTACAAGAGATGAAAGGATGACAGATTCACTCAAGGAAGAACCATTTGAAGATGGCCCTACAATTTTAGAAAGTGAGTGGAAGCTGCACTCAAAGTCAAGAAATCAGAAGAAGACGAGGACTTGGAAGGGCAGTCCTGCTGGTCCCGGGAGAGCTTCCAAAAAAAGGAAGAAGAAATTTTAGCCAGTAGGTGCACATGTGATGCCAGCCCCTGGCACACTAGAAGAAAAAAGAGCTGGTTTGCTACGTGAGAGAGGTTGAGAAGCACTTCACTAGTCAATCCAGAGTTTGTTTATCTGATTATGTATATCTTTTCAAACATTTGTATCTCAACTTACCAATGGGGAGCTCAAAGCAGCTGTTAGCAATGATAAATTTAACAATTAAAAATCCTCCTGGCAATTTTTATAAAAGCCCCTGAAATGTTAAAACACACAACCCTGATGCAACCTCCGTCTTAAGTGATAGCGCCTCTCTAATTGCTGTTTGCTTGCAGGAGGCCTGGGTTGCAATTGTTCAGTGTGGAATTCATCACAAGGGAGAAATTAAACTGAGGCAGGTATCCCAGGGTGAGGAATAAGAACATAACAGGGGGCAAAGATGGTTCTTTCTTTTCCTTCTCTCTCTTAAGATGCATGCACTTCCCACATATTCTGCCCTTTTCTCTCCTGGTTGCATACATTTGGACTCTTAGGCCATTTCCGCACTAGCCTGTTATAGTGCTATTATTCCACTTTCAACATCCTATGGAATCCTGGGGTTCCCAGTTTAGGGAGGGGCCGCACTATAACAGGCTAGTGCGGAAATGGCCTTAGTTAAAGCTTTTTAACTGATGGTGCACAAAGGTAATTTTAGCTGTTGGACTTGAAAGAGTCTTGCACCTCGCCAGTTTTGCATCCGGACGGTGATGTGCAAGAGTGTAGCTATCAAGGGGGAGATGAGGCCATTGCTCCCCCCAATAAATGAATCCTGCCCCCCATGAAATTTTCCTTCAGTTCCCAAATTTCCAGCATTGCAGTAAATAGAAACGTCAGAGATACAGTTTAGGTATCCAAGGAGAAGAGCAGGCAATGTAGCCACACAAAGCCAAACACAAGTATAAGCCTTCCAATGCTTCACGCTCTACAATGCTAGAAATTTGGAGAATGAAAGCGAAAATCATCACAGGATTTTTATTTGGAGCACCGTGCCCTCATTTCACCCCCTCCAGTAACTACAATGGCAATGTCTATTGTGCTTCCTTTAGAGCTTGCTTGGCAGTGAATTATAAATACCACACTGAACTACAAATCCCAGAATTTATATTTGAAAAAAACATGTGTGAGGGGGAAGGGTTGAGTCTTGGGAACCCTTGATGAAAAGAATCCTTGAGTGACAATAATCTTAGTAGTTCCAGATTTATCATATTTATTTTGTGGAGAAAACAGCACTTTTTGGGCACTTAATGGCATTTTCTGTGTAGAAAGATCATTTTCTGTATAGAAAATGCCGTTTTATGCCACCCAAATGTTGTTTTCTTCACAAAACACCTGCAATAGTTTCTGCACAGAAAAAGCTGCTTGCTGCATTACAGTATAATCATGCTGTTCTGTGACCGTAATAAACAATAAATGAAATGAAAATGAGTAGCCTGTAAATGGGGGCTTATTCTGTGCAAAATTCACATGTGGTTGATTTGCATAAAAAGCAACATTTTCTGCATGAGAAGCAGTTTTTTCTGCATGTAAAATAATCCATATGTGTAGAAAAAAATTTCTGCACAGAAAATACTGTTTCCTGCAAAGAAAAAAAATCTGTTTTCTGCACAAAACAACCATGTGTGAACTTTGTGCAGAATAAGTTCCAAACTACGAACAGGCTTTGAAAGTTGTGTGGTTTCTGAATACTTTCTGCTATTGGGAAGGAAATTGCTGAAATTACTTGTTGCTTCCTTTGAGAAGAAAATTCATGAATAATTACATCCCCAGTTACAACCAGGGCAGTTAAAGTGCTGTCAGGCTGCCGTGTGGAAGTGCTGGGGGAGCGGGGAGAGCAAAAAGCAAATTACCTTTTAATAATAACACCTGGACGCTGGGGTTTTTTGAGCTCGCTTGGCTATTTCTCACTTGCAAGCCACCTGTCACTGTTGCAGCCAGTGGGGGAAACGGACCTTCTTTCCAGTGTTTCTGAGGAAATTAAAAAAATAAAAAATTCTGGTTCTAGGACTGAACAGACTTGCTCTGCCATGCCAGGCAAGTTGCCATCCCTCCCTCTTGCCCTCTTTCTCCCTTTGCCTCATTTCTCCCCTTCCATTCCCCCATTTGTAAAGTGGAAAGGGAGACCTCCCTCACAGGTGGCTATGAGAAACATCAGAACATGCCAAAGCAATTGTCAAGGAGAACACTTCCAAATATCGACAGTGCTCTAAGATTTCCGGAGGAGGAATTTATTTTATTCACTTATTAACTTGCTTGTTCATGGGTAGAGCGTATTGATTTTTATTTGTCAATGTGTGCGCCGTTTACTAATTTCTCAGTTTAGAGTACAATGATTTTGCATGGCTGTTTTTTTCCTAATTGAGCACATACGCCGTCATGGTTTTCGATCCATCAATCATCAATTTCCAATATCTCTTCGCCTCGTTTTAAAGCAATGCAATTGTTTGTTGGAGTTCTTTCAGAAAACCATTGGCCTGTGGCTTCTAACCTTAGCTTTTGCCAGATTAGTTTAAACGTTTCTTGCTCCTAAGGCTGAAATTATGTTAGGTATACTGGGGATAAAGTGGGTCAGCCTAGATGACCTCAAGAAGTGAGGAAAATTAGTTAATTTCCTCTGCAATTGAAATCTCTCTGTGTTTGAAAGGAACACAATGGTACTCTGTGAGACAGTGTAAGGGAGGATGGAATGTGCCTCGCAAAGCTTCCCTTACTTTGCAACATTAGTAAGATTAGGCAAGAGAATGGTGGGAACCATTTGTACGTGTCATTTTCTCTTTTTGGACGTGTGATGTATTTGTATTGGAGATGTATACATTGCTCTGAATGTAAGGAGGCGGGGCCCAGACTTTTGAGAGGTATCTCAGTGGGACATTGTGCACAATAAATCTTTTTTCTAAAACCGTGGGTCTCTATCTCAATTCCGCTACAGGGAAGCAGTTTTATTGGACACAGTAGGACCTTCTTGTGAGCAAATACACATTGGCATATTTCTTCATTTAACTTGCATCCCAGACTACAGCTCCCAGAATGCCACACTGATTGGGGGATTCTGGGAGCTGTAGTAAAAAAAAACAAAAAAACTTTTCCAGGCTCTGGCATCAAAGGCAGGGAATAATCCTTTTCGCTATGTGACAGCAGCAAAATGGATTGGCTGCACTCAGCAGCAAACACAAGCCCTTGCTCTCTGTTGCAAGAAAAGTGCTTCTGGTTATAAAAATATTACCTTCTCATTTTTAACATTACTTGGGCTTTGGCTGTAATGGACATCAGAGATTTATCCTCTCATGCAAAAAAAGGAAAAAAAAAAGGGGGGAAGAGAAATACAGCCTGAGCAAATTAAAGTTAATAACTCCATCTTTATGATGTTGAGTTGGAGGCGGCATTAATGTTAAGGTGGCGGTAAAGCCGGGAATGAGTTACAGCCCAGATGTTTACAGAAAATGAAAGGGGAATTTGAGCCAATCTGTTTCTGTATGTGTGCGTTTGCGTGTGTGCGTGTGCGTTTCTTTGCTCTTAGTGAAAGAACCCTTTTTATTCCAGCCTTCACCAAAACCGGTGTGTGTATCCTGTTAAGAAAAGGATTGGCTTTAATTTTTTTTTTATTTCTTTTTGACATGTCTTGGAATGGATGCTCCCGAGCAGAACAGGTATGCAAGGAAGAGCCATTTGCTTGCAAAAATATGCAGCCATTTGAGTATTAGGTTGCTGATGTGGAAAATTGCTCTGACAGTTATGATATTGTGCTTTCTTTTATTAAGGCTTAAAACTGTTGTTAGCTTTAAAGGTGTCTCCTGTTCCAACCCGTGCTTGGCCTTAGCCCAGGGTTTATAATTGGCTAGTTACATCTTTGATGTGCTCACAGTGAATTGACACGTCACACACAGCTGGTGTTTGGAAAGGCACGGCCTTCTGGATATCCTGCCCCTCAATGGCGGTTCTCCCTCGAGTTTTGCTTTTTCCCCTTTGCGGTTGTTTTGGCTTGCGGTGTAGATCCAGGGTGGTTTACTGCTTGCGCAAGAGGACTTGGGGGCCCTCTCAAACTTCACAATTGTAGCACTGTGATTCCACTTTAATGGCCATGGTTTCATACTGTGGGATTTGCAGTCCTGGGATTTGCAGTTTATGGAGGGGTACTTAGAATTCTCAACCATGGAGACCAATCCCGGGATTCCATAGGACGTTTATATGACAGTTAAAGGGGAATCATAGTGCTATAGTTTTGTAGTGTGAAAGGACCCTTTCTCTGTTCAGCTCAAAATAACGCAGAGCTTGGAAGAGGGGGATTTTTATGGACTGTAGTTCTTGGAGTACATTAAGCGTCATGGCATTTTGCTACTGCTAGCTTGGGGATTCTGAGAGCTGTAGCCCAAAAACTGATGGATGTTTCCAAGTTCTGTTCTCTGCAGTTTTGGAAAAGTTTTTAGGTACGTAATTTGCTGCCTTGCTATTGACCTGGATCCACTTGGCTCACTCTTCTGGTCTGGAAACTAAGGCTAATGAAGAACAAGGCCATTTCCACACTAGACTGTTATAGCGCTATGATTCCACTTTCAACATCCTATGGAATCCTGGGGTTTGCAGTCTTGGGAGGGGCCCTGCTAGAATTGCTAGGAGGATATTTAAGTGCACAGACCAATTCTCCGATGTGCGGAATACCGGTCTAATAAATCCCACCAAACCATAGTTTGCCACAGGTGAGATTTTCATCTCTGAAGGCATTTCTCCCATTCTACATTTATTTGGTTTTGTAAACATCTTTCTTAGATAAGATTTAGATTTAGATTTAGATGATGATGATGATTTGGCCCAGAACTGGGAGGATATAACTACAAGGGGATATAATCCTAAAGAGGATATAGCTGCAATCATATCTCTGAGAGCATTTCTTGAGCTCAGCCACTCCTGTTGTCTTCTACAATAATAGTTACTGAAATGATTCCTAAATTATAACAGTTTTTTTAAAAAAATGAGACTTAATTAGCTCCTTCTCTATGGGCCTATTTACCACGTGTGTTGTCGTTAATTAACATCAGACGTCATTAACGATCACTGAACTAATGCAGATCAAAGCCAGTGTCTGTTGCAGCAGAAATTGAGAAATAAGCACACGCTTACTAATTATGATGTTGGATTTTTTTTTTTTTATACCTAGTTTGGAAAACCTTAATTATAAGTGATACGAACTGGACTTCATAGAGTCTGTTGGGGGTGCTTTGAACAGGAACAGTTGCTGGCATTTTCTCACAACTCTTCCATAAATCACTTTGGAGGCTAATTGAGTATCTGCTTTCAAAAGGTGATGTTTTAACGGACTTTGAAACCTGAAAAAAGCAGGTTGTGTCTGGTGCCACATGAAAGAGGCAAGAGATTTGGGGTTTTTCTTTCCCTGTTTGTTTTGCTTCTGATTTTTTGAACAGCTCTTTGGGGGGAAAAGCGGGGAGGTGGTTTCAGATCTGTAGGCGGGATCCATTTGAACAGCAAAAATATATGATAACAGTCCTTCCTTTTAATTAGCAGGCTGTTCCAATGCACCTTTCCCCAGTTCTGCCTTCAACTCTGAAAAGCTAAAATTCCTAAAGTTAATGATACTTTCCTTAGATCCCGAAAAGTAGTTCTTGGTAGGAGCTTTTGCAGGGCAAGGACGGCTGGGAAGGGAGAAGGAGAAGGGGGCAAAAAAAGAGAAAGAAGTGTCCACGCAACCAAACCTCCCGCCTTGCCTGTGTTGTGTGTCTCTTGGAAGGATCAAGAAGAATTATCGCTAATGTATCGAGTGTGAAGGATGTTTTCATAGCAAAGTGGGAAAGGGTATAGATCAATGGCATAATTACAAAATGCTGTACCTTCTCCCTCCCTCCCTCTCCTTAATTGCTTTACTTAAGAACATAAAACCTCTGTTTTTGAAAGGGTGTCTGGCTAATTAACTGTGAAGTTCCGTGACACTGCTTTTGCACTCTCTTCCTGGTAATCATGGAGGTAAGAAGTTACCTAAAGACTTACTTAAAACTGCAAGGCAGAGCCAGACTGTTCCGCGTTAAACGCTGTTTTTCCATCTGTCGCTGCGATGCTGTTTTTCAGCTCGGCTTCACCTTTGGAAAGGAGGAGGAAATTCTTTCTGACAAACTGGGGAGGAATTTGGGCAACTGGGCTTTTTTTTTTAGTGGGGAAAGTGAGGAGGTTGACTGACCAAATACATTGCACATTTCTTGTAGAATCCTAGAAGTAGAAGGGGCCCCGTAGAACACCGAATCCCACCGCCTGCTCAGTTCAGGAACACCAGCGAGAGCATCCCTGGCAGGTAGCTGTCCAGCCTCTTTTTGAAACATCCAGAGAAGGAACTGGCTCCGTTGCTGAACATTGTCTTTGTCTTACTGTGGTGGTGAGACCTTTTGGGGCTTTGTGGAAAAGTCTCCACAAGTTGTTTCAGGGTGTTGAATTTAGCTACCCCAAAATCACTCCACCTGTGAGACTGTTTTCACACTCCTACTTCTGAGTTCCTTTTAGGTTGTGTGTGGTGAATTTGGTGCATCCAAAGCTCCATACAATAGAACATTCAGGTTCTGGAGTCTTCTGAAATTATTTTTTTAATTAATTTTAATTTTTTTAAATTAATTATTTATTTGTATCCCGCCTCTCCATATGGATCGAGGTGGCGAACAACTTACAAATAGTATGTATTTCGAAACATGCCCCCAACAAGCTGGGTACTCATTTTATTGACCTGCGGAAGGATGGAAGGCTGAGTCAACCTTGGAGCCCGGCAGGATCAAACTCACAACCTTGTGGCTTGCGGTACTGGCATTTAACCACTGCGCCACCAGGGCTCCATTATGCCAATGGAGAGCAACTTCTCGGTCTGGGATCCAGATATGCGTGCAACATAGATTGCTCTTTTTTTTAGTGCTTTCCTGTCCAGTTAGCATGGTATGACGGAAAGAGAAGAAACACAGACAAATCATTGTAAATGAATCTGCTAAGGGCTGAGCTGACTTTATAGTTTTCTGGCAGACCTAGGTAGTGATGGTAGAATCATAGACTCGGAAGGTCCCTGGGGGCCATCAAGTCCAACTACCTGCTTAGTGTAAGATCTCTAGCATTCCAGCAGGTAACTATCCAGTCTCATTTTGAAGATGTCCAGAGGAGACCCCACCACCTTGGTTCCATAACTGAACCACACTCACCGCCAAGAAGTTCTTTCTAATGTTCAGTCAAAAGCCAAGCTCCTGTAACCTAGAGCTGTTAGACCTGGTCCTTTCTTCTGGGGCATCAGAGAACAAACCTGCAGCCTCCTCTCTCTCGACAGCCCTTGAGATATTTATAAAGGGCAATCACGTCACCCTCTCAGCCCAGAACATGCCCAGCTCCCTCAAACTTTCCTCAGAGGTCTTGTTCTCCATCCTTCTTATCATAGGGAGGGAAAACAGTCTAGGCGAGGCATGGACTCCTTCCCTCTGCATTTCAGAGATTTCTTCAGGCATTACCGGGGCATCCCATAGCCTTTCGTTGTAGCCTGTAACTTCATGCTAATGAAAAATAAAATGAAAGCTGAGATGCTTGGATTCTATACCTAGATAAGACTCCGTGTCTTCTGCGCTCATCTGGAATTGTAGAACCCCAGCTGCTTTGCAAAATAGAAAAGCTTTAGGGCTTTTCCCTGATAGCAGTTGAGTTTAATCTCTCCACCACCCTGAGAATTGCTTTAAAAGAGGAATGTAAACATTTATGTTGGAGGTCCTGCATACAGATAAATGTGGTCTATGTGCTGCAGAAAAGCAGTGATGGCATTTATTTTATTTTCACTTAAAATGTTTACATCGTAGAGCTTTCTGAGGCAGCAAGGAAATAAAAAATATTAAATGCCACTATAAAATTACACATACACAGAGAAATACCAACAAGCCAACCGGGCAACAAACTGCAGTTCAAAAAGTCCTGCCATCAAACTGTAGCTAAAAGAGAAGAGAAAAGCAGCCACTTCATTTTTCCCCCTCTGATCATCAATCAGAATGAGAGTGAAAAGCAGATAAATAGCTGGGAATGCCAGAGGAGGGGGGCCATGACCAAAAGGCCCCTGCTCTTTCTTGTTACCCATCTCAGTTCAGAAGATGAGAGAACTCAGGGCAGGGCATCTAAGGAAAACCTTAATCGTGGGCAGGTTCCTATTTGGGGGAAGCTGGTCTTTCAGGGACTCCAATGAGCCGAGCCATTAAGAATTTCAAGTGATTGTGGCATCAGCTGCTAAGGTATCCAAATGGAACTGCGCTCCACTTCTCCCAGAACATGAGCATGAAATATATGGCATGGTGTATGAACAAGGGAAAGAAACAAGAAATTGCCACAACTCTATTTCCAGTCTCACTATTATTCTTTTCTGCTGTTAGAAGAAACAGGGTGTTTTTTAAAAAAAAAAAGTGAGCAAGTCCCTTAGGGTCAGATCAAACATTTCCTATAATTAACCTATCTCCTATCTCACAAGAAGATTTTTTTCAGAGATTAAACCTGTCTTAAGCTTGGACTGTCACAGAGAGAAGGGTGCAAGCTGGTTCTCTTCTGCCCCAGAAGGCAGGACCAGGTCAAATAGTTTTAAGTTACAGGAGAGTGGATTTTGACTGAACATTGGAAGGATCTTCTTGATGGAAGGGCAGTTGGTCAGTAGAACCAGTCACCACCACAGCTGGTGGGGTCTCTTTCTCTGGATAATTTCAAGAAGAGGCTTCCTTCTGAGGTTAGTCCAGTTAGAGTCCATGCATGGAGCAGGGGGTTGGACTTGATGGCCTATGGGGCCCCTTCCAATTCTAGGATTCTAGGATTTGGGGGCTCGTCCAGTGACCACTTGCAAAGCAAAGCAGGACAGATGCAAGATAAGACCGTGATGAAAACTATAGGCTCTGACAAACAGACATCTTTCACCACTTGGGGGAGCACCACCTGCAACAGGTCCAATTTAACCCTTTGTGAGTGTCCCTGATTGAGAGATTGGAAGTGTGCTTGCAGCGTCTGTTCTTATAGGCAGCTTCTTGGAAGTACAATCCTTCAGAGTTTTTTTTTATCCATTTTCCTTGACTCTCTATTCAAGTCTTTCATTTAAATGCCCGTTCTCTGTAAATCTACCCTGACAGATAACAGTAAATGCAAGGGTCTAGTACTGCGGCAGGGCAAAGGTAGCAGATTTGAAATTGGTTGATGATTACTTTGTCCTGATTGGCATCTTTAAGAAAAAAAGGAAGAAAAAGAAAAGCATTTTGCAGTTTATTTGCCTGTGCTTCCCACCCTCCATGAACAATAAAGGTTTGAGGAGTACAACCAATTATTCTGCATGTTTCCAAACTATTTCAGTTTCAGTCATTAATATACCATGAGCCCCTTGTGGACTTCCAGTCACAAAGAAGCCAGTTTTTGTGCACACTTTGGGCATGCGTGCAAGAAGGTTGAAATAACCCAATCATGTGGCTCTCTTCTCAGAATTGTCAACAGGGAAAAAAAGGCTGCCAAGCGACTGGAAGAACAGTTCAAGGGCACCCTGGAGTGTAGGGAACTGCAGTCACCTGCTGCCAGTTTCAACAAGTTTTTTATGGGCATTTCCTAATACTAGCATCTGGCTTGCAACTTAATTTTTGCTGCTGTCTACTTCAGTGCTTTTAGCTGTCTGTCTTCATTAGAACAAGTTGATGGCTTGTTGTTTTGGCCCCTTCAGTTCCTGAAAGTGGAATTGACGTTGCCTAAGATGCTTTTCATTCCTGCAAGAAATGTGATAGAGACAGGGCTCCTCTACCTTTAATTGTTGTTAATATTGTTGTTACCAATTTTTTATCCCTCTTTTCTCCAGTTTGGGATTCAAAACAGTTTACGACAGTTAAAGCTCACAAAATACAAAATTAAAAGGATGATGAAACTATCACAAAATTAAAAGCTCTTAAAAACATAAACCATTAAAAACAGCACAACAAAGCAAGAGATAGAATCATAGAAATGTAGAGTTGGAAGAGACCCCAGGGGCCATCCAGTCCAACCCCCTTCTGCCATGCAGGAACACCCTCAAAGCACTCCCGACAGATGGCCATCCAGCCTCTGCTTAAAAACCTCCAAGGAAGGAGACTCCACTACACTCCGAGGCAGCAGATTCCACTGCCGGACAGCCCTGACCGTCAGGAAGTTCTTCCTGAGGTTCAGGTGGAATCTCCTTTCCTGCAGCTTGAATCCATTGCTCCTTGTCCTGGTCTCTGGAGCAGCAGAAAACAAGCCCTCTCCTTCCTCTACGTGGTATCCCTTCAAATATTTAAACATGGCTATCATGTCCCCTCTTAACCTCCTCTTCTGCAGACTAAACATACCCAGCTCTCTAAGTCTATCCTCATAGGGCATGGCTTCCAGGCCTCTCACCATTTTGGTCGCCCGCCTCTGGACTTGCTCCAGCTTGTCAATATCCTTCTTGAATTGGGGTGCCCAGAACTGGACACAGTATTCAAGATGGGGTCTAACCAAAGCAGAGTAGAGTGGTATGCAGACAGAGACAGGACTCTTCCCAGCAGCCACAACACACAGACACAAAAGGGACAATTCTTAGCGCAGCCCAGTGTAGACAGAAAAGGAGGGCCCCTGAGACACTCAGAGCACTCATACAGGATAAAGACTCATTAATCAGGCAGCAGCTGAGGGAGGCTGCTGGCCAATAAATATCAGAGACTGGGCAGGGAGAAGTCCGTTGCAGACAACTACCCTTTCTGGTAGAAGCAACTTGTTTATCTTTTGATCCTTGGTGGGTGTTCCTGAAGGACCTTGAGCCTTGCTTTGTGTGCTGACTATGCTGCCGGATACTCCCTTGAACTGACACCCTGAATTTATTGCTGACCTGTACTTCTGGAACAAGAATGGTAATTGTTTGACTGACAAGCTTTGGAAAACCTCAACTGTGGCTGCTTCTATAGACTCTGTTTAAGGATTTTGAACCTTGGCTAGCTTTCTAAACAAGGCAAGTCCTCAAAAAGACTGTCAAAAGAGAAAGGCCTTCACTTGAATAAGAATAGGGAGGGTTCCCTGCAGGATAGGGAATTTCAGCAGGTGGTGGTGTGTCACACAAGCTTCATCTGCTGGAATTCCCTCTTCTACCCAACCATTAAAGAGACCAGATCTCTGTTCCTTATATCCCCTATGAACCCCTAGGTAGAACATCTATTCCAATAATAAAATGCTTCATTTCCCCCATATTTATGGAAGCAGGGAAGGTCTCAGTCCTCGTTCTACTGGGCTGGGGAAAGCACACATCCTCTGGGTCTTTTAGAACTCTAGTTCCCATCAGCCTTAGCCACCCTGACCAGTGGTGAGGTGTGAAGGGAGTGTTTCATCAGGGGCTGGAGGGCTGAGGAGGTCCCTCTCTGTGGGGCCACCATAAACAGTGGATCAAGGTAAGAACAGCCTGCCCTGGCTGTAGAGCTTCTGCGGGTTTCCTTTGTATGCCTGAGTTACCACAGTTCATATTTGAAGGATATTTTTAAGGGAGAATGAGGCTTTTTCATGTCACAAGGAATGTTTTATGTTCTGAGCATGTGATGCAAAGTCGATACAAGGGCTGCATAGATATGGCTGTGGGGTGCTCGGCTTTGTAAAAAGCCACGGACTAAAAACCCCCAAACACCACTGCCCCCCATGAAAACAAAAAGAAATAGAAAAACCTTCCAGAGAAAGACCAAGCTGCGTGCCTTGTGTTTCATTTCCATTCCTCTTCTTAGGGCCATTATTGATGGGAGAAGCAACCTGAAAGGGAAAGCTAAAAGTGCCCAGAGGTTTGTTTCCTTTTTCTTAAAAAAATAAATAAAAATAAAGCTAATGTTTCTTTCTCTTGAAAGAGGACAGTTAGTCTTTAGCGTGTTTTATGGAAGAGGGCTTTGCTATGAACAAAGCACAGAGTAGTGCATGGCCCTGGTTGTTTTTGCAGGCTGGCAGCAAGAAGACCTCCCGCCCCTGTTGTGAGCTGGGCCTCTGCCAACAGGCAGATGGGCTTTGGAGTCCTTGTTTGCATGAGGACTGAACTTTTGCAGCTCTCCAGTGGTGTGAAATTGTACAGGTTGAGCCTCCCTTAGTGGGAAGTCTGAAAATCTCCAAAACCTGAAACTTTTTGCCACCGGCTGCCGGCTTGCGCCTTTGAGGTGGCAGTGGCACTCATTTCTCTTTCAGATCGCCCTGGTTGGGGGCAAAAAGGCAAGACTGAGGATCTGAGATGGACAAGCAAGAGGACCACAGCTGCCCCTTGAAGGTAGAAGCAGGTGGCTGGTCGCAAAAGAGAGAATTGTGTCCACAGGATTCCCACCATCTGCTAAACGAGTGACTTGGTTTTAAAAAAAGATTATTTTTCTGGGTATTGTCTCTCCATCAACTGTTCTGTTACTTTATCGGCTTCCTTCCTGAAGTCAGTATGACTTCAGAAAATTGTGTTTTAATCTGAAAAACTCAGTGGAGCATCCTGAGATGTGTCTGCTTTTTATTCATGGAGTGTAGGACAAAGCCATGTGTTGTGCTGGATCAAACCATGCCTGCATGGTGCTTTTTCTTTTTAAGAGGTGGAAAATTAGGCTAGCTTTTTGCCACTGATATTTGCTAATAATTCACTAACGGAACTTTTGGTTTGTCAAAAATTTCGCTGTAACCCGAGGGAGCAAAATCTTCAGTTATTTACAAGCTCTTGACCCTATTGCTTCTTGCTACAGATGGCATTCCAGGAGGCCTGGCAGATGCTAAAAGTTGGCACTCGGAGGCCACAGACGGCTTCTGAACCCTCCACGGGCCACCGTAATTAAATCCGAACACACCCACGGGGAATTGGAAGTTACCTGGAATGACTTCTTGCTCTATGGTGGTTGACTTCTGAAAGATAACTGTGGGGGATTGTAAATGTGGTTTTATTCCAATGGAGGGGAGCATAGAATAATCAAAATGCACTGCCTTGAGGGGGAAGGGTTTTGGAAGCCTGGAGACGTAGTGCAAACTGAAAAACTGAGATAATAAATCCAGAAATAATAAAAAGCAATGGGGTGGCAACCTGTCTAGTTTCAAATTGGACCTGGCTGATTTCATGCCAGCTGACCTGCTGTTAACTGTTCTGGTTTATTTATTTTTTAAAAAAGCTAAGCCTCTTTGCTAGAAAAAAATGTGAGCAAATGGAGAAGACGTTAGCATTCAGTGGAATATCAGAAGCCACCACCCTAAGCTGCAAAGGGTACTTTTGGGCCCAGGGCCCTACATGGATGTGGGATGAGAACTCGGGCTGGCACCAGTCTTTATGCTGCTTGCAAATCAAGTTGTGATGAAATGGGTGTGGAGGACACCCCTCTTTTTAAACCAGGGACTGCCAAATGCTGATCCTTCAGGAATTTGTTGAGCAGCATTTCTCATCCCTTCTAGCCAAGCATTATCACTGGACAGGAATTATGGGAACTGCAGTCCAGAAACACCCCACTATGAGATTAGTGGGAACACGAAAGAAGAGGGACTCTTTTATTGACCCGTTGCAAAAAAATAATAAATAATGCCTCATCCTTCCAGTGTTTTGGTATCCCCAAAAGGCATTCTAACAAGGCAGCATTGAATTGGGCTTCTTGGAGTCTGCCAAAACATAGCCAGTTTTTCTGGTGATTTAAGGGGGTTTACAATGTAGTTTGAGGGTTTTTGACAGTTATTCGGTGGATTTTTTTTACATGTGAGGAAGTCTGGGGACTTTAGGGGTTTCTGGGAGAGCTTTGGGGGCTGCAGAATGGGTCCCCTTGGGATGCGTGTGGCCCATGGGCCATATTTTCCCTACTTGTGTTCTGTTGCCCTACTTTATGGCTGTGAGGGTTGGAGTCCAGAAACATCTCCTTACCTCCTGTAGTCCATGCTGGCCTTTGGTGCCCCTCTCAGAACTGGTCCCTTGGCTTTTGTTGTAGCATGAAAAGAAAACTTACTTGGCTTGGGGTTCAAGAATGGAGGAACAATGCATTGAAGAAAACCGTTGATGTAATGCCACCGTGCCAGTCCAGATGTGAACATTCTGTTGGAGCAAATGTCGCATGGAAGCAAACACACACTTGACCATTTATAGCTGTTTTGGAAAATATATCTAGTAACAGCGTTCAACAATGTATAGAAAATCAGAGCGAGATAACGGGAGGTTGATTAGCCAAACATGAAGCAGCAGTCATGAAGCCACAGTGGAAAATTACCAAGCGAGAGCCAAGTAAAAGTATTCATTTCAGAAGTCATTAGTAGAAAGAGCCGGTTGCCAGTGATAGGGTCAGAATGTCCTGATCATGTTTAATCTGCCTTTCCTTCAGATTCATAAGAGCTTAATAACTCTGCAGCTACTTTTCTTTTAGCGTGATTTTACCTTATTTTGGTCTAATCGTCAGTCTCTGCCCTTTCTCTTTGGCCGTCACCAAAAGACTGCTGTGTGTCTCCCCTCCTTCATCGTAGTCATGATTATGGTTTTCGGACCCAAACATATGGGGGAAAAAGCAAAGACAGGGAAAGCCGTGGGAAAGCTTTGTGGTTGAAGCACACCGTAGGAGATATTTCAGTGGTTGGCCTTACAGAAGGGACGTACCTGGACTTTCCAGAGTTCACCCATATAGCTTCAGCTTCACAGAGTTGTCCCAGATTTGTCCAAAGCAGTCTGAGGTCTCACCGTGTTTTGCTGTTTATTGTCCTTCCTGCATCTACTCATTTGGTTTTTTTGGGTGGTCCTAAAATTTGAAGAGCAAATTCTTCTCCTCTCTGAATTTATTTTTTAAGAGTAAGAGAGCTAGAGTGCAAAAATGTCATTTCACCGAGGCACTGTGTAGCACGATAACTCAAAATAAAAGGAAGGAGAAGAAGGGAGGGGAACCTATTGTTCTGATATGTTTCTGAGTGTAAAAAAAACCCTATTACATAAAATTTAAATTTCTGCCAGGTTTACTTTTCACTGGTTTCCTCCGGCAAGCTTTTAAAGATGTCAGTCACCTGGGTCAATGTTGGCCAATGTACATGCTTGATAGTACTTTCCACAAGCTCTACCCAATTTAATATTGTTGGCCAACATAGTATAGTACTCAGTTTTCTGATTTCCTCAAAGCAGGACAATTGTTGGCTAAGATGAGTAACCTGGCTTTGCCTTGCTGGAACATTTTCAGAGTCTGTTTGTATCTAAGTACATATTTACCCCTTCCCGTAACCATTTGAAGTCTAGAGTTTATGGACTCCAGGGAGTTTTTCATCTTCTTAGCAGCCACCGTTCTGGTGGCTCATGCCAGCTCTGCCATTATCGGAAAGGCACCTCCAAGATGGCCAGGAAACAAGGAAAGTCTCTGAGCTAAAAACAAACCCACTGAGCATGGGAGTAAAATGTTGCAGCTGGAACTGGAAACTTTCAGAAAATAGTCTGGGATGGCAGAAGTTTTTAAAAACACCCTGAGAACTATAGCAACTTCTGGATACATTCATCCCATCTGGAAGAGTCCTTTGATGCAACTTCAAGACTTTAGGTGTCGCATTAACGAGACTTGCAAGGCCTTTAGCGTAGTCAGAGACAGTTTAGGCCAGTCTTTCTGCAGCTATTCTGGTTGCCTCTTACTTTTCATCATGTCTGATATATTCATTAAATGGAATTTGTCCATCAGTCTCTCTGATGAACATTATCACCAGCTATGATGCTATAAACTAGGTGCTTATCCATATGGTTTCTTGTGTGTGGGGGGGAAATCCCACCTTCGAAATAATAGATAACGGAAGAGTGGCAAAATATTGGAGGTGGAAGATGGATGCACAGAGGTAAAATATTGGTGTCACAGCCTGTTGCCTTTTCTGTTTATTGTTGAATCTCTGGCATGACTCGTAAAAATTAAAGCCCTGCTTCTTGGAAAGGGGAGATCACGTTAGTGATTCAAAAATTCTGCCTCCATTTGGTTGGTAAAGGTGTTAAACCCGTTTGCATCTCAGTGAGGGTGTGAGCTGAGAAATAGGAAATGGGTGCCGAAAAAAATGAAATATTAATAGTAGACTAAAAACTTCAAAGGGATACGGGTCTGAGGACTGGAGGTGGTTCTAACTTCTTATCTATAGAATAGACAAAAGAAATTTTAATAAGACTGAGCGTGTGCAGAGCATATTTCTCAGCTTTAATAATTACAGTCTCTCTTGCAAACCCAAGATTAGG
The DNA here is from genome assembly GCA_948474755.1 of Ctenosaura bakeri. Taxonomy (NCBI): domain Eukaryota; kingdom Metazoa; phylum Chordata; class Lepidosauria; order Squamata; family Iguanidae; genus Ctenosaura; species Ctenosaura bakeri. The sequence goes on along the minus strand of CAOLHI010000660.1, from coordinate 503,982 downwards.
TGTCAAAGTATCCGTATCAGACAGGATGTAACTTGAAGTCAGGGCGCCGTTAATTTGGACTGGCCGTTAACATGTAGAAAGTAGAAAAATACAGATCCTACTCATAAAGTATGCATTAAGACATGATACAAGCACTGCAAATCCACAAGCAAGGGTGTATCTGGGCTACATAGTTACATTACAATTGTGGCATTATGGGATTTCTAGCTAGGGTGTGCTTAGAATTGTCTGTTGAGAATTCTAAGAACCTAAGCAAACTACAGATCCTATGGTTTCTCAGAGGTGCTTTAGTTGTGGGTTCCTGCACTGGCAAGGGGTCGGGGTAGATGAACTTTGAGATACCTTCCAAGTCTCTATTCTGTGAAACACAGCTCACAATACATCTGTTATCTCTGGCATACAATTTTTCTTCCTCATATTCCTTCCTGTTTTAGTCCTCATTTCTTGCATTTCCCTCTTTTAATCTTTTATCTGAGGAATAAGAATTGCTAAGTAGGTTTTTGCATTTGGAAAACCTTCTTTTATTTGACTCAAGAAGCCTGGCTCAAGACTCCTTTTGCTTCTTTCAAAATTTTCTTTTGGGTCCACATGCACTGGTCCTTTGGCATTGGCACATAATCTTGATTTCTGCATTATTACATGTTATATATGTTTATAAACTGCATTCTTCTGGGATCCAGGATAAACTTGGGAGAAGTGCTATTGGCATGCTTTTTAATCGCTTGTATATTGCATATATAACCTTTGCATTTTCTTAATCCATTCGTTCCTGAAGCCAGTAAGTTCTCTGCAACTTCTTTGGTTTTGTTGAGTTGTGCTTTTAATTTCCTCTTTGCAGCTTCTGAAGAATGTTTAACGCTCTCATGGCTCCCTCCAGCCAGCAAAGTCTGTAAGCTTGGCCAATTCGTAGCCCACGGAGGAGTTACGGCACACGGAGGTGAGACTGGTGAAATCCTCAACTTTGCTTGAGCTGTTTAATTATTGTTATAAGAAGCAATAAGACAGATATACTAGAGAATTTGAGTTCATTCCCCAAAACTACAATGGAGAATTCAAAGTCCTTCCCCAAACTACAAATTCAGTTGGAAGGAAGCACAGCAACTTAAGGTGGTATCAAACTACAGTAACAGTGACCGGATAGATTCAAGGCATACAGTATATTTTTTGAGCTTGTGCTAGTTCTGATTGAGAGGATAAACCTGGGGTAGACTGTGTTAATAATAATAATAATAATAATAATAATAATAATAATAATAATAATAAATAATTATTATTATTATTATTATTATTATTATTATTATTATTATTATTATTATTATTATTATTTTATTTGTTACCCATCTCTCCCTAAGGCCTCATACCACTAAAAACAAATCATGATTAATATACACTAAAAAGCAAACAATTTAAAATGCAAATATACCATAATTAAAATATATCATAATTAGAAGTACAACTAAAAGTACAGGTACAGGTATGGCTGATTCTCCTCCAGCATTGGGGGGCTGACTTTCCAAAGTCTCTTTCCACCAAATAAATGAGGAAAAGACACAGAGTAGAGTCAACCCCATTGGGGAGAGACCCCCAGTTTTAGGAGGGACTTTTTTTTTTGCACTTTGTGATCCAGCTTATAAGAAGAAGAAGATCAACAAAGTCTAGCTGCATTACAACCACTAAGACTACAAGATTGCAATGGATCATGAGAACAATTTTATAAAACTAAGAATAGGTGGCTGGATTTTTGTGCTTTCATTTCTCCTCCCTGTCCATTTCTCCTTTTGCACCATGTCTTTTTTTTTTTTAGATTGCAAGACTGGGGCTGTCTTGTTTTATTGATCCATAAGCCACCCTGGGGTCCTTTCGGGCTGAGGCACTGGGTATAAATGCATTAAAGAAGTAAATAACTTGCCATTTGTATTGGATGTAGGCTAGAGTGGTATCCTGAGAGTCCAGCGGGTGGGTGATGGCAGCAGGGCAGAGCAGGAGGTGATGATCTCTAAAATATATTAGCGTGTTTAAACCTTGAGGTCAAACAAAAACTTTGTACAGTTGTGCCTGGAAAACAAAGGGAACGCCTCGATCCTCTCTTAATTAGAGCTGAAAATTCAATTGATTTCCTGTCTGTCAGGTATTAATCATGCATTTTTTGAGATGTAGCAATTTAACAACCGACACATGCAAAATCAACAAGAACTGGTTTCTTCCTTGCATGGGGATTTTCTTTACATGTTACTATACAGATATCTCTAGACAAATCTTCTCCTTTACATCTCTATTAACGAATCTACAAAAATTTGCAAGAGGTCCATGAGATGAAATATGCAATTCTCCTTTTTTTTCCTGGGACTTCTTTTGGGGTTTTTTACTTTCCAGAAAACATCTATGACTATCTATCTATCTATCTATCTATCTATCTATCTATCTATCTATCGATATAGGTGAACAATTTATTGTTTGCTTTCAAATCATTTTCAACCTATGGTGGGTCTAAGGCAAACCTATCACAGAACTTTCTTGGCAAGACTTGTTTTGGGGTGGAGGGGTTGCCTTTGCCTTCCTCTGAGGCTGAGAGAGTGTGACGTTGCCCAAGGCCACCTGAAGGTTTCCATGGCTGAGCCGGGATTCAAACGCTCCTCTCCAGAGTTGCGGTGCAATGCTCAAACCACTACACAACCTTGGCACTTGTGGTATCCAATGATTTCTGGGTATCAACCATAACAACCCTCTATCTAGAGGCACCCTGAGAAGTTATCAGCCTAGGGGAGGCAGGAAAAAGTGTGGTCCTGAAATCAGGGCTTTGGAAAAATTATTTTGGACCCCAGCTCCCCAGTGGTTTGTGGGAATGCAGTGCCAGGTGAATTGATCTTGGTCCTTCCTATCTTCCGATTTGGCTGCATAGAGTGGGATGATAAAATGAGTTAGTAGGAGAGCTGCTTATTTGTCTAATGCATTTCTCTTTTCCATTAAGAAACAGCAATGATGTTCTGTCTCCTTCTGTGGTGGAACCTCAAAGTCCTCGCACTCTCCCTCCTGCTGAAAGCCACCAACTCCTTAAACCCAGACGACCCCAACGTTTGCAGCCACTGGGAAAGGTAATGTGTTAACTATCCTCCTATTTTTATTTAAAATATTCATATGCCTCTCACTTCCATGTCACTCAGTTAACAACATCCTCTGGGAAGTTGGCAGTAAAAGCTAAAACCCATATAAACGAATCAACAACAAGGCCCTAAAAATCATGCAGGAGAAACAGCAAAAGCCAGCATAAAACTAAATAAATACCAAGACAGAAAAAGCAAAACGTTAAAACAGCTCAGATAAAAACACTGAAAACCTTAACATGAGAGTAAAGAAGTCTGCATCCAATAATGAAAAATTGTAACTTGGATTCCAGGTAATCCTCTCTGGGAAGGGTCTTCTGCTAGCAGGGGGCCACCACCAAGGAGTCACCTGCTGCACCGTATTTGCCAGGAATCTTAAGAAGTGCCCCCCGCACCAGAAAAAGGTCCAGGGAGGTGAACCTGGGAAGAGATGGCTCTTCAAATAACCTGTCCCCGAACCATTTAGGAATCAAAAGGTTATTGTCTTGGTATGGTGAAGGAACTCTTTGTGTGACTCTTGCAATTTCCTCACTACAATGTTATAGTGCTATTATTCCCCTTTCAACATCCTGTGGACTCCTGGGGTTTGCACTTTAGGGAGAGGCATTTGGAATTCTCGGCCAGAGAGCTCTTTGGCCTCAGGAAACTACAAACCCCAGAATTCCACAAGATGTTGAAAGTGGAATAATAGTACTATAACTCTGTAGTGCGGAAATGGCCTGTGACTTCCAAACGGCAGTTCATGGAAACTGGCCTCCTTTTCCTGCCTCCAAACCAGAGTGAACTCCTCTTGGGTATAGAGTAAAAAGACCTGCTGCAAATCCTAATAAAGATGACTGTAGCTTTGCTCCCTTGAAACCTTTGCTGTTCTAGTGAAATGTTTATACTGGCCACGGTCTTGACTGTTTTATCAAAAATGAGCTCTTAACCCTCACATACCAACACAGGACATTTTATTTTCTCCAGGGTCACGTTTTGTGACTCCACACAGAGCTAGAGCTACAAGGTTATTTCTGCAGCATTGTCTGCTGAACAGTTGCAATTGGTTTTTCCACATTTCAGCCACTGCCTTGTGAGTTTGTTTTTAAAAGAGAATAACAGAACAAAACCCAAAACCAAAAAGTATGGCAAAAGTAATGCACACACAATGGCAAAGGTAATACACACACACACACACACCTATTACTTTTGCCATTGTGATACTTTTTGGTGCCAGCTAATGTGACTTACTGGGACAAGAATGTCCCATACTGTTTTGTCAGCAAAGAAGCAATGTATTCTAGCCTCATTTCAACATCCCCACAGCAGAGAGTAAAGACCTGTGTGCAGACCATATACCACCCCCGACTTATTTTAAAGCCCTGAAGCCTACTCACACAGCAATTCCATGCGTCAGTGTATGCATGCAGGATCGGAAAAGCTCTGCAACCCACCCCATAGCTGGACACACAACGATGACCTCAGTGTTGATTTCTGCCAAGGTTCTCTGAAGGTCTCAGTATTTTTGTTATCAAAGTGCATCTGGCTTGGAGGGAAGGATTGCCAGATACTTCTCCAGTCCTGCCTGTTCATGCCGATGCATGGGATGCCTATATGAGGCAGCTTCGGGGCTTTAAATTAGATTGGGAAAGGGGCTTTGGGTGCTGCATGGCAAGGATGAGAAAACCAATCTGCATAGCATCTGGAGAAGGACATCTGGACATGTAAGAGACACACATGGATGTCCTAAACTGAATTCTGGACTTTGTTTTTCAGTTGTTTGGGGACAGAATGTTCATAGTGTCAGGAAATACTAGTAAATATTAAATCATAATTCTGTTCCTAAACCCAAATAGGTTGGAATTCTCTTTGTAGTCAGAAAATATGCCAGATATAGTTGAAACCAAGTTTTAAATAAATCCTTGTGCATGAGAGTTAAAACTGTGTCTCTATTAATATAAGGTTATGTTATAATGTGCATTCATGCCCTATTGAGCATGAAGCTTCTTAAGCAACATAAATGCTTCTTACTGGCATTCTGAAGTTCATTACAGTTAGATTTCTTAGGGTTCCAAAAAATATGTTGATCGCACGCAACACAGAGCCTTCTAAAGCAAACATGGGTGGAAAAAGCCAGCACCAGCTGGGCCCGTGATTTGGTATTGTTTGCAGCTCCGTGGCAAGGCAGAGTACATTTCAAGCCCAGGAATACAATATTGATTTTGTGTGAAGGAAGTCAACAACCCGGAGACCCAATCAAGGAGAAACAAAAATTAAATACCAGAATTGATTGGCTGCCCTGGCCAAGATGACTGTGATACTTAGATGGTAATAAATCAAGCCAAAAAGATTGAGTTAGGGTGAGGTCAAGAGGAGCAAACAGGATCATAAAATAATAATCAAGATGGCTGGGGGCTTTATGTTAATAAAGCCCAGTCTAAATGCATTATGTTTGGGCATGGTTGCCAGGAAGAAATGTTCTTGCAAAGAGCAGATGGAAAAGGTGCAGCTCATGCTAGCCTAGAGGCAGCTGGAAAGAATGGTGGATCTGCTCTGCACTTTAGTCTGAACTTTAAGGGAGTTGTCCAAGGTGCAGAACCAATTTTGGGGTTAGCTTTCATCAACTTGCATAGCTCCTTTAAAGTTCGTGCCAAAGCTGAGAGCGGATTCACTGTCCCAGTGGCATGGGAGTCACCAGCTGCTGCCACCAGGGAAATGACTGTGACACCTTGGGATGGGCAACATGGGCAGACCTGAGCGGAGGTCAAATCCTGTCCCAAGCAGCTGCTTTCTAAGGCCCAGAAATGCAAACACAGAATTAAATATCAAAACTAGACATAACTGGACACCTAGTTCTGGTTTTGAACTTGGAGACTGGAGGAGACTGGGGCCAATCAGATGCAGAGAAAAAGATCTGCTGCAATCCTCATTCTGGGAGGCAAACGGGAGGCAAATTTTTGCCAATTTTTTTTGGCTTAGGGGGAGGCATTGGGGAGATACTGTGGAGACTTGGGGACACAAACACAGCTGGGAGTGGTGCCTATGAGCTACACACTTTCACCACCCTGCCTCTCTGCACTAGAGAAATCAAATGCTTGAAGTCTCCATCTTGACACCATTTTAGCATTTCAGGTCTAAAACGATCTGAATGTGAGCAAGGGAGGGCTAGTGAGTCAGACAGACAGACCTCAGGCTTGCACCAAAGTTCAGCATTGGATTCCTTCTCTTGGGATTACAATGTTGTAGAGGCCCAAGTGGAGGTCATCTTTCTTTGCAAACTGTAAGCATCAAGATGCAAAGAAAATAATTTTGAACTTTGACCACAGAACAATCAATAGAAATATGCCGGGCCAGTGAGTGTTAAATATTGTATCGAGGTCTGCTTTGCCTTGACACGGGGCACTGATGTCAAAAAGAGCTCCTCTTTCACAAAACAAAATATAGCTCGCATCCACCACCACAGTCTTAATAAGCAAAATGTCCTTTTTTTTCTTAGCAAGAGTGCTCAGTATGGGCTTTATCACATGAGGCAGTTAAATTGCACTTACAGGATGATAATGGCATCTTTGTCTGGGACTTATCACATGATGTTGTTCCTCTTCTATTGTTCTCCCAGTGGGAGATTGTTTGGAAAGTGGTTCTTTAACATGGAAGTCGTTAATAGATTAATTAGTGAATGTCCTCCTTTGTAAAAGAAGCATTTTGCAAATGGTCCCAGCCAAAAACGCTGTTATCCTGCTATAGGTGCAATTTAATTGCCTCCTATGGTAAACCCCTGTGCTTCAGAGATATGAGTTTAGTAAAACTTGCAACACCCTTATACTGGATGCTTTGATGTGTGTTCCTGCATAGCAGGGGGTTGGACTGGATGGCCCCTGTGGTCTCTTCCAACTCTATGACTCAGGAGCAATTGGCTCCATCTGTCTCAGTTTTGTTACACTTACTGGCCATGGGTGTTTTAAAAGCCTTGCCCAACCCCAATGCCTTCCAAATGCGTTGTACTACAAGTCCTATTGCCCGTAGAAAAGCCACTATGTCCAATTGGCATGCTGGCTAGGAATGATAGTTTTTGAGTCCACTATATATATGGAAGGCACCACGTTCAGGAAGCCTGCTCTGAAACTTCAGCCAGCAGTATTTTCTGACCCTACTTGCACATACTGGGAATTGAACCTGGAACTTTCTTAAGAATGGGGTTTCCTGTGACTGGGATGGGAAGATCTGTGATAATGAGAGAGCTGCTTGCCTATGACCCTCTGTTAAGGTGTACCACCAGCAATGTGCCTAATCTCATTTGGTTTCAGAAAGTAAGCAGGATAAGGCCGACTTAATATGTGGTTTGAGAGACCACTGAGGAAGACCAAGACTGTTAGATAAGAAAATGGGAAAGAGAACTAGGGAGGAATGAAATAGGCATTGCCCCCCACCCCGTCTCTATAGATTGACTGATTGAAGGTTCTGTGCCATTTGACATTAATCTGTATCTGTTTGGAGGGACCTTTTGTCACCTTCTGGTTACCTGGCCATCCAACTTATCACCAACAGTAAAATCCAAAATGGCAGAATTAGCATCAACTCTCCACTTTGGAGAGCCATTGTTGTTAGAGTTGAGATCACTGAGCAAGGTGGACCTAGAATAAGGGAGCTTCCCATTCCTATGCAGAAGGTTCCAGGTTCCATCTCTAGCATCACCAGGGAGGGTGAGGGAAAAGAATGCTGCTTGCACCTTGGAGAGTCTTTGCTGCCAGTCAGAATTTGCAGGGCTGGATGGACTCACAAGGGTCTAACTCAGTCGAAGGCAGGTTCCTGTGCTGCTCATGGCCAAGAGCTCCATGTCTCGGGCATTGCGGGTTCTGGACTGGAGTGTCCTTGGGCCAAATTGACAAGGAGTTCTTGTACGTGCTGGAAGGTTTCTGGCAACCTGTCATTGCCAGAATATATCAAAGCAGTTCCACCCAGTTTCTGCATCCCTAGCACTACATGGTCATGTTGCCCATTTTGTTACCCAGCTATTAACAGAATGCTTTAGCTTGTGTGTGCATGGGAGGGGGGAACTTGCTTAGCTCAGAATTTATGATTCTCAATCGCTGGTTAATATTCTGCTACAAATTATCTCAGATTAAAACGATTTCTGCTTAGAAATGAACAAAAGTGAAAAACCAAACCCCAGAGACCTCTCTCCTGTTTTTAATAATAATAATTAAAAACATGCCTTAAGTTTGATTGGTCTACCCATAATTTAGGATTCTGGCTCTTTCATCATAAAAATGAAATGCTGGAATCCTACCATGCTGGGAAGGCTCGACAGCGTTATGTTAATATGTGCTTTTAATTAGCTTTTTGTACACAAGTAAAAAAAGTGTGCAGTCCCAGGAGGAAGAATATCTGATAGGATTTTATTTAAGGGCATAGACCTCGTTTTTCTGATATTTCCTTTTTATTGAAGGCAGAGAGCTTCAGTCGGTTTGCATTTTCCCGTCTCTCTTTATGAAGATGTCTCCCCTAACACACACACAACTTGCAAGAACCTTGCCAGAGAGGACTCTGAAACTTCTGGCTTCTTCTTTTACTGCCCCACATGGTGGGGAAAGTTGCTGATTCAGCCCGCCTTGAAACCGGAGGCCTCAAGCAAGCCACCCTCTCCCACCATTTTCGACTGTCAGCAGTTGCAGAAACTAATTTAACTGGCATATTGGCCAATTTCAGTTAGTGGTGCTACAAATTAAAGACACACTTTGTTCTAATTTGGGGATGGGTGGTGGTGGTGGTGGTGGTTTTGATTTAGGCTCTTCCTTAAGTGAAAGTGAAAAAGGATATTGTTAAAGTGCATGGTAGCTAAAATTACCCGTAACTTTAAACTTGCAGAGGTGCTGCATTTGAAATAAAGGAACTCCCGGCTGCCCTCAGATTTGCAAGACCTGAGCAGGGCTGTTAATAACAGCATCTCCTGGAGGTCTCTCCTTGATGATAGGGTGGCCATAATAGGCAATTGACTTGATTGCACATAACAACAAACCTAATTTGAAAGTTGGTTCATATGTATTCTGCTTAGTGGATGCTTTTTTAATAAATTAACTGGAGGTCAACTGAAGAAAAAAAAACCTGGATTGTTTGACAGCCCATTATTTGCAGGTGTTTACTTGCAGCATGAGAGGATTAACATGAGTAATCTGTGCAGAGCTGGACATGAAGAAGGCCTTAGTGTCAAAAATCTACCTTCAGATATGGAATTGCATACAGTATTTTCTTTTTTAAAATGTTTTCTTTTTAGACGTGAGGGTTTCAAGAGTTATAGTACAAAAAAATTAACTTGGCTAAGTGCTGGTGGATACTTCTGCTGCATCCAGAAAACAATTCCTATGGTACCGTTGCATGTATTGACCCTGTCCTCCTCCCCCTGCAAATCTGTCCCTGCTCTTGCTTCTGAGGGAGTTATCAAAGCTTTGGCCATTTCCACACTGGACTGTTGTAGCACTATTATTCCGCTTTCAACATCCTCTGGAATCCTGGGGTTTGCAGTTTTGGGAGGGGGCCGGCCAGGTCCCTCCCAAAACTGCAAACCCCAGGATTCCAGAGGATGTTGAAAGCGGAATAATAGTGCTGCAACAGTCCAGTGCGAAAATGGCCTTTGATGCAATCATCTTGGAACACCAGGGTGCATTGCTGTAGCATCCTGCCCATGTTCCAGCCTCCTTGGACTCCGTGCTTTCCAGGCAGTGTGGATTACATCAGCCCACCCCGGTATGTGCACTAGCCAAAAATGTACATTTCCAAGGTCAGACCTAGTTCAGCATCCTGTCTCCAACGGTGCCAACCAGGCTGGAGAAAGCGGCTATACTCAAAAGTTAACTGTTCACTTCCTTCTCTGAGGCCGCATCGGTCAGAAATATAGCCGTGGTCAACAGCCATAGTGGCTGTTAGACTCTTGTTGTGGAATGCCGTCTCCAAAGAGGCTTGCTTGGTGCTGACTTTCTCCATTAGGAAGCAGGGAGAGAAATCTATACACCTAGGAACAAGCCTTTAATAAATTATCTCTTTTTTTAAAAATATTTTTATTAACATGTATTTAGTATGTAAAACAACATGGAGGGGATTACAAAGACAAATAGTAAGTAAACAGAGAAACTCTTAACATCTAACCTAATACTAAATTAAACTAAATTAAAAAGGAACTGTAAATACATGTAAGTAACTTCTAACTCCCCAGCTTTCGGTTCTAAAATAATCTACAAGATATACTTATTATAGTGCAGTGGTTCTCAACCTTCCTAATGCTGCGACCCTTTAATACAGTTCCTCATGTTGTGGTGACCCCCAACCATAAAATTATTTATTTATTATTTACAATGCCTCTCCCGCAGCTTGTCCCCCCCCCAAAAAAAAAGAAAGAAAGAAAAACCTTGCAAGCTGTGTCTCCCACTAAGTCCATCGTTTCGCACTATCTTCTTATCTATATTCTTTATTTTCCTTTCTTTACTCTTTCTTTCCTTATTTTCCGATGGTCTTAGGTGACCCCTGTGAAAGGGTCGTTCGACCCCCAAAGGGGTCCCGACCCACAGGTTGAGAACCACTGTTCCAGTGTGTCTTTCATTGTCAAATGACTGCTTAGTAGTTAACAGCTATAAGCTTAACTTTCAAAACCAATAATTGACTTTTCCCTCCAACAGATGTACAATCAGTTTATCCCAATCATTTTTAAATTTAATCAATGGTCCTTAATTAAAATAGTTAATTTATCCATTTCTGCCAAATCCAGCATCTTCAACAGCTAGCTTTCCTGTGAAGGAGTAGCCACACTTTCCCATTTCTGTGCACTCTGGTTACTTCTGTGATCATGAAGTGAAAGGTTCTTCCCAACTTCTCATCCATCTGTTCATCAGTCAGACCCAATTAAAAAATGTTCAGCTTGGAGCTGAATCTTTACCTTTAAGACGTCTTCCATTAGTCTATGCATTTTCATTCAGAACTTCTTGGCTTGCTTACAGGTCCAAAGCCTTTAATAAATTCTCAGGGAAGAAGTTGAAACCTTCAATGCGTCTGACCCCACTGCCCCAATTATTGCTAATTGTGTTCGTTGTGTGATGAATTGATAAGATTTGCTGGCATATTTCGTTGTTTCTGGGTTAGTGTTAATGAAATGATAACAGGTTAAAGACATTTTTTGGCTTTTGGCTTTGCAGCTTTCAATCGTTTGTTTGTTTAAACGTGCTTACATTTTAGCATTAAATATTTTTCAAAAGCATCCTGGAATCAGGTTTGATGACAGGATATGTGTGCCAGTTGGTGGGTTTTCCCTACATAGCACCTAAAATATTTTTCCAGGTGCAACAGTGCAGAGACTTCTTGAGAAATCCAGTGTTCTCTGCTTAAGAATTTATTGTTGATTATGTATTACATGTAAATTGGCTGGATTATCCTTTTTCATTTTATCTTATTTTATTTTTTCATTTTTGTGCAATGGCTGGCTGCTAAAATGCAGTAAACTTGAACTTGAACTTGACTTGCTTAAGAAAGAGTCAGGTAACCTCACCCAGGACAGAAACAGCCTGGATTTCGAGGGAAGTTACTCTTTCTGTTGCTAATAGAGTTGAAATTGTATTGCCTGGATTTTATAACCCTTTGTTTCCTGGTGCCCAAGTGGCCAAAGAGAGGCATGGCTTCTGCCTGCATTGATATCCCTACAAAGTATAGGCTTGTGGCTCTAACATCATTTTTTCCCTTCTCCTGTATGCTTTGTAACACCTTTGACTGGCGAGAAAGCCAATGAAACTTGGAAGGCTTGTGTGATGCATTTTGTGCCTTTTTGATTGGCCCATTAAAGGAATCACTGTTTTATGGATTTGGGATATTATTGTATGACCAACACGTCTACCCTTAGATATGTTTTCAGAACATGGGTGTGTGTGTAAAACGAATGCATGAATAAAATCCTTTGGCCTCCTCTTATTGACTGTAGCTGCATGCTTTGCCCATATTTGCAGTCCTCAAGTCTTTGGAGCCTGAGTTTTAATATATATCAGGGAGAGAGAGAGAGAGAGAAGGGGCGGCTTTTATAGTCTAATGATCTACTTTCTCTCCCCCTTTCATTGTCTGTTTCTAGCTATGCCGTGACTGTTCAGGAATCGTATGCACATCCCTTTGATCAGATCTATTACACAAGATGTACCGATATTCTGAACTGGTTCAAGTGCACTCGACACAGGTAAGTGGCGATCGGAAGATATTTCAAACCTTTCTCTGCCTTTTCATCTTCTCCAGAGCACTGTCTTTTTATCTGTGCCTTGGTGATAGTCTCAAGATGCTGAGGATAAATATAGGCCTCTCTCTGTCAGAATCCTCCTGCAAAATTAAAGAGACTGAAAATGGATTTTTTTTTTAGGAGAAAGTGTTCATATTTTCTGAAAACCCGAACAATTTGGCACTGTGTGTTTGCAGTTAATTTGTTTTAGCTTTTTGCAATAAAACTGGGAATAGCCATGAAGATGAGCCCTGTGTCTGTAAACCTCTCATTCCTAGCTTTTCTTTTTTGTTTTAAACAAACTGGTGAAATCCAAAAGTAATTTGAAAATGAGTTTTAACTGAGGCGTGATGCACATATATGCATCCATTGCTTCCTTTATCTATGTAACAAGTATACAATTTGAGTGATTGCAGCTCTGATTACGATAAAGAGTTCCATTCAAAACCATTATTGTGTCTGAAATGATACAACAAGCCTGTCTGTGGCTGCAGACTTGCTCGTGTGCAAGTCATCACTTGATGTCGCCATCATCCAAGGCAGAGGTGGGAATCCTGTGGCCTTCTAGATGTTTTTGGACTGCAGTCCTTGCCAGCTGTAACTACCATTGCTATTGGTGAAGACTGCTGGGAGAGGCAGTCCAATGACATCTGAAGGGCCACGTGATCCTGGCCACATGATTGGAGAGGGTCAACATGCCTTTATAGACCAGTTTGGAGATACGGGCTAGGAAGGAGGTCACCTATTTCCTCATCACTAAGCCCAATGCTTTACCTTAAAAGCTGTCATCAAGACTATGTTTATAAATGCAGAATTGGTACTGGGTGCATTGCAGAGAAGCAGGATATGTGTGGCTGTGCACATGCCCATTGGTGTAAACGACGGGGGACTTTCAAAAATATTAAAGCACTTTCTACTCGTCCTTAGGCTGCAAAACCTGAGGATGTCTAGGAATGTCTTGGCAGCCAGAGGAAATATGGGCAAAAGCGTTCCTGTGTTTGGGTGCACACTTCTTGTAACTACCCAAAGAAGAATAAATTATGCAAGTTTGAAGAATGGGTACCGCTTGCAGAATTTAGGATTCAGTTGGTTTTTGTTTTTCCCAAACTGGAAAGCACACACAGTCCTGGCAAGCTAGACCCCAGAGGTAATAGAACTTTTAATGGATAAAATCTTTAATACATAAAAGTTCTCCAGTATCATCTCATTAGCATGACATCATGGCCAGTTCATATCAACTGCTGTGAACAGCAATTGCTTCCTTACTGTGGTTCTTTTTAACTGGAAACCAAATGGATAATTCGGTCTCTGCCTGCCCTGGTGCCATAAAGTGCCACACTTAAGGCCCGGTGATAAAACATTCTTGGATTGTGCGTGAGAGGATTACCGTGATTACCCAACAAATGTTTATCAGCTGTTTATCAATGAGCCCCACATTCAGAGAAAGGCAAAGTATTTCTCCTTTTCTATCTGTCTGTCTCACTCACAGATACACAGGGCGAAAACTGATTAGAACGTAGAGTACGAGTTGAACCCCAGGATTCAAAATTTGTATTGATCATTTTTAAATATCAGAAACTTTGCACATTTTAAAGTAATTATGGAACATAGCAATCTTGCAATAACATAACACAAACAGAATTCCAAGTGCCGATATTGATTTCCGATATATCTTTTCTTCTTCTCTGCCTTACAATTTAGAATAAGTTATAAAACGGCTTATCGGAGGGGGCTGAGGACAATGTATCGTCGACGATCCCAGTGCTGTCCAGGATATTATGAGAGTGGAGACTTCTGCATCCGTATGTACAGACGAGGCTTTGCTGCTTTTCCTGGGGAGGGGGAGAGGGCCGGCACGGCTCACATAGTAGTATTATTATTATTTTTATTATTATTTATTGTGGTTTGTGACTTGCAGTACTGGCATTTAACCACTGCTCTCCAACTTGGGGAGATGTGAATTGCAATTGAAGCCACAACTTGCTTTTCTGCATGGGCAGGAAAATGCATGACTGTGCAAATGACCCTGTTTCTGGTGGCACCACCAAGCCAGCACTGCTAGGCACTGAGGAAGGAAATAGTGATTTAAAGTGTGATGTTTTCTACCAGCTGGGCAGGGTGCGTCATCTGGGAGGGCTCTCCTGAAGTGATGGAAGGAAGGGTGGCTGGTGGCATATCAGTGGGGTGGTGAGTCCATTCTGAGTTGTAGTCTGAACTTTGAAAGAGACATCCAAGGTGCTGAATCCCATACCCAAAACGGGAAGGGAGGAGAAACTTGGATAAAATCAGACTAAAACCCAGAACAGACTTGTTGCCTTGTCAATATGGAAGTCCCAAGCCATCACTGGAAGGAAACAGAAAGTGAGACTTACTGGATTAGGTTAAGACAGGACTTGAAACAGGAAGTTACTAATCATTAAATGCTTCTTGCAATAACAACAAGATGATTACACTATATTAGGATTGTAACTGAGGAAGGATAGCCTAACACCTTTTATAGAGTAAACGAAAAAGAAATTTAACCATGTGGAACATGAGCAAGATCAACAATTATTGGATTGCAATTACTGTGATATAATTACAAATAATACAATTTTAAAAGATGAGTTTTCAAATCCTTCAGAACTTTTATTTCAGACTGGGCGTTGGAAGACCTGGGATAGGGAGGCGGATAGAAACAGCAGAGCCTAACTATCTTCCTGACATAACTACTGGTTGTGGGATCTGAAAATTCATCTTGAGTTGCAGTGCTGTTGGATTACCTCTTAAGGTAATCTTGGGAATCGTGTGGACCTCCACATGATTGCAGTTGTTGGACTGCAACTTCCAATAGCTCTCGCCAGCCTAGCCAATGATGAAGAATGCTGGGAGGTACAGTTGAACAACATCTGGAAGGCCCCTTTATGCCCACTCCTGCCTTAAGAGGTACAGTTGAACAACATCTGGAAGGCTCCTTTATGCCCACTCCTGCCTTAAGAGGTACAGTTGAACATCTGGAAGGCCCCTTTATGCCTACTCCTGCCTTAAGAGGTACAGTTGAACAACATCTGGAAGGCCCCTTTATGCCCACTCCTGCCTTAAGAGGTACAGTTGAACAACATCTGGAAGGCTCCTTTATGCCCACTCCTGTCTTAAGGCAATTGATCCTTCATGTCAGAAGGGATGACCTGATATCCTTGCAACTCAGGCCGACTCTTCCAGCCTCCAGCCTTCGTTGGGGGCTCCAGTCTCTAACTTCAAACCCCATGGCTATAACAATCTGCCCAAGTTGATGGTATTGTTTCTATTCCTCACACCCCCAGTCACCCCATTTCCCCATTCCCAGCCTGGTGAGGAATTCTGAAGGACTGGAAGCTTTGAAAGATATCTTATTGCTCCAGTAGACATGTTACCCAGCCATGTTTTCTGATGTCATTCTTGAAGTTCCTTTTTTTGTGTTCAAGTCTGGCCTCACCAGAAGGTGACCAGACAGATTAAGCATTGGCATCCGCTTTGCCTGGTACTACTGCCTCATCTTCTGTTGTGGGTGCCGAAGCATGAGCAGGAAAAAGAGCAGATTGTGCAGGGCAGGCAGGTGGTTTGCAGTAGTCTTTTTTTTTTTTTAAAATAACTGTGGTGGAAATGGTGGAAGGAGTTCCTTTTAAAAGCTGTAATTCATAACTACTTTAGGGAGACTGGACCTATAACAGTAATTAATTGCATTTTTTAAAGCAACTTTCCAAGTTGTGGGAGCAGAGCTCAAGAACTGTTAACAGGTACCTGAGCGGTTTCCCTTGTGTTTGTAGTTCCGGCAGTGCCTTGAGCAAATGGCCGCTATTGTTGGAGAGGTCAGGGCTGTGCATAGGTCAGATATAGGGAAAGCATGGGTGCAGATATTCTCATCCTCAGTGAAAAAAAGCAGTGTCTTGACACATTGAGATGAACCCCCCGAAAAATGCAGTTTTTGATGAGTTCATGACTTTTTTTCCAGAAGACTCATTTGCACAGAGAACTTGTTTGCTATGCTGAACTGTCCCAAATGGCCAAATTAACATGAGTTTAAAAGACAAAACAGTTGAAGATTTTTTTGAGAGAGAGAGATTGGAAACTGTTTACGGACTTCTTGAGCGATAGACTCCAAACGGTGCTATTATCTGTGGACATGCCTATTAGTAGTTTTGCTTAGCTGGATCTGTAATGGTAGAACAATATTATCTTGCTTGCTTTTCATTTTTATTTTCTCATTACAGTCGGGGGGGGGGTCAGAGCCCTTTTCTGTATTAGCATAATAGTGTTTAGTTGTCCAGATTAGTTAGTAAGTCAATGTTTTAGATTTTTTTTTAAAGTTTGTTGTTTAGTATTATCTTATTTAATGTGTTACTATTAATTTGTGTCTGTTAGAAATGTTTGTTGGAGTTTATGTAGTTGTATCATTTTGTGTGAAAATTGATAAATACGCAAAAAAAAAAGTGTTTCAATACAAAAGGAAACATTCTAAATATACAAAACAATGTTTTCTGTGCAAAAAAACCCTCCATATTTTTACCGAGAATTGATATTTGATACTAAATATAGAATCATAGAAAAGTAGAGTTGGAAGAGACCACAGGGGCCATCCAGTCCAACCCCCTGCCATGCAGGAACACCCTCAAAGCACTCCCGACAGATGGCCATCCAGCCTCTGCTTAAAAACCTCCAAGGAAGGAGACTCCACTACACTCCAAGGCAGCAGATTCCACTGCCGGACAGCCCTGACTGTCAGGAGGTTCTTCCTGAGGCTCAGGTGGAATCTCCTTCCCTGCAGCTTGAATCCATTGCTCCTTGTCCTGGTCTCTGGAGCGGCAGAAAACAAGCCCTCTCCCTTCTCTACATGGCATCCCTTCAAATATTTAAACATGGCTATCACATCCCCTCTTGACCTTCTCTTCTGCAGACTAAACATACCCAGCTCTCTAAGTCTATCCCCATAGGGCTTGACTTCCAGGCCTCTCACCATTTTGGTCGCCCTCCTCTGGACTTCCTCCAGCTTGTCAATATCCTTCTTGAATTGAGGTGCCCAGAACTGGACACAGTATATGATTTTCTGCACAGTGCAATATTTCTTTGAGAAAAGTCCTGAGGTGCAAATAGTCATCAAAGACTGTGTTGAAACTGCCATATTTTTGGACAGCAGGAAGAAAATTGCTGAAATTATTTGTTCTTGCATGCAACAGCCCACTCCATTCCTAGTCAGGTGTATAGAAGGATGGGATGTACATGTGTGCCTTGGCTCCTTTGGGACAGAGGTGAGGCTTAACTCTCATGCACCCAGATTAAAAAGTGTTGCACTGAATGAGTTGTGGAGTATTTAGTGATCTCATTGGAATTCCTCTGTAGCGAGGGTGAGTAGTAGGATCGGCACTTTGTTTGGGCGTAAAGTGGGGTTGATTGCATACTCCCAGGACTTCCCAAACCCACTGAGAATTACAGCACCTCTCAGTATCCAACCTATTAACAACTGGACTGTGTCATTTCTGCTCCTCAGTGTCATTTGCCAAAAATTTAAAAGAAAAAAGGGACACTTTTTCCTTCTGATGCACTGAACCAGCTGAGAAGTATCCCAATGGCAAAACAAACAGACAGATAAAAAAACCCCAAACCAACAGATTTGTTTGGGCAGTTTTTATCCAGCATTTGTTTTTGTCTAAAACAGCAACAAAATGTGTCCTGGGAAGTTGCTAAAACTTGAGGACATTGTTTTATAGCTTTTTGGGTGACATTGTCATAGGATACCTATGTTGTAGGTCCAGTTTCGTATGGATTCTGAACAATATGTGATTCTTTGGGACTAAAATTTCCCATCCCTGAGCATGAAAGTTAAAGGACATGGTGTCTAGAAACCATTTCTTGTGTGTGCCATTGGGATGTGAGCACTTCTTTGGTAGCATTTGGGCTTATGTATTAGGTGACGATGACTTTGACACAACTCACACAGTTATTTCGGTGTCGCCTCCAAAGATACTAATTCCATGTTAATATTTTTGGACGCCGCTTGAAATAACAAGCATGAGATTTGCATCCCAGGAGAGCGGGGGGGTGGGGAGAGGGAGAGAGAGAGAGACAACCTCCTGTAAATAGCACATTAAAATGTAGTTTGAAAATTACTTTCCATAGAATTAATAGTTGGTTATGCTGCCACAATTCTCGGGCCTGTTTTCCTGATAAGGAATGATGGATGCTTCATGCCGGAAACGGTTGGCTTAAATGTAGCAAAGTCAGTCGGACAGCAGTTGCACGCTTGAGTTATGTGGCTAATTATATAGCTAAGTACATGCATACAGTCATTTTAAATTCTCAGGGTTGCCAACTTGTGTGACTTTGTCTTGGTCACTTTTTGAAGGCGTGCTCCTAAAACTTCTGCATAAACAAAGCAAAGACACGCCAGCCCCCATGGCTGTTGATGCAAAGTTTCTAAACAAAAATCTCACTGGGGTCTGTACACGTTGGAGATTCTGAAATTAATTTGACTGTTTCTTACCTTACTCTGACTAAGTGGAACCATCGGTCTGACACCCCTGAAGTGCCCAATCAAATATTGGATGGAACATTCTGTGAGCATTTGGGATAATCAACAGCAAAGCATCTACCTATAAAGGTCCTTTTTAGCATCTTTCTCTCCCCAGCTCCGTCCGGTTATTTCTCGTATTTCTAAAAGCAGATATTGGCAATTGTCAGGTTGGATTTTCTCTCCCTGCCGTGTTTGGGGTAGTCGTTCTGCATTGATGGTTAACAAAAGGGCTTTATGGTACTGTGAGGGGATGATGGATTGGGTGAGAAACGGTGTGCTGGGAATGAGGGAATGTTGTAACGATCTGCAACCTGGATAAACAGGTACAGCTGGAAGGTCATGCAGTTGGCAGGAAGAATGAGAAAAGGTGAGGGAGATGGAAGAATCTCAGTGCTCAGGCTACTGCACTATGCTGGCTCTAATTACTGAGACAGAGGGGTTTGAACTATGGCTGTGACTGATTATTTGTTAAGTAAGTTTCTGGGTGCAGCATGGTATAGTGGTTTGAGCATTAAACTACAACTCTTGATACTAGGGTTCAAAGCCAAGTTGGCCATGGAACCCAGAGGATGACCTTTGGCAAGCCACATGCTCTCAGCCTCAGAAGAAGGCGAAGGCTCTGAACAAATCTTGCCAAGAAAACCCCATGATAGGTTGACCTTAGGGTCATCATAAGTCAGAATTGACCCCAAGGCATGCAACAACAACAACCTTTCAGAGCTCTGATGCTGAGATAGTAGGGATTGAACCTACTGCTTTTGCATTCAGATCATGCCCTGTGCTGCCTAAGGCTAAAGCAGACACAAGTTAACGGCATGAATGCTTGCTTTTCGTTCTGTAAATGGCAAATGCAGGGAAACCTACACGGTCTGGGGACTGGGCAGAGGAGATGTCTTGCCCTTCCTAGCAGAACTGAAGGACAATAGCAACAATCCTTCCCGCTTGAAATGGCTCTTCCATTTCAAGGGAAATCATAGTTCCCAGGTGTGGATTTAATTCAGTCCCCCAGTTAATATTATATCTAGGCGAGTGGTCCGTTCCAGGCTCTTACTACTGCAGGAAGAAGCGGGTGCCCAGATTGCAGGATCCTCCAAAGAGGACAGCAGTTGGAAAGGGTGCTTCTTCACTTGACCTTGCACAGCCATTTGTGTTGGTGCTAACCGGAGTTAATAGTGTGTGGTGAGGGGAGACCACATCTCACAGAGCGTGTAATGATCAAAAGCCTATCTTTTAAAAGTTTTTTTTTTTAAAGGAAAGTTTTGGATTAAAAGCTAATTGGTTCCTCTTTCACTAATATACTGCCTTTGCTTTCTTGCATTTTTTTTTTAAAAAGCAGCTATCTAAGCGTAATACATTTGGAATAGCAAGGGCTGAGTTTTTGAATCTCTCTGTTAACGGCACTCTTTTTGCAGCTTAACAGAATGAAGTCAGGATTCCTTCCTGCTGCTTTGTGATTTTATTTCCTTTTTTAAACTTGCACTCTGCATAAAAGCACAGCCTTTTTGTGTGTATATTCAAGGATGCGTAGTCTACCATAAAAAAATAAAATAAAATAAAAATTCATACATACAGCAAGATAATCCAATTTCTATAACCTGTGGGAATCATGCAGATTGGCATTCTCTATTTCCTTTCTCTCTCTGTATACAAATCGGTTGCTGGTTCCAAACGGACAGCTCCGGGTGCTAGCAATCAAAAGACATTGTGTAGCTATTTTGTCTTTCTCTCCTTCAAGCGTGTGTGGAAAGAAAAAAAGGCAGAGGAAGTGGAGGGAAAACATGAGCTTTGCTATTAATGGGTATAGGGTAGGATAAGGAGCTTTGCAGGAGCATTAGTGCCCCTGTGGCTACTGGAAATCCTTCTTGGCTTACCCTCTAGCTGGCTTCTTAGATTTCCCAGTCACGGCTCACTTATTTTCCAAGCAAGATCAAAAATCCCCAGGTGGGCAATACTGGTGTCAGGACTGAGTTTAATTCCATGGAAAGACAGCATGGAAAAAGACCTCCAAAAAAGGGTCAAAGAGCAAATCAACCTTCAGGTCTCCCTAGAAGCCAAAATGAAAACCTGAGACTATTGTACTTTGTACATATCATGAGATGATCTGACTAATTAGAAAAGATGTTAAGGCTGCGGAAAATGGAAAGCGGTAGGAAAAGAGGTGGACTTCCTCTGAGTCTGCAAGACCAAAGTAGGGCTGTTAATAGCAGGGGGGTGTTGGAAATCTGTCATACGTTGGGTCAATGTAAGTTGAAGCCCAATTGACGGAAGCTACCAACAAATTAATTCTACAACAGTGGAACTTAGAATTTATGAATGTTAAGGGCTTTTGAATTCTGAATTTGGAATTTTGTGTGTGGGGTGTGTGTGTGTGTGTGTGTGTGTGTGTGTGTGTATAGAGGGGGAAGCGTGGAAGCCTGAAAATTTGGATAGACATTTTATCCATAAGTCCCAAGGTGGAGAATGCAGTTTTGTCAAGTGTTCATATTGATAAGTTTTTTTAAAAAAAACATTTTCACAAGTGCCTTCATTAGGTCCTTTCTCTCCTACAGAGCTGGGGGTATTGTATAGCGCATGGTCTGCGTGGAGCTGTGGGAATGACCTGTATGGTTCTTGGCCCACCAGACTTTGCAACAGTAAAATAGTATTGTTGGGAAAATCTATTTGTGTCTCCTCAGTTCCTGTGACAATTTCAATTACGTTTAGAGGGGCCAGGGGAGCTCATGTGTGTGTATGAGAGAGAGAAGCAGTCATTGTTACCTGCTTCTCCATGCTTGTGAGCCCTGGTTTCAGTGGTAGCGGTGGCCTCCGTGCCAATGGGATAGTGAAACTGCCCCAGCTGTTAGTCTGAACTTGAATATCCAAGGTACTGCGGTTATTTTCCAAATTGGATTCATGACAGCTCCTTTAAAGATTGGATAATATCTGGAATGGGATATTCCACACCACCACACTATACTACATACATACGGAGCCAGTCAGCAAGAGAGAAGAGCCTAATTGCAAAGAGTGCACTGTTTAAACTCTTCATCTTTCAGGATCACAGCTGACTGCTACAACCTCTTTACACCCACCATGCAATCTTTTCTGGACGTGGTAATTTTTCAGCCGGACCTCCTCCTCCTCCTGGGACAGTGGTCTTGCATTACGGATGAGTGTTCCCCCAACCCTACTATTGCAGGACGACCATCAATCTCATTTTACTGTGACATGATGGATGTGAGTTGGTAGCCAAAGGTGAAAAGAGTTCAGTGAATGTACCTTGTAGCTAAAAGATTTGAAGCTGGGGACTGGAAAAAATTTGGAGAGAGGATGTCCCCTTTGTGTCTCTTCAGTGGGAGATCTCAGGTAACCATTAAGTCTGAAAATGCAGTCATATCACTTTATAGTATCTTTAACACAGTGGCTCAGAGAGAAAAAACATTATTTTGATTCCTCCTCCCTACCTCACTATAATAATTCTTCAACACACATCAGAGAATATGCCATATTATGAATTAATGTTTTGAAGAAATGTTTGAGTTAATCATTTCCCCATGCATTAATAATTGTGCATTGTGTGTTTGGATGAGGTGTAGGAGATGCAGCAGTATACCATATAGACTGGCTGTCTTTCAGAGGCTGGGGTTAAATAGCAGAGCAAACACTGAAGTCCTTTAGGATTTCTATAGGAAGAGAATGGCTGTTGGAAAAGGCTGCCTGGATACCCAGTCTCTCAGCTGCACATGCCACAGGGACAGGGGGTGTCGGCACTGCAACCTTAAACAGGTTAAAAGGCTCCTACCTCTTGAGAAGCTGCAGAACTACCATAGGCTATTGATTAGGTTCTTCCCTGCTAAAGAGGGACTTGGATTTACCTCTGTGGTCAGATCTTTGAAAAGACCGATTAGACATGAGTGGGATTTGGGGGGTCAGTGAATGGATCTTTCTGCACCCTTTTCTTTGGTTAGAAGTTGCACCTGCAGGAGAGGGATGTTGAACTGAATTGGGGATGTGCTTTGCCTGGGGTCTGTCCCTTTATTGTCCCTCTCTTGAGCCTTGTCATTTTAACATCCCATCTCCAAGCCATTCATGGTTGGGGGAGGAACAGAAGACGAGTCCTCAGTGCTGGGTGGTGGCCTCCATAGTTATTGCTGATCGTGGTGTATACCTTCAAGTCAACCTTGACCTGCACTGGCCATATCCTAGGGTTTTGTTACCCAGAGTGATTGAGGGGAGGTTTGCCATTGTCTTCCTCTAAGGCTGTGAGAATGTGATTAGCCCAGGATCACCCGCCGGGTTTCCATGACTGAGCGGGGATTTGAGTCCTGGTCTCCAGGGGTCCTAGTCCTAGTCTGAAATCACTAGACCACATGGGCTAGTCCATATTAGAGGGGTGGTTCAATACCTTCCAGAGTTTAGTCTGAACTTCAAAGGGTCATTCTAAGGTACTCAGCCTCTTGTTGTGTCCGAGCAGATCAGGCAATCAATAAGCACACCAGCAGGGCAGAACTTATTTACAGAGGCAAGAGCGGGAGCAGTCCAAACAAAGTTCAGGTCAAGAATGCAAGTTCCAAGGCAAACAAATCCACAAGGGCAAATCCAAATCAGCATCAAACGAGCAAAGGTCCAAGAGAGTCAGGATTCAGGAAGACACAGCACAGGGCTTCAACCACCAGGAAGATCAGTTGTCAACCCTGGGAGGAGATGGGCCAGCAGTTTGTCTTTTATAGGCTAATGATGATGCCACAGGTGTTCCCGCATTAAAGCCTCTTTTGCTTCTTAAGTGAGCTGAACGGCTGATGCCTTCTTTCTGGCATTGTCTCTCCCGCAAGCTAGGCATCTGTTGCCTTGTCTTCTGATACTGGTTCCCCCTGCTCAGGCCCCTGCTGTTGGTTGTCATTTTCCACTGGGCAAACTTCTGGGGAAACTTCTGCCTCGGATTCAGAACCCTCCTCTTCACTATCAGGGTCTCTCAGGCAGGGCATGACACCTATTTTGGGAATGAGGTTCAGGAGCTTTGATCATTCCTGTCAGGTTCAGACTAAAGTCAAGAGCAAACTTATCGTGAACTGACATGGAAGGTAGTAAACACCACTGCAGTTTTGTATACAAAGTTTGCAAGTCTCTCTGCTGAAGCTAACTTTAGGGAAAGGGGCCATACTGATTTTGGGAAATGTCACAGAAAATAACCACTCATATGTACAGGTACACACACATCCCTGCCCTTGAAATTTACTTTTAGCAGCTGGCTCAGCAGGGAATCAAACTCACAGCCCCAGAAAGACTGCATGGCTACCCAGCCACTTAACCCACTGAGCCACCACCAGTTCCTACCTGCACGTGCATTTTAAGAGGTTTCACAGTGCTTCCATATGGCATTGGGATTAGGCCCTAAGGATCTCAACGTTTGTAAAATGCTCTTCTCTAGTGACAGTGAGCTGGTGACCATCAAAATGTCTGTTTTATTATTCCTATGTGCCCAGCAAACCTGGAATCCATTGCTTACCATCCATACACAGCTGTGTGTAATTCCCTGTCCTTGAATGGAGAGCTTTTCCTTTCTGGAGGATGATTTGCTGCCACTTCTCTCTTCCTCTTCTTCAACTGCATGTATCCATGATGCTGCTGTCTCCAGACCTGTCTTTGCAAACAAGTTGTGCACAATAAGCAGTAAATCCATGCCGAAGTATGATTTAGTGTATTTGGTTTGCTAAGGTAAGCCTTTTTGGCAAAGCAAATGCATAAATTGCAGAAGCATTTCTCTACTTCTTTCCCTGCTTTTGCACGGCTAACCCTCCCTCCTTTTAGCTACTCGCTTTTTAAAAAAGGCATTTGAAATTTTTTAGGCTTTATTTGAACCTAGGGTAGAATTTGTGAATTCTATCTTGGTGCTTTAAAAACATCCCAAAGGGCTTCTCTGGTATGTTGCCCCTTGAGCAGAGATGTTAATTGAAAATCTCCTTTCTCTGTCTTTCTCTCTCTTTTTTTAAAAGTAAATGTGCAGGCAAGAAAAAGCCTCCAATTTACTAAATGGATCCATTTTGTTCAGAGGATAAAGTCTTTGTTCCTCCTGTCCTTTTAATCTTTGCACATTTTTTAAAGTAATATAACAGATTTTTCCAATCTGGTGCCCTCAACCATTTGAGACTTTGGCTCCCATCAGTCAGCAGACATGGGCAGTGATCAGGGATGCTGGGAGCTGTAGTCTAAAGGCTTATATACTTTTAACTGGAAGACTTACATAAAACATCTACAGGACAGTGTCAGAGCTCAGAAAATGTTGTTGGCTGCTTTTATTTTATTAATCTTGCAGAATCTCCCAACCATGTTACATGGAGGATTCTGGAGACTGTAGTCCCAAAAAAGTAACTTTCCCAGGCTCTGGGAGGTGGTAGTGGAGTTTTTGCTGGGCACTAACAATGCCAAGAATCCAGGCATGGAAGAAAAGCTGGAGAGAGAGAGAGGAAAACAGCTAGTTTGAAAGTATTTTGGGATAGGGTAGGGCTCAGTGAAACCCTGAACGCAACTGGTCCATGTGCAACATTTTGGCGTGCACCCTAGTTGGGCTGCTGGTGAACAGAGAAAAGCCATGTCCTTTTCTCCGTTCAGAGGCTACATAACTGTCCCACTGCTATCCACGGCAGCCTTTGAGTGCAATTTACACTGATAGCCATTTACGCTCTGGTGTAGCTAGATCCCCCTCCTCCGCCTGATGTCGACAAGGTGGCAGAAGTAATGGATTATTTGGCTTTAAAAATCCCAAGGGAAGATTCTATCAATTAAACCATATGGCCTGATTGTTAAACATCTGGGCAGTTGAAGTAGCAATTTTGCAAGCTTCTCTCCATCTGCATGGATCAGATTTTCTTGCCATTTGGGAATCAGTTGACGCATTACGTACGGTGACACAACAGTCAAGTGTGCTTCTGACTTGAGAAGCAAAGCAAGACAGAGCTTCACAGCTCACATACAAATTGCGTGCAGGTGGGAAATGCCAAGTCAGCACTTCTGCATTTCCTATATCCTATTTCCTCTTTAATAATCCTGAGGAAATATTTAGAAAAGGGTGGTGCTTGTGGCAGTGAAGAGCAAGACTATTGATCCTAGAATGAATGTTGGTATTTCAGCATTTTAGCACTTTAGAATGATACACTGAAGGGTGTTTAATTTTTTTTTTAATGGAATGATTTTACTTTCTGGAGAAGTGCCTATTAACAGCATAAGTGCTTTTGTGAAGAATATATATCTCTGTGTGTATGTCTCTCAACATTATGTTGCTCCAACAGTGTTGTTTAAATTAAGACGAGTGATATATTTCATTATCTGGAATAATTTCTGTCATGGCAAGAAGCTTCTGGGCTGCTTGAGGGAGTGCAGAAACTGTTTTAGCACCAGAATAATTTTGTCACCCTTGGGGCAAGAGGTAACCAGAGGCCACCTGTAGCCATAGGGAAAAATGGTTAAGGATATTTTAAAAAATGGAAAATTTCACCCCTGAAAGCCTCTAGCTGGTACAGTTCTTGTGAAACTAAAGGCGCTGACTTCCCCAGCATCTTGTTTTGGCCAAAAAAATCCATTTTGGGAGAACTTATCATCCAGTCATCCCTGTTTTCTCTGCTCCCTCAAAGGAACAGTTGTGGCCCATGGGAATCCTGGGTGTGTGATAGAAAATGGAATGAATTTGGTCCCCCCTCCCCAATCCTTTGCAATTGCCCATCCTTGTGCCAAGTGACAGCATGGCAGTTAAGAGCAGGATTGATGAACGCCACAGCTGCATTGGGCTGCATAAAGCCAACAGGCCACAAATTTCTCCGCCCTGACTTAGACTTAGACTTTGCAAAGCAGGCGGTTGGGTAACTGGGGTTTGGTGGCTCCAGTTCTGGAAACCCCACTCTTCACCTTGGTGGATATCAAGCCTCACGACATTCCAACAAATCTGTCAAGACTTAAGAGCACCCAGTCTCTCATTTGAAGCAACCATGGAAATGGGACTTCAGGTTACTCAATGGCAAGAGCAGGGGATGAATTCCACCACTAGTCTTTCTTAGTCTGATCTTGGAGGGTTATGCTTAAGCGGCCAAAGGTTGCTGTTGTACAGTTGGAGGTTTGAAGCGAAGAATGTCTGTTTCTGGACTCAGCTCAAGGGCTTCTCTTAACAATTCCAAATCTCTAAGTGTCTCTCCTTGGACTCCCTTATGGACTGTCTTCTCCCATCTCTGATCTTCATTGCTGAGGAAACCAACTTTCTACTGCTGAGATTAATAAGACCGCGTAAAGCAGAAAAGACACTGCATGAGACAAAATGCATGCTTAAAAATTAAACTTTTTCTTCTTCAAGTGTACCCCATTCTACCTGTCTTAAATGCAATAGATTCATTTCTGCTTTTTGTTCTGGTAAACTTCTTTGTAGCACTCTTCAAAAAAGTAAAAGGAAGAAAACACAATAGTACCTAAATCAAGATGACCTTTAAAAAGGACTCGATGTGTACGGTCAAATTCTGAGATACCATCTTTCCTACTTTGTCCTATTATACTCCCCTCCAGCTGTGCCCCTTTCTAGCCAGTCCCCTTGTTCTTCTTCTTCCCGCCTCTCCCTTCCGCTGCCACAGAATAGCCCTGAACATCAGGGATGCTAAGAAAGAGAATCAATCTCCAAAAAAGATTCCCATGCTGATTGAGAGGGGCAGCTGCTCAGAGAGCTCCCCCGCGTCCCCCCACCGACTCTGCCTGACTTACAACTTTTCAACCAGAAATGAAAATGAATCAATACTGCAACAAGAGGGTTGGAAGTGCCTTTGAAGAATTCCGATAAATAAAAGCCAGGGACTGCAGAGCTGGCTCATTGGTCACAACCTAATTAAACTCCCAGATGTTAATTGAGTCTTTTGCAGCCTGGCTGGTTTTAACAGTTGCAGAGAACTGAGCAAGATTGCGATTAAAGTTCTGGAGTGTGAATGGTAGCATTCCCAGCTAAATAATCTCAGTTAACTAGGACTTGTCACAGAGGACATGGATTGTGTCGTCTTCCTGTTTTTAAACAGAGTTGTACTGGTTTCCACTGGATTTCTGGGCTCAGTTTGAAGCACCAATGATACCTTTTAAAGCTCTAAGACTTCTAGGCTCTGGGAGTCTCTGGAATGACTTTTTTGGATGATTGGGTCCTCTGATGAGGTCTGTAACACATGTCCTGGATCCTAAGATCTATTTGGACGCACAGTATCAAACAGGAGTCCCCCCACCTTCTGAGTTTATTATTTCAGGAAGGACTGGACCCACCATGGAAAGGGGCCTCTAAGTCCCATTGCAGAGCTGCATCCTAGGATACCATGGTTGGTGGTACTGAAAGGTGCCAGGAGGTCTAGCAGAACTAGTCACTCTGTCCCTACCCATTTCCTTGAGTAGGTCTTCCAAGGCTATGAAAGCTGCCTCTCTCTCAAAATCAGACTGGAAGCCACCTTGAAAGGGTTCTGGGTAATCCATCTCATCCAAGGACCCTTGGAGCTAGAAATACCACTATAGACGCCATCACATTGCTCAAGAATGGAATATTGGAGATTGACCAATAATCATCCAATTTGGGGAGCACGTTGGAGCTTTGCAGAGAGGCTTCCTTTGCCTAGTTAGCCAGTCTTCTTCTGGGCTTTTGAGCATACACAAGATGGATTTCACTTCTCCAGAGATCCCACCCACATCCTCAGGATATGCAAATGGAAACAGCCTTTTTTATTGTACAAGCAGAGACACCAAAGGCCAGTTGTCTGTCAGAGATTCAGGCTGCCTTCAGTCTTGGCTGGGCAGCCTTTTTCACTAGCTCTGAATGTGTGGGACAAGCTTATGTTGCCCCTGGGAAAGACATATTCAGTCCTTCTGGAGCAAGAACCTGGTAAGGATACTGCATAACTGGTGCAAAAGACCAGGTTTCAAGATCTGGCAGCATGTTCTTTCACAGGAAAGAGAAAGACAGAGCGACAGACCCTTTTGTGATGTATGTTGTAATGGCTCATTTGATAATGGTTCACTTTACTTTGGCATGGTCCCACTTTGTTCCACTTATCGCCGTTTAAATCAAATGAGCTCCGGACTGCTAAAGAGTTTCTGTTTTATTCTGGTGATGCATTACAGCTGTGAGAATATATTGGCCCCCTCCCTGTGATCTGGACCAGGAGTGTGTGTTTAAAAATAGTTCACACTGTACTTGCTAATGACAGCAGCCCACACCAGAAGAGGAGTTCCATACCCTTGGTAGCAGAGTTTAGCTGGTTTCCTCTCCATCTTGGGACATCACTCCATGTGTTTTGGAGAGACGGCCATAAATGTGTGTCTGGTTGCAGAGTTCTTCAGTAAGCTGGGGAAATAATGCCTATGGGATAGATGGTCTTATGAAGCTGAGAATCTCTACCATGGGACCCTCTCTATGATTTTGTCCCAGAGTCCAAGTGATACAGCTAGGCAGATTCTTAGGCTGTGATGGGCAAAGTGCAGTCCATGAACCTCATGTAGCCCCATGTTATATTTGTGGCCTGCAGATACCCCAGTATCATCTCCTAGGGCATTAAAAATACCCCTGGGGGCATAAAAATCTAGTATTTTAAACATGTCATTGTCTGGTGTGGCGCACAGAGAGTGCTAGGTCATACATTTAATCCTTGGACCACCAAAAATGCCCACTCAATCTGAGGCTTCTAGGCACCCTGCGTCAAAGGAGAGATGCAGAGCACCACAAAGCAATTAGCACCAAAATGATTCTATGAGAGTGTGGTTGGTAAGATGAGACTCCTTGATCTTCTGTACGAAGCATATGGATTCCTCCTTGCTCAATACAGTCCATATTCAGAAGACTTATAGTCCATAGTGAGTAGGCTGGCTGTAGCTCAGTGGCCGAGCATTGTTTTCGCGTGCAGAAAGTCCCAGGTTCAATCCCTGTCTAGTCCTCCATGTAGGGCTGGAGTAAAGTTCCTGCCTCAAACCTTTAAGAATTTCTACAGCTTAGTGGTGGAGAATGTGCAGACCATGAGCTGCATGATTTGGCCCCCAAATCCTCAACAGTTGCCCATCCCTAGTGTAGATAGATAGTGCAGGGCTACTTGTCTGATCTGGTTGAAGGTAACTTCTAAGGTAATCCTGTGGGAAAATCAGAAATTACAAGTAGAGGGTTGGTAGAAGGTTAGGTGGAAAGGGGAGGGGAAGTTGGAGGTGGAAGAGGAAGAAGGGCTGAAGGAAGGTCTAGTAGGACTTGTTAACTAGATGATGGAAAGCAGTTGTGGCTGGTAGCTCCATGCCAGTGAAGCACAGCATGCAGTCTGGGGTTTAAAGAGCTGTCCAAGGTGCTGAAATAAAAAAAGTGCGAAATAAATAGGAAATTTTCCTTACTACAAGATTTTGAGAGGTCTGTCTTGGAACAGTTTTGTCAATTTGGGGAACTGTATAATTTATGTGTTTGTGTAAATGCAAACAGTTTAAACTGTGATAAACATTGCTTTCCTGCACAGATAAGTAAAAGCAGTAGCACTGAGCCAGGTGTCTTTTTGATCAGTAGGCCTTTCCTTGCTGTTTGTGTGTGTGCTTAGAAGTCTCTAGTTCCAGGTAGAAATTGAAGAAAACACACAAAAAGTGCTTGGTGTTTTTGTCTTATTGTGGAGGTGAGATCTCTTGGGGACTTTGTGGAAAATTCTCTACAGGTTGTTTTCAGTGTGTTGAGATAGCCTGGCTACCCCAAAATAACTGCAGCTGTGAGATTGTTTTCACACTCCTACTTCTGAGTTCCTTTTAGGTTATGTCTGGCGGGTTTGGTGCATCCAAAGCTGCATATAATATAAAATCCAGGTTTTGATGCCTGTATTCTTCTTTGAGGGATTTGTTCTCCCTTCCATTCCTTATGCATGCTCTTTTTCCCCTTCACTTCCTCCTTGAGTTTCCTGTGCAGCCACATCGGCTTGTTCAGATGTTTCCTTATTTTAATTCTTCCATGGAATTGTTTGTGGTTGTGCTTTTAGCAGTTCCCTCTTCCTGAAATCCCACTCATCCTGGGTATCTTTTTCTTTAGCATCTCCAGCCATGGATTCTATCTAGTTATTCTCTGAACTTTGATCAAATCAGCTTTTGCACCTTTTCCCAGAGATGTCCTCTGCCCTAGTGAATGTGGAGGCCTGGCTGTACTCTTCTTTGTCCTCTCCCATAGCCATGAATGCCAGCATGATGTGGTTCCTCCTCCCTAAAGTACCAAATGCTTTGATTCCAGTGACCAACATCTCCCTGTTGGTTAGGATCAAGTCCGGGATTGTCCAAGTCCTTGTTTCTTCCTCCTCTGATGAAGAACTCCATATCCAAAAGAAGGTCAAATGGCATAAGTTGCTTTCTTTCAAAATAGTAATGCTGGTGAATTAGAGAAGAGGATGAGAACTGAGGCAAGGTTTAGAGCATAGATTCCAGAGCTGCATTTTCTGCTGCTGATTCAGCAGCTGCTTTGACTTCATTACCCCACTGAAGACATTTGTAATTCATTGCTAAATGTACTTAATGGCAATCTGGAATCATGTAGCTGGTAAGTTGGCCATCCATTGGTGGACATTAAATGTTGGGCATAATACAGGGAAATCTTATGGTAGTAACGGCATCGATTTTGCAGAATTGATTAAGTCTCATGTGGCTTTTGCCTTAGTGCTAGCAAGAGAGAAAGATACTTTTAGCTGGAATGAGATCCAAAAGGGCTTTTGCCCCATTTTTGTGTCTGCAGCTTAAACCTATAGGATGAGAGGCTTTAAACATGCCTGTGATGAGATACTTGGAAACGTACAAACACTGCAGGTGGTTTTGTATGTCTCCTTTACATGAGTGAGGTTGAGTGGGTTTCTTTTATCACTAGGGAAAAATGCCTGTATTTTATTTTGCTATGTTCTCCTGTTGTAATTGGGACACTGGGTCCCATTTTGTCCCTCTGCCCTTTATTCTGTTATATCTGGGATTCTGCATTCCAGTTCAGAAGCCCAGCCCTAAGCACTGGGTCTTTCCTTATGATATGAGGGGTGCTGGCATTTCTGCCTGCCTGTGGCTTGTAAAGGTGGGCCAGAGATCTGTCAGTGTCTTTGACATGCACAAGTTGCCTGTAGAGGAAGTTGGACATTTTTGTCCAATGTGGAACATCCACATTCAATTCAAGGTTGTGTGAAGAGAGATGTGCATGCACATGTGTGTGCCACGTTTATTTACTTGTACTTTGGATTGAATATTTGGGTGTACATTTGCTTGCAACAGTGCTTCCATGCAATGCAAAGGTTGCATTGCACAATCAATTGCATGTGTAGAGATTTACTTTATGTAACCCTGTAGTAGAATCTTGGCCATAGTTGGAGGTACGTGCTTGGATCTGTGCTGAGGGAGATACACTCTGGGCATAGACAGAGAGTCTGTTGTTTTATGATTATTTGTTTTGTTTATATCCCATCTTTCTCCCAAATGGGACCCAAGACAGCTTGCAGATGAGTTAAAACAAGGTACATGAAATAAAAATTAGTAGTAAAAAGGTTCAAAGACAATTAAGTAAGATACCATATTAAAACATCAGTACTAAAACCATTAAATGCCCTAGCTCTGGCATTATAAATGAGTTCTTGGAGCTGAGAAAGGTTACTTTTTATACTCTAACTCCCAGGCAATCCAGGGGTCAAGCAGCCTGGGGAGTCCTGGAGATTGCAATCCAAGGGCTAACCTTTCCCAGCTGTCTATGATTCTGGGACTCTGATTCAAGTTAAGTCCCATTATCCCTGCTTTTGGAAGCCTCAATATTTATTGCTACTCACAAACTATAATGTCATAATGGGCTGTGCATCAGGTAGTCTCTGGTTCAGATTTTCCTTCCCAGGCCTGTTTCACAGCAGCATGATAATATCAACTGTGGCCGAACTGTTGGCGTCTATTATAAATGAGAATAAGTTAGTGGTAAGCATTAGGCAAATCTGTTTCTCTGCTCCTGTCTATTGACTCTTCTGCGGTTCCTCTTGCTCCTTAAATTCTGTGCTGCTGAGGAATGGCTACCACATGACCTTGAGTGGGCCCCAATATCTCATGCTAAACACATCTGCTACCCAGTTGGCATTTTTGGCAGAACTTTGATGTAGGTCATTTTATTACCGGGCTGGATCCAACTTTGCACTGATGCCAAGAATGCTAATAATAAACTGATCAATGAGATGCTGGAGAAATGGCTTGCTGGAGAAATTGGGGAGGGGGAAGGCAGGGAGGCATGGGAGATTGAGAAGGGAATGATTGCAGATGTAAAAGGTGGGACTCCAGCGGCGGATGAGCCAAGCTGTTACCCTGGGCAGTGGGACACTACCGTTGCTGGCACGGAAGTGGAGAGTTTTCTTTACATCAAGGGCCTTTGGGTGGCATGCAGAACGGGGCAGTGCCTGAGAGCGGAGGCTCATCTTTATTTTTGCCTGACCTTTTGATGCAAGTAATTTTTATAGTTCCATTAACTGGCAAGATCGTTTGCAAAAGTACATTAGGAAGAGTGCCTTGGGGACTGCTGTATCCTATTATGTGGAATGTTAATAGAATGAAAAATTAATTAAACACTAAAGATTACAACAGGACAAATGCTCCCCCCCACTACCTCCTGCTTCATGGGACAGATATAGAAACTTATAATAGCAGGCACTGTGCTCCAAATGGGACCCTGATCTTTCTTTATGTGAGTTTCCAAAGTGGTTGCTTTGTGCTAGTCGATGATAGCAAAAGCTGTGCCTTAATGCAATGAGGCGAGCTATAGTCCGTGCAGCGAAGCAGGGGTGGGAACAATGTAGACCTCCAGATGATGTTGGACTGCAACTCCCAGCAACCCTAGCCAGCATAGCCAATAGTGAGGAACGAGGTGGAAGGAGTTGCAGCCCAATACTGAAATGTTAACCTTTCAGGAGCCACAGAGCTCTTTATTGGTTATGTCTGTGTCTGGGCAGGGTGGGTCTGATTGATCAAAACTAGATCCCTTTTCAGTATAATCAATAACAGCATTGTTTTTGGATGTGATAAGGGGTTTGCAATCTTTCATTCAGTGCTCTGTAAAATCCGGCCTTAATATTTTCATTTTACAGATAGGAAAACTGAAGCTGAGCAATGGTGACTTGCCCATGTCATCAACGTTTCAGTTAGCAAATGTTGAATTCCAATATCTTTAGCTTCTGGTTCAAGTCCAGCTCCATGTGCTCATGCTTATTGTTCGTTCCCTTTGAGCTTCTTGATCCCATCTTGCATGTGAAGGAGGAGATGTAAGATGTATTAAAATAATGTACATGAAGCCCTTTGAACACTGAAGAAAAGCATCATGCAATTGCTATCTTGTGAGAAAAAGGCAATTGGCTGCAAATTACTCTCTAATGTTGAACTTTAAAAGCTAGGTGCTAAATCTAATTGTTGGGTCACTCTTCTTTTCTGTCCATCCATCCATATATCCATTTGTGTGAATAAATATACATATTGTAGCTTTACAGGAGGGGAGAGGGGAATGCCAGAGGAACAAATACCTTAATTCATGCACTTTTAGTGGAAGGCCCTACCTACCTACCTGGCCTGTTTTGCTATTTAGATACATTAAACTTAGGAACACTTGTGCTGAGCTAAGTTAGACTGTTGGATTCCTTCCCAGCTTGACCTGAAGATGGCCCTTATTATCCAAATTTGTGTCTGGTCTCATTATTTCATGG
Source organism: Ctenosaura bakeri (assembly GCA_948474755.1). Lineage (NCBI taxonomy): Eukaryota > Metazoa > Chordata > Lepidosauria > Squamata > Iguanidae > Ctenosaura > Ctenosaura bakeri. The sequence continues at coordinate 469,461 of CAOLHI010000660.1, read as the reverse complement.
TTCATCTTCAAAGAGCTTGGGAAGTTACTTCTTAAGAGTAACACTCCTTATGCTGTTTGGAAAATAGTTTGTTATCATTACTTGTTGCAGTAGAGAGCCGGTGTAGTGTCGTGGTTTGAGGCCCAGACTTGGGAGATGAGGGTTCGAATCCTCCCTCCGCCATGTAAGCAAATGGGTTGGCCCTGGGCAAGTCAGAGGAGGCAAACTTCCTCTGGAGAAATCTAGCCACAAACGGCCGCAGTGCTTAAAAATGAACTTGAAACCCCAGAGCGTGAGATTGTCCCTGACTATTCAAAGGGATCATTGATAATGTAAAGTACACAAATAATTCATTACTGTCCGTTCAGTGTTATAATGTAAGATATATAATTTGTAGAAGCCACCTTGGTCCACGTTTTCAATTTTTTTTTTACATTATTTTTTTATTGATACTATTTTATATAATGTTACTGATACAAAATAAAAAATATATCATTTCTATACCAAGCATCTTATTACCTTACATTTCCTTACTTATTACATTAACTTGTTAGCCACATTTTACATTTCTTTCACAATTCATTCTCCAAATTTTGCACATGTTGTACAAAGAAAAAAAGAAAAAACGAGAGAAAAAAATACCAAAGAAAATTTTAACAATAACTCCCACAAGTTGGGGCTCACACAACTGGCCAGTTCCATATTTTCATATTTCTTTTATTTACTCATCTCCCCCCTTTATTTTATTCTATTTTATTTTACACTCTGATGTCTTTGTAATTGTTCCTCAATCGTTGTTAACAATTATTACATTATACCATTTTCCCACCATGGTCTATTATTCCTTCATACCTATATTTGTACTTATACTTGTACTTCTTTTATGGTGTATAATGTATCTTGTGGAAAGGTCCACTTTTTCAATTTTGGGGGGCAGTTGAGATCTAATTAATAGGATGGTAATAGTGGTGACCATGTGGTGGTGGTGGTGGTGGTGATATGATGGTGGTGGTGGTGGTGGTGGTGGTGGTGATGATGATGATGATGATGACGACGACCACCCTTTTCTGTCCCCAGCTCTCTGCACAGAAGAGTGTGTCCACGGAAGGTGTGTCTCTCCTGACACCTGTCACTGTGAACCAGGATGGGGCGGTCCAGATTGTTCCAGTGGTGAGTTGAAAAGCAATTAAAGAGAACAAGCATTTCTGCTCCATAGGCTTGAAATAATCCTCTGTTCTAGGAACCAAAGGACATTGCATAAAGTGCAAGCGCAGTCTACTTGGAAATGCTTCCCCGTTTCTCCAAATGCTGCTGATGGTGAAATGCTGAGGGCCGGCGGTCCGTGTCCTGAGCAGGAACAGAGGACCCTCGTGGTGTGGTGAGGAGATGCAGCAGCCTCCTGTGGCTGAGACGATGGGATGCCCAAACTGCCATGCAGTTGGGTCCTGTCGTAAATCAGTTGCTGAAGAGCGTATCTATTTTGAGATAGGAATTGTTCCAGTAAAATATAGATTCTGTTGCTTTTATTTTTTTTTTATCCTTAGGAGCTCTTCTGCACAGTCAGGTTTTTAAAATGTCATAAATGCATCATTAGTCATGTATTGCTCACTATCCAGGGATTTTCCCTCATGGGTGAGCATCAGCCGGGAGATGACTACGTTTTCCTGCTACTTGATCCTGTCAGCTTTCTGTATGGGGAAAATGTAATTCTTCCCATGGGGAAATTGTTGCTGTTGGTGGGTGGAATGCAAGTGTTACAAACATTTGTTGACTAATGTCTCTGCCCCTATTACAGGTAAAGCAAAGAAAACTAGTATTGCAGTCACAGTATTCTGCATTTTTTCCTTGCTTTCCAGTGTATTCCAGGGTGGAGGGGTCAAAATGCTGTCCTCCTGAAGTTCTCTTAGCTGTAAAGAAGCAATACTGAAGGCTCTTTTCTTTTGCTGTGTCTTCTGATGTTGTATATATCTATATATATATATGTACACATACACACACTTTCAGTGGCAGTTGGTGACTCCCATGTCTGTGGAAGTTTGCTCAAGGTTTTTACTTTGCACTTTCAAGGAACTGTTGAAGTTGCTGAATCCAGCCTTTAAATTGGTTCAGCACTTCGGATAGCTCCTTTAAAGTTCAGACTGAAAACCAGAATGGGTTTGCCAGCCCCTCTGCCACGGAAACCAGCTGCCACTACTGCCTGTTTTCATGGGCAAATGGGGGAAGTTGGCATTCTCATTGCTGGGACTACGGATATTTCCTCTCAGTAGGCCAATTTTTCTGTTTGAAGGTTCAAGATCTTTCCTGTCGCAGATGGCCTAATTTGCTTGATTTCTTGTTAATTGGGAAATTTCTGCATTTGGTGGCTCCGTGCGGGAACAAAATGTCTCGTGTTGCCTCCAAAGTAAACATCAGAGAGTTATGGAATGTAAGATGACGTATCTGTTACTGGCATAATGGAACTAAGCTTGTTAACTCTCTTAGAACAGGCAAGCAAGATACTGGAGTTTATTTACTGCCTGGGCCGCCTGCCTTCTCTTTCCGGTATTGATCAGAAACTTTGACGGGTGTCTAGTACAATGGAAGGGGATCAAAGAATGACCATTTGACCCCGTATGTTGAAATGCTGAAATATTTTCCCTGCCATGCTCTTGCATTGTTCTCGCTTTGGTTGTGGTCCCATCCGTTCCGCTTCAGACATGCTGCTGAGTCTGGACTGTGGGGGGGTGAATAGGCTCATCATGGTATTGTTGTTCCTCCCACAGTTGGTGTGAGTTGTATGGGCGCTTTGAAGGGAGAGGGTCCAGAACTGGGAGAGCTCCGGTTCGGCTCTGAGCAGCTGCAGGAGAAACAGTGGTCAAAATGTGCTCCCAATCAGGGCGATCAAGCTGATCAATATGATACAGGAGGACAAATGAACGTGCTTGATAAAAGAGGGAACTTGGATAATTTTGTGAAAGATTAGGCCATTGTAATGTCATGGATGAGTAATACATGGGGAGAGTTGGTGATGGCTAGTCTTAAAGAATGAAGAAAAACATGATATATAGACCTTACAAGGTGAAAATTATGTTGATGCTCGTATTTCCTAACTCTCTTTCTTTCTCTCTCTCTCTGTGTAGATATAGATATATATAGTATAATTACCTATGTACAAAGATCAGAATGTAAAATTCCATAATTTGGAATATAGATATGACATTTATAGTGAATTTTATACCAGGACCTGCCAGGAGGAACTCAATGTGATAGGATGTAAGAATGTAAGAATGATTGGATTATGGAAATTTGACTAGATTATTTGAATTTTTTTTTAAAAAATAATAATGATCAAATCAAGAGTGGGTTTGCCATCCTTGCACTGGTGTAACCACAGGCTGTCCATGGTCTAAAGGATGGTGGAATCGTATTGTTCCTGGATAGCAGTAAAAGAATTCCCTTTGGGAAACTCAGTGCAGTTGGTTGTGCAGGAAGCCACAGGTGCTGGTGAAGGGGAGAGGAAGGGATTGCAAATGCAAATCCTGGGTTGGTTTGTGGACCCAATCCAGGAAGTCCTAAATGTGTTTCTATGTATCACTTCTGGACAAGGTGACCTCCTTCACAAATATCCATAGCAAGCTGGACAGCTGGGAAAAGTCCTTGTTTTTTTCATTATAACTCCCAGAGTCAGCATGGCTACTGGATAGGTCAACATAGATTTTGGGATTGATGCTGCAGGAAAGTACAGAAAAAAGGACTGGGTTCAAACACATTGCCTGACAAGGTAGCCTTCCCCTGAACTTATTAGGATTGTTGATGGATGTGGAAAGACCAGGTGGTCAAGGAGCAGAGCTCTTTTAAGAAGCTGAGCTGCTTTTGGACTAAAACTCATGGACCATGCTCCCTGGGATGTTTCTGCAAGCTGTAATTCAAAAAGGGATCGTTCCAAGCCCAGGCCAGGAGAGCAAAGGTGGGGACTGGGAAGTGTGTGTGTGTACTAGGATCCATCACACAGAAAGGGCAGGGTGTCCTTTGGAGGGTGAAGGCAAAGTCAGCAGTTGGTGGGGCCAACTCGTTCTGGTTTTGTCCCTTCCTTCCTCCCTTAAAATCAAACTGCCATGCAGCCCCTTAACATTCAAGTCCTGTATGAAGTGAAGAATGCACAGTTGGATTCTGGCAAACGTGGCTGTTGACTCCTGGCTCAGTGGGGTGGTGGGTCTGTACTATCCAAGGTTCTGAAACCTATCCCTGAACTAAATTCAACAGACTGGATAGCTACTTTAAAGTCACAGGGTGACAATCCCAACACTGTTTATCTGTCCTGCTCTGTGGAAGACGGGTGGTGATGTAGGGGTTGCAATCTACTCCAGCCTTGTTGATATTGAAGGCACATCTGCTTCTCTTGGAAAGTTGTGTTTGTCCAAACACTTAGAATGGTATTGGTGTTATTTTCTTTTTGTTTTGTCCAGAAGAAACAGGAATAATAGTCCCATTCTGATACTTTGCATGCATATGTTGTACTCAGGAAGCAGTCTCTGTCTTAGCACCCTTGGATTGCAACTCCCATTATTCCCTATCCAGCACAGGCAGCTATGCTGGCTGCAAGTGAAAGTGGAGAAGGCTGCACTGTGACTAGTGCTTGGAAACATTTCTCTTTTTGGACATAAAAACAAAAAACAAAACCCCACCTCCTAGCAGCTTCTCAGCAATATAGTAGGCATGGAATTATTGGAGCTGTAGTCCAAACAGTGAATTTTCCAAGCTTGACATATAACATATGAGGGGAGGGGTCTGAACAATCCAAGTAATAAGGAACTGAAAGCAAACCGTTTCAAGGACATATCAATTTCCAGAAAGTGGGGTTGTGTGGGGTTGTTTAAGGATGTTGAATTTGCTTGTCTTGAAAGAGGAAATCTGTGCTGAGAAGGAAGCTGATAAGAGCTGGAAAGTCTGGATGAAATAGTAAGTTGCTATTATTAGAAAAGCTTTTAAAAAGACCTTGGTAGAAATGATTATGAAATATTGCCCAGAAGTCATGTTATTTGAATTACCCTTTTCATCCTCTTCTTTTACTTTTTCTCCCCCCCACCCCCGCTTTCTTTTCCTCTCTTTTTCTTTTTATGGATACGGTGAGTATTTATATATTGTCCATGGATTTTGAGATGCTATAATGAGCAACTGTCAGGAAGAGAAAGAAAGAGAGAGAAATTCCGTGCCTCAGAGCATTAGCCAGGGTAACCTAGGAGTGGGTGAGATGCAGCCCTCCAGATGTTGAAAGACATCAGTTCCCATCAGTCCTAACTGGAATGGCTGATGGTGAGGAATGCTGGGAGTTGCGATCCAAGAGCATCTGGAAGGCCAGTCTGTGCCAGCTGTTGGCATACATGATGGGATTCCAGTGTCAGGATAAGTGTCCTTCTCCTTACATAGGCATTCAGCCTCCTTTCTCATTGCACGTGGGGATGGTAGGTTTGGATATGATGGTTGTGTGACCCCATGACCACATTTTCTCTGGCTTTCTCCTGAGTGAGATGGCCATAGTGTTTCCGCTGAAGAATTCAAACAAGACTGGACACCTGTAAAGGGCTTTGGACAAATGAAAATGGTCTAATCTGGGAAATGATGATTGTCTTTTAAAGGTTAGGGGCTTCCTCTATTTAATATTTTAGCTTTTAAAGGTAATTAGGATTATTAAAGCACTGACAACGATGGAGTGAGAAACATTATTCATAACTTTTATTTCCTCACTGGGCAACGATCCAGTATGTTTCATTTATGAGAGGTATGGGGGGCTTTAGGGAGAGGGATGTTAGCCAGCTCTTAAATTAACTATTCCCTGGTTGTCTTCACAAATGATATCCCAGGATTAGCCCTGAAATCTCAGTGTACTCTTTTTGTTAAATATAATTACTGTGTTAGTTAGTCTTGGCGCTCTGGATGTCTCTGTGCTTCCCTAGTGCACAAGCCTCCTGGCAAAGTTTGCTGAGCTTGGAGTGCGATCCTGGAAGAGTCATTGTTGCTGAGGTCCATTTTCTGGGTTGTCTGTTGGCTGTTGCTTTTCACACTGAAGGAGCTCTTGTGCAAGGCAGCCTTGCTCCAGCAATGCAACCCCAGGGGGTTCCAACAGCAGAGCAGCTACCTCGATGAAAAGAGATTCTGCTTCCAAGTGCACCTGTCAGACCTGACTAGGTAAGGTAGAAAGGGATGCAAAGAAATGACCATTCTAAGCAAAAATGGAGTCTCTAAACTGCTCCAACCAATGTGCACAAGCTTTGATAGAAATCAAGAGGCATCGTCTGTGTTCTGTGTTTTGGATGTGATTAAATTTGCTTGCTAATCTCCTCCCGTCCTGTCTCCTCCTTTGGGTAGAGCTGGGTTGTGGCAGTCTTTTCTCACCTTGTTCTTTAAGTTCCTACACGTTTGTCCTCGTTCCTAACCTACATAAATCTCTGCCCTTGAGTGTGTTGCTTACTACCGTGCGCTGGAAAAGGGCAAACTCAAGTGTTGGGAATTATTAGGGGAGGGGATTGGAATAAAACTGCCAGTTACAATAATGTCTTTATATAAATCCATAGTTCAGCTGTACCTGGAATATCCTGGTGGCCCCGTCTCGAAAGGGATCTCGTAAAGCCAGAGAAGATGAAGGAAAGGGCAACTGAAATGATCAGGGAGTATAAGCGCTTTCCTTCCTTCTAATAGGAGGTAAACCATGGGGGGCTTTTGAGTTTAGAAAAGAGGCATCTCAGTGCAGACACAATGACTATAAAAATATTAATGGGTTGGAGAAAGTAGTGAGAAAAATCTTTTTTCTCCTTTTCTCATGATATTAGAACTTGGACTCATCCAGTCAAATTGATAAGCAAACCATTTAGGGTGGACAAAGGAAGTACTTCACTCAGCACGTAATTACCTTGAATGCCTGGAAGATAAGTGATTTCGCAGATGTTGGTTGTCCCTCCACTGATGTGGATTGCAGTTATTCCACACTGTTATTGTGTTCACAGTTGCTCTGGCCAATTCATCACCCGGTGGCCAGCCTTCTGGTGATGAGCCTTTCTGCACTTAGCTGGGGTGGTCTTTAGAGGACAGGCACACAGTCCACCTCTGAGGCTTTATCCAAAAACTCATGAACTTGGTAGAACTTGCCAGAACTTGAACTTTGCCAGTGCATGCTTTGGAAGTCCATGCCACAACAAGGTGGCAAAGTATAGAAGAATGCAAAGTCAATTTGTATCAATTAGCTGTTGGTGATGGCAATATTGACCAATATTGACCAATTCAGGGAGGATAAACCCATGAAGCCATATTAACACCAGAACTTGGAAAGGCTAGCTTTTTGGACTCCCTAAGGCGAACCTGTCATTGGGTCTTCTTGGGGCTGAGATTGTCTAATCCCCAAATGGCCACAGCCCAAATGAACAAAAATAAGCTGGTTGTTGACTTCCTTCGTTGAGTCACTGACCACTTGTTGAAAACCAGTGATCTAAGACCTCATTCCTCAAACATATGTCCCCTCTCACTTTCCTCGTGACAGACCATAATTCCTACTAAAGAGTGCAACACTTGTCAAGGTTAAAATGACTTTGAGACAAGTGGTTGATCAATTACAAAAGGGAACCTGTGCCATATTCGACTCAGTGTGGTGCTTTCCCTTTCTTTTCCCGCACGCTGGCCGACATGCTGCTACCCATGCCTGCAGGCCTCCCTTTTGATTTCATACCAGAAATCGGTAATATATTAAGGCTCGATTACCATAACAATAACAAAGAGAAGTAACAAGGTTTTAAACAAAAAGCAACTATTGAATAACACAGTTTTCAAGACCTTAATGACTTTTCAGAGGAATCGTTCCAAGCCAGTAGGAAGGTGCTGGCCAGCTCCCACCCACCCCCCTGCCCTGAAACATTTGCTTTTAAATCTCCCCCTTCTCTGTTTTTGTCCATTCAACCTGTACTTTGCCTGCTCAGATGCAGAAGGAAAGCAGTAAAAAGCTCTGTGTGAACTTTTCCTGCTCACCTGCTCAATTATTTCAAAGCAATTAACTTCTAACAGCATGGCAGGTTGATTTGGGGCTTCCTGTAGGGAGACGCTAAGCTGTTGGGAATATACCTGGCTTTCAGCAGAGGTTCTCATGGTTATGAATCCAGATTGATCAAAGTTCAGTAAGACAAATACGTAAGTGTGTCATTAGAGAGCTCTTCTGCAAATGTCCTTCATACACAAGAGCTGCCTTTGCTCTGTGGAAAGCTGTGTTGCTGCACTTGAAGTTAAGGACACATTATGGGAGTGATTGCGCTGGGTGTCACATCCCGGGGTTTGAATGGAAGGCCTTCACTGAAATTAGCGAGCTGTATAGAGGGACTTCCAAGTTTTGCATCGTTTTCCTCTTTTGATAGCCAAGTGCTTTATGCAAAGGGCAGTGCAATCCAAAATTGAAGCTGCATTGGCAGTTGTGGGTTAGAATTAGACACAAGCCTGTCTTGATCAGCAGAAATGCCCTCCTGGTGGCTGATCTTAGAGACCTGCTAATAAAGCAATCCGGGTGCAAACTGCTTTGCAGGCTAAAAAGGGAGGGTGTGAAAGGGGGAGAGCAAGGGAGGAGGAGCTGAGTTACACCAAATCCAAACCTCCTCCAGCCCAGGGACCCATCCTTTTCCAGCATCCCCAGGCCAACAGGGGTTTTGATTTAACACAGCGTAAGCTAGCCTAGGCCATTTCCGCACTAGCTTGCTATGGTGCTATCCTTCCACTTTCCACATCCTGTGGAATCTTCAAAGGCCCCTCCTTAAACTGCAAACCCCAAGATTCCATAGGATGTTGACAATGGAATAATAGCACTAGAACAGGCTAGTGCAGAAGTGGCCTTAGTGTTGAGTCAGCCGATGCTTAGCCATCTTGGCCTATCAGAATTGCATGTTTTGATTGGGCAGCTGTTGGGAATTGTTTATTGTAGCCTGGTAGTGATGTGGCTGTGATGAAATGGGCATCTCCCTCAGTCTCAGTCCTCCTATCTGCAATATGGGCATAATAAGGGAGACCTGTATGGGCTGTTTTATTTCAGAGAAGTTGTAAGGATTGCAGCAAAAGAATTCGGTGTGGTGCTTGGTTCTAAAAGAGAGGATCAAGGGTACCTCACTGTGTGTATGTTGCTTCAACTGGTATGCCCTTGGCTCAGCTAAAAGATTGCCACGAGTAGAGAATTGTGGTTATATTATATAAGGCATGGAAATGGGGGAAAATGCAGCCCTGACACCCATCTGTTTTGCAGTCCCTATTCCACCACTTGCTATTTGTCCCTTTCTACACCGCCAGGAAAGGAGAACTGATGCTCCAGGAAGCCTTGTGAATCACGGATTCCCCTTTAAAGTAAGGTGTGTCCCACCACACAGCTTGGCCAGATTCCCACTGAGTCACTGTGCCAGTATAACTATGGCCATTTCCACACTAGCCTGTTATAGCGTGATGATTCCACTTTCAACATCCTCTGGAATCCTGGGATTTGCAGTTTTGGGAGGGGCCGGCCGGATGTCCTCTGAGGTCTCTTCCAACTCTATAGAGGCTGGCCCCTCCCGAAACTGCAAACCCCAGGATTCCAGAGGATGTTGAAAGTGGAATCATCGCGCTATAACAGGCTAGTGCGGAAATGGCCTATGCCAGCATTGGAAGTAGAGGTAGGAGGAAGAGGGCCGCAGGCATGGCACAGCTAGCCTTCTCAGCGATGGCAGATCTGCCTTCCTTCACCCTTGTTTCTCTGTAGGACAAACCTTCAGTATCCTAGCCCTTATTCCCCCCTCCCTTGCAATTGAAAAGGTTTATATGAGACTGGAAGAGGCTTTCTGATGGTGGAGGCTTTGGTCCCTGGACCACCTCTGATGTAAGCCATGCTGAAAACAGGTAGCGTTGCCTTTTTAGGGGAAAAAGAAATCGTAGATCCATTTGGCCTAAGCTATTGTTGGTCAGCTTCGGTAGCACCTTGAATGAACCCCACTGAAAAACCCCTAGCAGAGGATGGGTCATGGCAGGACATCTAATAGAGACCTGGCTGGGCTTGAGACTGTTGGCAGTTCTAGATCCTTGGCCTTTCTGTGTAACACAATCCTCCTGCCTACAGCCTTTTTCAAAAGTCTGGCTTGTCAAGTTAAGATAACTTTTTAAAACCTGAAGGCAATAAAGGAGAAGTAAAGTAGATTTTCCAGTTGGTTGCCCTGTTGTCATCTCGGGTTGCAGATCCAGTATTGGTCCCAAGCTTTTTAATTTAAGGATTCTTTGGGTGTCGATGCTGTTGTAGAGGAGGGAAATGACTACAAGCATCTTTCATCTGAAAAAGGGAGGGAGCCAGAAATTATAGCACCATCCAGTGACAGGTTGGTCAGTAATCTAAACAGATAGTGTAGTTTTCATCAGCCCTCTCAGGACAAACTGTCATCAGAACAAGAACCTATTTCAACTTAATCTTTGTCAAGGAAAAAATTATATAGCCAAAGTCATAGCAACCTAGTGTACAATCTCAGCAAGATCCCACTTAAGGGTATAGCCTCAGAATAGCTGGAAGCTCGGGCTGTCTTCTGAGTCTTGATGTGTGAGAAGCATAGCTGGAAGATGGTTTGCTCAGGGCACACATGTATTTTTCATGTAGGAAGAACATGTTAACACAGCGGTCAGGGGCTTGGACCAAAATGGGCAAAAAATTGACTCACTTTAAAACTCCTTAGCCCAAAAGTTTAAACCACCTGCAGTGAATTTTAATATAGGGTTACTTCAACCTTTCCCTACCCACAACATCCTGGGTTGGAAAGGAATAGCTAAATTCTAGATTTATAACTTCTGATTTTATTTTATTTTTTTTTAGATGATGCGGTTATTCAAAATCAGGCTTATTTTCATTGCAATTAATCTCTACATTTCTTGTATAGGGACTCTCATTGGCAAGCAGGGATTTTATTCCTTTCAAAGCTCTCCGCCATGGCACCTGTGTTTTTTCAGAAGAATAAAGATGGCCTTTTCTGTGCTTTCGAATGCAAAAAAACCCCCTGCAAACTGTTCTTAAAAATTAAATATGTGTGAAAGGTAGACAGAGGCACATATGGACGAAACCTCTTGCGTGGTAACCCAGTCTGTTAGAAAATTGTCAGGTTTTCCAAGCTGGATGGTGATGTCTTGTTTTTCAGCAGTGAAATCTGTTTCTCACCTGGCCCAATCATGTCCATTCACGAGTGAGCACCTTTTATCTCTGTTCTGTGAGAAGGGAAATACACATAGATAAAGTTGATTAGGTTTGTAGCATTTATGGGCAGACAGAGCAGCTAAAGGGGGAAAAGACAGCTTGTTTGCATACCCAGGGACCTTAGGTGTGGTTTTCATAAACAGCAGATCTTGGATAAGATCCCATGCAGTCTAATGGACAGTTAAAGACCAGGGTGATTTGGGTTCCATTTCATGTTCAGCTTGAAAGCTCACTGAAGGACACTGGATTCATCTGCTCTCTCCCCCGCCATGCCCACAGCTTAACCTCCTTTTGAAATTTGTTAGGATAAAAATGGAACAATAATCCCATGAATGCAGTTATTGGCATCCAATTTTTCATTTTATGACTTGCGTTATCATATGAGCAGAAAAATGTGCCAGAGACGACTTAACGTTAGGCTTGCCTGATCTAAATTTCTTCTCTTTTGCTGTAGTTCCTATACCATCCTTGTCAATATTTTACTGGCATCTCTGAATCTTTCTTTGGTAATTGGGACTCAGATCTATACTGTGCTGCAAATGGATGGTTACTGTCCTGGCAGAGTCTACTGACTTTGCTGTTGTCAGTGAAATGCAGTTTTGGGGGTGCAGTTCAGGTTTTCATTGTAAAGTTTGGGTCGAGTAACGCCTTTCTCAGTGTGTCTCAGATCCTGGGGTAGAGCCCGGTGAAAGTGCTTCCTGATGCTGCAAAAGTTTTAACTTCCAGAAGGAAAGGAGCTCCTTCTAGCAAGTAGACCACCAAATTGACTTCTCTCTGACACACACCTCTGCCCACCCGTGCCCACAAGGCAAATCCTGACACTTTCATCTCCCTTTTCTAAAGCATTGTGTTAAAATCCCACAAATTATTCCCGGCTGCTGCCAAGCTGTGTGTTAATCGCACCAAGCCAAGCAGATTGTGTTTATACTGCACATCCCAGGGGTGCTGCGCCCACCCACACGCGTCGGCAGTTGTCTCTACCAGCATTTTTCAAAGTTCCCGGCAAAGCCCATTGAGGAAAGATAAGATAACTTACTTCCCCCATCCCCAAGGGCTCCCTTAGAGAGGCTTGCCTAGATTTCTGGGTTCCAAGGATCACCACCATCATTGTCATAATTTATTTATGCAGCGCCATTGTGTACATGGTGCTTTACAAGTAAAAGAACAACATAAAACAGCCAGCCCTGCAAAAGGCGTACAATCCAAAATGCACATGCATTGCATTTTGTAGTACTACAATTATAAAACTATGCCATACGATTGTAAAGCAGATTATCCATCCAGAAATACAAAAACCAATGCAGAGAGACAAAGACATATAACCAAAATACACAAGTCTATAAAACAATATTAAGCTAAAATTCCAAAAGCTTTGGAAAACAAGAACACTTTTAAATGAGATTTAAAACCAATGAGGGAAGGAGCAGTCCACAGATGTTCAAGGAGGCAATTCCAGGAGTTACAGCTAAGGATATAAACTCTGTGTATGGCCCACCGGGATGTTTTGTGAACTGAACCCTCCTTGAAGTAGTTCCAATGCCTACATACCAAAAATATTGCTGATGGTGGGGAATGGCATTTTGGCCATCCTAGAAACCATCAGGAGCAGCAATATGGGACTAAAAGAGGTCACAGCCCCATCTAGCCACCTTTAAAAGCATTTTTTATTTTTATATTGTTAGTTTTAGTAGTAGTAGTAGTGGTGGTAGTACTAGTAGTAAGTAGTAAAGGATGGTGATTTGCCATTTTGGGTTTCTATAATTTTATGTGATTAAAAAGTTCCCCACCTGGAAGAGCCTATGTTGGGTCCTTGGTCCCAGAATCTGGCCACTGGACCATTAGAAGTAGACACAATTTTTAAAAAATTGTGCCTGAAAGTGCTTATTATCCTGACTGGGCAGGGACACTCCTCATTAGTTAGCTATTTCTAAAATGTCCCGGTTTCTCTCTTCTCTTTCCACATTCCTCCTTTGGCCTCAGATTACTTCAGTTGCTGCAAACTAAGTTCAAAGTGCAAAAGCACTTTGCACTCAACTCAAGAGGAGAAAGGAGATGGGGACAGAATCTTGCTCTTCCTAGTAGGCAAATTGGTGTAACTTCTTGTAACTTCCATATTCTGTTCTCCCGTATTAATAAATTTTGACCACCCTTTGTTCTGGATAGTTCCTCATCCGCAGAATTTGGCTATCAGTTTGACATGATCTTGCCCAAGTACACTCATGTTTAGATCACCGTGGAGGTAAAATCTACAATTTGAAAAACCGTCTGCATCCATGTCAGTTTCATACGTGACGGGTTTTCTTTCCAGAGCAACAGGGAAGAGTTCAGCATTCTGCTTACCTCTTTGCCTTCTTTTCAGCGTTCTGCGTTCTGCTTACCTCTTTGCCTTCTTTTTCCCTTTGGCTTGCTGACATACATGCCAAATAAATTATGTAAATAGGCATAGGTTTAATTTGCTTAATTCAGTTTTCAGAATTTGGATTTATTTCATTTTTTTCCCACCCAGCTGTGCCTCATTTTGGATTGCGATTTTAAAGGTTACGGTTGAAAGTGAATAATTAATTGAAAGGAGGGTTTGTTCAAAGGAGAGGTTTTGAAGCTCCTGGACTGATCTGATCATCTTTTTCCTTCTGCTTGCTAAATTTTTACCTGCCGGAGGCCTCCTCATTCATCACCCAGTATTAGGTGAGTTGAACAGATGGCTTCTCGAAAATGTGAAGGCGGGTGGCAAACTCTTTGAAAGACCGGATCCCCATCCACATCTGGTCCTGCAAATCAAGCAATTTGTGGCATTCTTTCTTGGTTCAGCAAAGTCACGTAGTTTTACGTGAACTTCTTACAGGTCTGGAAATGTGTGTGTGTCCCACCCAACTCTTGTCCAATTGGGAGACAGGAGGGTAAGGCAGGAATGAGGCGGAATGGAGACAGGAGCGGTCTGTCCCCACCATAACCAGCCTTTCTTTCTTGCCTCTATGTGTGCAGGGAATCCCTCGCCCATGCTGCCTTATTACCCCAAAGAGGCTCCTTGGCTGCTTTGGTTTCTTTCTCCTTGGCACTCTCTGACTTCAGAGCCACAGACCAAGAAGGAAAACTCTTTGAAGTAACTGACCAGAAAGCAGATCCTGGAGTATTGCCTCTGCCCTGTGGAGCTGCAGCTGGAACAACAGCTGGTACCAGTGCCAATGGGTGACCTCCATGCTTGTGGGGCAGTGAATTCACTCCACGTTTTACTCTGAGCTGTAAAGGAGCTATCCAAAGTACTGAACCCTATCCCCACCTCATAGGATCAGGACCCTGAACCACTCCCTTAATTATCAGACTAAAGCCCGGGACAGGTTCACAGCCCTCTCAATGTGGAAGCCACTGGCTGGGGACCTGGGCTGAAGCCTAGCAGGGTAGATTTCCTGCCCTGTTAAGTGAGAAAAGTGAGGGGGGGGAATTTGCTTTCTGGTCTTGATACCCAGCTTCACCTTGGCCCTTCTAGGGGCTTCATTCTTTCTGCCGATCATGGAAACTGATAATGTGGGCCTCTGTGTATGTGTGTTTTTGCCAAAGATAACGCTGGGGATGGGCCTCAGTTCAGAGGCAGAACACCTGCTTGGCATCAGATGGTCCCAGGATAAATGCCCAGCACCTTCAGGAAGAGCTAGGAAAGAAGCCAGCCTACAGCCCCGGAAGGCCATGGTTGCCGATCAGAGCTGACTGTACTGTGAAAGATGGGCCCAGGTTCCGAATCAGCATCAGTCGGTTCCCTACGTCCTCTACGAGAGCTGCAGAGCTGGGTTGAAATCCCGGGTCCCCTTTCCAAATCCCCAGTGTCTCTGCCACAAAGCTAAGAGAATAAACAGGAGGAAGCCGTAGGGAGGGGGAAATAAATGGAATGTAGCAGCACCATTAAGTATCACTGGCTTTTATTTCAGCAGGAGCTTCCATGCATATAAACCTACTTTTTCAGATGCTGTTGTGATTGTATGCCTTCATGTCATTTCCGATTTATGACTTAAGGCAAGCCTATCATGAGGTTTTCTTGGCAAAGTTTGTTCAGAGGGGGTGTGGGCCCCATGCCGGGAGAAAAGCGGCATACAAATATAATGAATAAATAAGCCTTTCCCTCCCTGTGAGGCGGAGAGAGTGTGACTTACCCAGTGGGTTTCCATGGCCAAGCAGAGATTTGAACCCTGGTCTCTGGAGCCATAGCCCAGCATTGAAATCACTACACCACCCTGGCTGTCTTCCCAGTGCAATACAGAGGAATGTGGAGGCTCAGATTAAGTTCTTTGGGCAGCAGGGTTTTGGGAGTTGTTGTCCAAAATAGTAACTTTTCCCCCTGAAGCCAAAGAGGCACGTAATTTAGCCATTTAGCCGAAGGCAGTGCATCACTTTGGAAGGTTTGGCCGGGGTGGGAAGGACTGGAGACAAGCAGCTGGGGGTGTTTTCAGGCACTTGAGCTATCAGCTGGAAGCAGAAGTGGCCGTTTTCTTGAATTTCCATCAAAATATGTAGACCAAGGAGCAGGAAGAAAGCCTACAAAAGAGAAATGAGAGGGCTAGATACGGGTCCCCGGTTCCTTCCCTCCCTCCTTCCCTCCCTTTTAAGGCTCTGGATGAAGAAAAGGACCCCTGAGCAGGTAAGAACCCCTCAGATGGGGAATGAGCCGAACTGCCTTTTTATCATCCAAACAATTTAGCCGTGAAGTGAGGAAAGGGCCTCATGACTGTAAACCGGCTGTAATAATCTGACAGTGGAAAGAAGATAGAGATGAGTGTTACCTCTCAACAGGTATTCATCTGCTCCCCCTGCCTGCAAAGGTATCCGCCAAAGTGTTTATGAAGAGCGTAAAGATCTATTTTATTGTCGTCGCCGGGTGTGCTGCAGGCTCAATAAACATTGTTTAATGTTTAAACACAATCTACTGGAAGTGATTTTGTGCTCATAGCCAAAAGTTCTCCTTTCTGCTGTGAAAATGTTGGGCAAGGGGAGAGTGAGGAGGGGGCCGAGAGGAACCCGGGCTCGACTGCACCGGGTTTTTGTCCGTTTTCCGATGAAGCGTCGGAAATCCAGCCCCATCTGGCAGGTGTCAGGAAACTCATCCCGGCCTTGTGTGACTCGAGTGCCTCGTTCTAGTGTTAAGCTTCCTCAAATGCCGCTCCAGTCGTTGCATGTCCTTTTTCTGCGGCGACTGACTGGAGTGTTTTCGTGCTACTTCCCTGCAGAGTTTGATTGCTTGCTTTGTGGACAAGAAATTGATGGTTTGCTAGGCACAGCAAAATATTGAAAAGTTTGGAGGTGGCAGAGTGGAAACGGTTGGAAGAGTGGTGAGGAAAATGTTAAAGAGCGTGTGGAAGGTGCCCATTTGAGTACAGCTAGAAAAATGAAAAATAGCTACATGGTCCATGGGTGGAAACAAACTTTAGGGCTGTGAGCGTCTGAGTCCCGCAGAATTCTTCATCAAGAAGGGCAGGAGTGAGCAACCGTGGAGAGGCAAGGGCCACTGCCTCCCACAAGTGCCTCTCTGGCGACACACTGGCCATTTCCACACTAGCCTGTTGCAGTGCTATTATTCCACTTTCAACCTCCTATGGAATCCTGGGGTTTGCAGTTTAGGGAGGGGCATTTAGACTTCTCAGCCAGAGAGCTGTTTGGCCTCGGGAAACTACAAAGCCCAGGATTCCACAGGAGGTTGAAAGAGGAATAATAGCACTAGAACAGCCTAGTGCAGAAATGGCCACTGACTCCGGCACGGTTGGAGGTGATATCACTTCCAATTCCAGCGATTAGTTTAAATGTTTTTGTTTAATTTGCTGTTTCTTTAGGCTACATTTTTGCCCAACACTTCTGAGGGGTTTGTCTTGTTTGTCTCCCTATTCCTGCATTCCTCTAGCGTAGCAGTTTTCAGCCAGAAGCTCCAGAGGTTGTTTAACTCCCAGAAACCCTCACGGTTGGCCATACTGGCCGGGGCTTCTGAGCCTTGCAGGTCAACAATACCTGGGTCCCTATCCAACGGCAACTACCTCAACAAGTTTCTTTATCTGGGAAATTGAAAATTGAAAGTCCACAGAAACTTTAATGTCTCTGAGGATATATGCCTTGCAAGCAGTTGCGTGCGGTGGAGCAAAGGAGCCTCCTTGGGTGTTATCTTGGTCCCCATCCGGAGATGGTGATGAGTGTGCCTGCGTGGTGGTGGAATGTAATTGCTTTTTAAATAGGAGAGCAGGTTGGCCTTAGTCACTGGAGTTGTTTGTTTTTGCCGTAATTAGGTAAATTCATCACTCTGTTAGCTTTTTAATTTGGAGCGCAGACACCTCTTGGAGAAAAGAGGTGGAAATAGCCTCCTATTTGCATTATCTTTGCATTGTAAAGATCACTCTGGCAGGCCTGATTTAATGAAAGTGGTGAAACAAATGACCCCAGTGGGGGCAGTGCTAAATATAATGCTAAAAATCACAATATCTTTAACTGTGGAAAGGCCACCTATATATTATATGTCTGCCTCCCATGGTTGAGGATCAAAGTCTCGGTATCAAAATGATCCCAAACAAACAAGCAAAAAGTGTGCTGCTTCAGAAGAATCTCTTAAAAATAAATGAGTTGGTAGCTCATAATGCCTAAATACTCTAAAGGCATCAGATCCCATCAGATCTTGGAAGCTAAGCAGGGTCAACCCTGGTTAGTACTTGGATGGGAGACCACCAATGAATACCAGGTGCTGCGGGCTGTATTTCAGAGGAAGGACCTGGCAAAACCACCTCTTGAATATTCCTTGCCTAGCAAAACCCTGTGAAATTCATAGTCACCATAAATTGACAGGCAACTTGAAGGCACGCAAACAACTTGTTGCTCCACTGATTTGAAAAATTGCCATTGATTTGAAAAATTGCCTATGCCAATTAAATGGAAATAATTAACACTAATGATTAATCTTCTGGAAAGGGACCAAAGTTTGGGAAAGTTACTTTTGGATGATAAGTTCCCCAGTATCTGCCAGCATTCCCAGCCAGTATGACCATACCAACTGGGGATTCTGGCTGCTATAACTGAAAAAAATTATTAATGTTTCCAAGCTCTAAGAGAAACCATGTCAGAAGGCATGTTTTCCATGTAGATAATGACCCCGTGGCATCTCCATTGCGTCCCAGGACAGAAAAAAGATCTATTTCTCCTAATTTCTACAGAGCAGTTAGTTCCAACAGCAGCCATTCCTTTTTCTTTGCTAATGAAACAAGTTATGAGTTGCAGCTCTAATTATCCAGTGGATTAGGTCAGACATCCATCATATTCATCCTGCCATGGATGTGTGTGGTTCTCGGTGCCCTAAGAAAACTGTGCTCCAACCTTGTAGGACTGTGTCTCAAATACCCTAGGGCCATGCTGCTGGTACTCCAGGTATAAATGTGTCTATATTTCACGCTGGAAGGAGATCACCTTGTAGCATACAAGAGATCTTCTTAAGATCAGTTGGTATATAATTTTGGATGGCCTGTCAGAAATTGAGCAATATCTGTATTAAGAATCTAGCTAGTTAGCTCAGCAGCATAAAACTCCAACAGGTAGTGTCTGCCCCAGGTTTGTCGCAGATATTTCCCAGCTCCACGATCAGGCATCCTATATCCCATATCTGGAGATCACCCCATTCTTGTGATATGCCAAATATCCATTCTTGTTCTCCATGACCAGGAGTTCTCCCTGTGTATGGCATGGGCCTGTGTTTTCTGCTTTCCCTGCTTGCTGGTTCTAATTCTGAGGAGAATTAGGAGAATTAGCAGTGTGATGCGGCAGCCAAGAAAGCCAGTGCAATTCTCGGCTGCATCAATAGGAGTCTGGTGTCTAGATCGAGGGAGGTACTGGTACCACTCTACCCTGCTTTGATTAGACCTCATCTTGAATACTTTGGCCAGTTCTGGGCACCCCAATTCAAGAAGGACATGGTCAAGCTGGAGCAAGTCCAGAGGAGGGCGACCAAAATGGTGAGGGGCCTGGAAGCCCTATGAGGATAAGACTTAGGGAGCTGGGTATGTTTAGTCTGCAGAAGAGAAGGTTAAGAGGAGACATGATAGCCATGTTTAAATATTTGAAAGGATGCCACGTAGAGGAGGGAGAAGACTTGTTTTCTGCTGCTCCAGAGACCAGGACTAGGAGCAATGGATTGAAGCTGCAGGAAAGGAGATTCCACCTGAACCTCAGGAAGAACTTCCTGACAGTCAGGGCTGTCCGGCAGTGGAATCTGCTGCCTCGGAGTATAGTGGAGGCTCCTTCTTTGGAGGTTTTTAAGCAGAGGCTTGATGGCCATCTGTCAGGAGTGCTTTGAGGGTGTTCCTGCATGGCAGGTGGTTGGACTGGGTGGGCCGTGTGGTCTCTTCCAACTCTACATTTCTATGATTCTACGAGAATTCTGACAATGTGTATGCCCTCTTTTCTCTCAATGTGGCAGTACTTGAAACTTCTAGCTGCATTTGCAGAGTTAGAAGAAGAAAAGGAATGGATAGAACAAAAAGCAAACAGAGAGAATAGTCACAATTGTTCCTGGCAATGTTTGCAATCTCTCATTTATTGTGTTGATGTTGCTATCACTTTCTCACTAGACTGTTTTTGGCCCAGTGCCCTGGTTCTGGACCTCAACACAATTGCCTTCACCTGTCTGCTGCTTCTGTCTCAGGGCTGCTAGACTTCACCATGATATTGCCAGTTCTGCAGTTCTCATGCAGATTCATTGTACCATCTGAAAGCTTAGCTTGGAGGCTCTTTGGTTTGGAGAAGAGACAGAGAAGATAAAGGCTGCTGGATTTCATCCGTACATTGGAGTGACTCTCCTGGCAAACATGCCTGGACAGATTAACCAGACGCCTTTTGTTTAATTGCAATCATTAAAATGCCATTAGTGGAATTAGTGTTCTTTCTTGACTTTATGATACCGAACACTTGCAAGTAGCTTCTGCTGCTAAAGCAGTTTGCTGGGGAACTTTAAAAGAAAGGGGGAAAGGCGGGTTTCCAAGGGCCACAGGCCTTGTAAGTTGCAGCACTTGCAATTTACCAGCCAAAAGAGACGTGTTTTGTCTTTAATCACATTCTTTTTCTGTGCATGCGCGAGCTTAAAAAATTGGGACAAAGCGGCAGGGAGGAAAAGCGTTTCAGGATTCAGCTAAGGTGAAGTGGTTACAGTATTTAGACCATATCCACATAAAAAAAAAAAATGGCAGGCCTTTTCACATCTTGGAGGTTGGAAAAGTTACTTTATGAGTTGTAACTGCAGTCGCTCCCCATGGCTTTAGGGGGCCTTGTTCAAAGCCCTACCTGGAGACAGACGGAATTGAACCTGCATGCAAAACTGGTGCTGTACAAATGTGGTACCCTACTTCCCCAGGTTGACCCCAGTTTTCTGTGTGATAGAATCATAGAATCACAGAGTTGGAAAAGACCACAAGGGCCATCCAGCCCTTGGCCCTCTTCCATCAGGCAGGAACACACACTCAAAGCACCTCTAGCAAATGGCCATCCAGCCTCTGTTGAAAAACCTCCAAAGAAGGAGACTCTAACCACACTCCAAGGCAGCAGTGTATTCCGCTGTCGAACTGCTCTTACCATCAGGAAGCTCTTCCTGATAGTTAGATGGAATCTCTGTTCCTGAAGTTTGAGGCCATTGCTCTGTGTCTTAGTCTCTAGAGCATCAGAAAACAGGCTTGCTCCATCTTCCCTATGATGTCCCTTCCAATATTTAAACATAGCTATCACGTCACCTCTTTAAACTTCTTTTCATCAGACTAAACCTACCCAGCTCCCTAAGCTGCTCCTCATAGGACATGGTTTCCAGACCTTGCGTCATTTTGGTCACCCTTCTCTGGACACGTTCCAGCTTGTCAATATACTTCCTTATTTCCAAGCACACAAGTTTAAATTAAGACCCAAACCCTAGTGAGGACTCCCTGTATCCTCAGATGCCCCAGAATGGGTCCTCAGGGAACCCTTGCTGTATCCACCGAGAGTCCGAAAGGAGTCTCAAACTATAGCACCGTAAGAAAGGTGTTTTGTGTTTTTGTATCCTTCCACATTTCGCAGATGAAAAGTGGGACGCATGTGGCCAGGCAACATCAGAGTGTGGTCAAGATGGCAAAAGTTACTAGTGAGGATGATCAGAAAAGCTGGGAGAGGCTGGAGCCGTTTGGAAAGGGCAAGATTCTGCCCCTCTGCCCTTTTCTCCCTTCTGCTGAGTTAAAGTACTTTTGCCCTTGGAACTCACTTTGCACCAACCAAAGCAAGCTGAGGATGAAGTGGGGAAAGTGGGAGGAAGAGAGACAAAGTGGGGCATTTTAACAGCAGCTGAAAAGGATTGATCAGGACTGTTCCCATCAGATGGGGACCGTTGCAGTCTATGTGTTTGTATGTTTTGCCTTTTGGCTTTCAGGTTACTGGAAGCTGAACTGGGTCACTGAATATGTTACTAAAGTAGACAGGTCAGCTCAAAGGGTTTTTTCTTTTCTGTTTAGACTTTGCCAGGATTTATTGATCGGGGCACTTGGGGTGACCGTAACCTCATTGCTAAGATGTGTTAGGTGGGCTTATACCTCAATAACCTTTAGAAGGCCCTCTTGTGGTTCTCCCCTAGCATCCACATCAAAATGAATGGAGTCTGGATGGATCCCTTTGAAGTTTTACCGTACTCCTTTGCTCACATTACTCTAAATACTACTGGGGAAAAAAAATCAGCCCAAAGGGTTGTCTTTCAATTAAGCTCATTAAATGTAGCTTGAGCAAAGAGAATTATGCAAATATTCTTTTAAGCTTGTGGAAAAATTGAATTATTTTGGGTTCTGACATTATTTTTATTCCCCCCCTTTTGTCAAGCAATTAATATTTAACTCCTTTGAAATAAAACTGCCTCATAATATGGCCTTTACCATATAGGCTTAAAATACCTACCTATTCTTTTATATTCTGTGATAATAAAGCATCGACTTAGTGATACTGAGTGGCACTTTAATTTGCTTTTTATTATTTCAGATACAGAATTAAGTTTAATAACTTTCTTTATTTCATTCCATTTAATGTTTCTCCTATTTGTGCAAGCAAACGTTAAAAAGCAAGCGTGTAAAAGGAGGGATGACTTTTAAATAGGCCTTTCTTTCCGTCCCCCATAAACATTTTACAGGCTACCTAGGAATGGACCTCAACTTTAATTCGCTTAGTTACAAGCAATTTGCAACTTGAGTCATAATCTTCCTAACCTTTGCTACGCCGGTGTGTCCTTGGAGTACTGGAGAAGGTTAGAGTAACACATTAGTAGTCTTTTACTGAGCTCCGGCAATACCTGCGATCTAATGATATTTAACTCTGCACCTAATATGAGCTTACCAGTGATTACAAACTGTCCCCCGGGACCCGACGGTGGGAGAATTTCCAAATAAGTTGCAAAACAGTGATGAATTGACTTGTAGGCCTGTCAAAACCAATTATCTCCCTTGACAACTCAACTCTGCTTTTTTCGCTGTGTGTTTTTCCTGCTACAAAACCAACATAACAAAACAAAAGCCCTGCCGACTGCGCATGGAGGTCCCCTAAGACCTTTCTTTTCTCTGCACTGCCGGCTTCGCAGAGGACAGACATCTCACTTTTCCAAGACTCCTGCGGAGTTTGGGAATTGGAAGGATGGGCAGATAATCCATCGTCAAATCTAATCAAATACCGTGCTTGTGATGGACCTCTGGGTCGTATATTCTGTATTGATTTATGGGTGCCGCTTCTAGCTCTTATAATTAAAGGCCAGTTTTAATTAAGCCTTTGGGACAGAGAATGATCAACAGCGGAGCAATCACACCCAACCCCTTTCTATCTTCTCTGGTGTCTTTGGGTAGTTCAGTGGAGCTGGTTTATTGCTTTTATGCCCTTTTTTTTTTAAAGTAAAATGTTCCAAAACCATTTGTTGTTCTCTGTCAGGGATCTGAAAAATCCCTCAGCCTCGGTTTTGTTGAGTACCTCCAAATCCCACTTGAATTTTCGTTCTGTCCTGTTTTTGTATGTTCGTTGGAAGAATTTCAATTCCTGCACTGAAATTCATGCAGTTTTAACACAAATTCCTCAATTTGTGCATTTGTTTGCACAATTTACCTAACCTATGCAACGTTTCCCCTTCAACTAAAATGCCTTTACTTAGGTTCTTTTCCAGTTGCATGCATTTTAGCCATCGATATGCATATTGTTTTATATACACTTTATTTCTTGGAAGCACCCTGTTCCTCTGGTGAATGCTTGAGCAGAGGCGTACATTTTCTCACATGAAGTCTCTGAAAGCATGAAAGTGGTACTTTCCTTGGGATTGTCACATCCAGCAATTTCCTTTCCTTTCCCATTTTTTGTATTTGATGAGAGTCTCTCGGTGCCTTTATAACTACTGTCGACTCCTTGGGTATCCTTTTCAGATTTAGCAATGTGAAGGCTTGCTCATGATGCTGAGTCTTCAACCTCTTAAGACTGTGGTTCTCAAACTTTTTACTCCTATGTCCCCCCCTTTACATCTACATGAGGATGTTGCACCCCTCTGTTCCATATTGTGCCCCCCTCTGGGTCCTATCCTACACTTCTCCTTCCCAGGCCCCTTGTACCGCATGCACCCTCCACTTAAACACCAAGTTATTTTGCTCTCCACTTCCTCTCTTTGCTTCCCTCCTCCCCACCCAAGAAGCTGCCTCATGGTTGCCAAGGGCATGTGCCGGCCATGCCAGCAACAGAACATTCGTAGAAGGTGAATGGGAAAAGCATAAAAAAAAGGGAAGCCAATGTTTGCTCTGTCTGTGGTTGGAACTGAGGAAGATGTTTTTAATTGCTCTTCTGCAGTGCCTAGTCAATTCTCAACCGTGGACACACATACACATAGAGGCTTGTTCTTCTTTTTCACATTTATTGTACTTGCAGGCTGACTTTTCTTGCGGCTCCTCCCCACCTTGAGCAACTACCATGTCCTTTCTTAGGGTCCCACCCCACAGTTTGGGAACTGCTGCCTTAAGATCTTGGTTTCGCTTTTGGGCTACATCTCCCAGAACAACATTTCTGTTAGTCCAAAAGACTCTTTTAGTCCAAGACTCTGATAGTGGAAGTACTTAGGGCAGTGATTCTCAGCCTTTAGTCTTCCAGGTGTTTGAGACTTCAACTCTGCAAAGCCCCAGCCGGCATGGCCAATGGGAGACAAAGTCCGAAATATCTAGAGGCTCAAACATTGTGCTTGTGAACAACAGCGTCAGTTAGGAGGAAATACAGTCCCTTTTCCTTACAACTAGGATGAATTATAGTGCGACAAAAATATGAGAAATTCACTTACAGAAGAAAAAAAAGAGAGCTCTTATGCTGAGCGCAAGTGGTGCTGTGAAACTGATCTGGAGACAGTGGTACAGTCTGTTTACTGAAGTTTTGGGCCAGCCCTGCTATTAGGCAGAACGGATTCATTGCTTCCGGTAGCAGATTGGTGGTGGTATGAAAGGGCAGAAAATTCCTGGTTGTTGAATTTGCTCTTATAGTTTGTGTTTGTTGTAATTTTACTGCCAAGGAGAGAGAAGGCACTTGTGGGTTTTCCGCCTCATTTTTGCAAAATAACTTGGCTAGCTTTGGATGCTGCGTACCTTGAACTGTATTAGTCGGAGGGCACTGCTTGCTGCCCTCTTTCAGACAGCAAAATGTCTCAGGACAGCCCTGCTGAATCTCTTTGGTGGAAAACTTTTGTCTTTTATCCAAAAAGCAAAACACATCTGTGCTTTCTTGCTTTCCTTTTCAAGACAGAAAAGGCAAACATAAATACAAGTAACACAGTGTTGCGGGGCTGCAATTTTTCTGTGTTTTATGTTCTAAATATCTACTTCTGCGTGACATTTACTGAGGAAAAACATTTGCAAATTACCTGTTTGATTAACAGCCCTGTCTTTCACTGTTTCGAAAGGGTAAGGTAATTGAACACTGAGTTGAGTTAAAAACCATGAACTTTTATGTGAGCTGCAGTCCTGGACTGCAAATCTCTCTGCCTCCCCGCTCCCCCAGGACCACTGCTTTCTTTACTTAATGCCCCGGATGTCAGAGTGCAGAATGTATTTGCACTTCTTAGCAATATATTTGGGTGGGGTCTCAGTTGCTGCTGTTAGCCAACAGCCGTTGAAGTAAGTGCAAGACTTGAAACATTCTTCTGGGATTCAGTTGCACCAGCTCCCCATCTGATGTGGGCTGCACGTTCGTACCAGTTTTGAGAAAAGACTGGGCCAAGGGTCTTGGGAGCACCCCTGCTCCACTTTCACATCTCTTCTGGATCTCGGAAGGTGACTTCTAGCTTTGGAAACGTCCATTTCCAGCCTAAAAATCAGGCCAGGAGAGGGAAGGAGAGATGTAGGCTTTAAGTGAAGATTCACACCCCATGGAGGCTTCTTGGAGTGTGCTTGTCCATTTTTAAACCCAAAAAGTTATTTTGGAATCTTGAGGTCCAGAGTGGCAGGTTAAGGTGAGCCACACAGTTCCCATCCCTCTTTCAACTGCTAAAACTTTCAAACTTTTTGGACCAGTTTACCTGGCAGCTCGGAAGTAAGTTGCCTTGCCCACATAAAGATCAGAGGTGGGGAACCTTTTCCATGTACTGGGACAAGGCAAGCAGGTTTTGAGGTCTCCTGCCAGTAGTGTGAGGGGCTGTTCCTACGTGCTTATCCAGGTACACTCTTTCCCCCTCCTCCACTCCCCCCAAATTTCATTGCTGCATTTGAGGACAATCTTATGAGAGAGCGTTGCACTACGGGTGTGTGAGGGTTAATCTCTTCCTTCATTTCCAGCAATACCCCTTGGAAAATACCCCCCCCACACACACATATCAGTTTAGATTTTCAACACTGGTGCCAATGAAAACTGATCACGGCATGGAGCAGGTTGGGTGGAGGGAAGATGGGTGCTTTGGCTGGATGGGCAGGGACTGCTCCGCTTGTCCTCACCAAATTGGGTGGGAGGCTGAGCAATAAAAATGACCTTCTCCCTGATGGCATCCCAGTCATGGATCATCTTTTGCTGGGCTTGCACAGTTTGTGTGGTCTTTTGGGGCCAAGTGAAGGGCTTTTCATATATATATACATATGTATGCTTTCTTAGAAAATGGTGCTGATATGAGGTAGCTATATACATGTAATAATGAATAAAAATAAACCCTTAAAATCCTTGAGCAAAGAAAGGACGTGATGCTATGCAGCTTGGCCAGGCTCTTTTTGAATTGGAATATGCCCAGAATCCTCTGCAAACCAACAGGACTTCCATGCCAGAGGTGCAAGGGGAGCTTCCTGCTTATCCATGGAAATCCACTCAGTGACTTTGGTCAACTCACACTCTCTCAGCCTCAGGGGAAGGCAAAGGCAAACCCCCTCTGAACAAATCTTGCCAAGAAAACCCTGTGATAGGTTTGCCTTAGGGTCGTTCAGCAAGAAGACAGAGCTGAAGCTGTTGTGTGTAGAGGGGGGAAGAGAGTCAAAAGTAGGTGGAACTGTCTCTCTTCTCTCTCTGCCACTTCCCTTTTGCCTTTTCTCTTTTGGCCTCTTTTCTCCAAACTTGATGGGCTGAGAGGGAAAGGGCAGATCAAGTGATTTGCAGAGTGGATTGTTTGTAGGGAGCTTTTGAAGTAAAGTTGTGGACCCGTGGTCTCTGCCTCACTCCCTGCCGTATATAGTGCATGTCTCTTCTCAAGGAGAAGGTTAAGAATAGCAACTTCCTGGGTGCCCATAGCTTCCTTGGAGCATGTAATGTGAAGGGGAGCATTTTAACATTTTCCTGATGGAAGTCTTGTTTCATCTTGAATCGACTGTCACTTGCTGAATGGTGTTGCAGTAAAAATGACTTCCCGCATCCACTTAGATCATGTCCTGCTGCTGCATTTGGATTTACGGTGCTGTCCTACTATGCTCCATCCATTTCTTCTGAGCATCACTTTGCTTAAGAAAAACTGCTAGTTTCTGGCTCTTCATCCACGTATCACGTGCTTTAGCCCAAACGTTACTGAGGTTTTCTGATATGTCTTCGGCATAGTGAGTGGCTTGGGGAGAATGTATGCTGTGCAAGGCTTCCTCACACATACATCCAAGACAAGTCCACATCTTGAGGAATGTATGATTTACTTGTAGAATGTGGGTCAGACTATATGGTACACTTAGCATATTTCTGCAGAGGTGTTCTCTCAAAGGGTGAAAGACATCTGTTTATCACAGCATGTGCATTTTCCCTACCTGCATTTATTGTGCTTTGTTTTGTGATTCATAGTTACAAAGTAAACATGGGCTCAGTTTTTAAGTTGGATTCCCGAGGCATGTAGCTCCTATTGCTGAAGGAAAAAAGATGTTAATTGCTGGAAATATTTGTTCCCCATAAGGTCTAGTTTGACCCTTTGTTTCATGTAAGGAACTGCAAGGTACAAATGAAGCATTTTCCAAATTCCAACTAAGCTTGCAAATTGTTTGGACAAAACTAACTTTCGGTAATACTGCTTATACATATACAACCTTTTTAAATCCAACTTCTTAACTTTCCCTTTGGAAATCTAATTTGGTGTTGTATCAGCTGTGCAGAGTTAGAAAGGATGAATTAGAAACCCCTTATAAACTTGGGGATGCTATATTTTAATAGATTTATGAACTACAGGATAGGCATGCTTTGGGATTTTTTTGTAATTCCCTCATAAACAATGCCATTATATCTGCTATTATTCTTGTTTACTTGACTTCCAGGCTGCTGGCAATTGCACAGGAATAGATTTAGAGAATTTATACATTATATGCATCACGAGAAGGCAACACAAGAGCAGCTGCAAGATTGATTTGGGTTAGAGCTAGCATTGATCATATTTGCCTTAGTAGCAACACAACATCCCCAAAGAGTGAGGAAAAAGAATAATTTGGTAGTTTCTAGTCCCTCCGAGTACCACCAGCATTACCAAGGAGAGAGGAATGAAATAGCCAGCCTGGCTTGAGTTAATATATTGGGTCTTATACCAAAACCCTCCTTCGTGCACAAAAACCAAGGGTATTTGTGTTGGCCATAAGATGAATTCCAAAATCCATACTATTAGGTTAGTTGAAAAGTCACAAAATTCACTGCCAGGTTTCCTCTATGCACAGTCTCTGCACTAAAAACAAAGTCCTCTCCCAACAGACTTTCTTTTACACACAATGTCCTTGGATTAGTTGGGAAGGGGTTTTGCACTCATGGTCACAGTGACATCCTTGGACTTTTGGACGATTGCAGCCACACGGAGCTTGAGCACCAAGCCTGATTTTGATCAGCACTCACCACTTATTTGAATGAACATGAAAACCTGGATCGAGCACAGGAGCAATGGGATCTCCCCACTTTCCACAATAACTTTCCGTGGTCTGGATGCCACGTTTCTCCCCTGCTGGCTGTACTGATTGGTGACTCTTGTGGCAGTCATGAAACTAGCCTTCTTCCAAAGCAATGTTTCAGGGTTTGGTTTGGTTTTTTAAATAGTGTGGCTTAAAGAAGTGAAATAAACATTGGAAGAGTTAAAGACATCAGATACCAGAAAGTTAGTGTATAAAAAGCTGAAAGCCCACTCCAAGCACAGATGTGATGCGGCCGAGCAAATATTTTCACTGATTTGTGTCATTCAAACAAATGGCAATGGCATTTGAGCAGCGACACTGGTTTGTTCATTTGAGCAATAGCTTTTGCTCCCACAGAAAATCCTGGAGGGAGGCACCTTGGTTTGCAGCCACAAGACTTCTATTTTAAAATTACGAGGGGAAGGGGAATGTGGCCAAAGCAGGCCAACAGGTGAGACCAAAGGTCTTCCGCTGCCCTTTTGCTCGCTATAGAGTAGCTAGCGGCAGTATATTTTATCCATAGAATTATCACCAGCTTCTATTGAATCCAAGGGGTACCCCTCTGACTGTTCTGCTCAATATCCCATCCTCCAACTGAAGCAAAATGATCACTATCACATTTTTTTCCTGCTCCAGTGATGGAAAATACAATAAAGAAACCCTAACTTTTTCAACATAAAAACATACTTAATTCTTAGGAAAGCTGGTCCCATCCTGCAAAATTGGCAATTGCTGTTCTCTTGCACAGTGGCATTTCTGCACTCCTGTCAACCTTTCCTTTTTAATACTTCATTTTAATAGTCATGGTTTATCACCAATATGCATTTGTTACTGTCTGACTTCCAGACAAGAGCAGAAAACATCAGTAAGCAATGATTCTTCCTGCAGACTTGGGACCATTTCAAGAATCTATTAATAACTTGAGGGGGAAAAAGATAATTCTGTGAGTAATGCAATATCTTCTTATGGACATGACTTAATTTCCGGCAGCGAGAAAAAGAACATTAGCACAAAGCAAGCAACTGTATTTTCTAGATTCCATGGCAAAGCTTTAGCATCGTAGAGTCCTCTTGCTTCCTCCATGATTAAAAGCTAGGGCTGGTTCACACTTCCTAATTTGCTGGTAGCAATTAACTTCCAAAATCTGCTAACCTTTCAACAGCCTTCCTGTTATCATGAGGGAAATACTGACATTTAAGATGTGCATGCAAAGACTGAATATGTGTGGAAATGGAGTTTATTTGGGGGGGAAAAAGAGGAATTTGTGTACTGTGCTGGTATGTATAAGAGGCTAAACCCAATTTCTGGCCCTAACCAGAGCAGGCCCACTGAAGCTTGCATAAGTGTTGACTTACCAGAGCATCCATGGAATCAATGGGTCTACTCTAGTTTGGACAAAGGAGGTTAATTTTTGCTGATTTCATTCTTGCATGCAGTGGTGAAGAACATACCAGTTTTCTCCTTAGTAAATGGGATTAAAAGGGTTTCTGTGCAATTTTTCATGACCTCTTACTTTTTTCTTTTCTTTCATTTTTGGACCTTTTGTGAAAAATGCATATGTGTAAAATAAAACTTTTAAGGCAAAGCCTGAAATTTTTGTTAAGAAAACAGCACCCCTTATGCAAAATGAAGAGTTTTCTTGCCCAGAAACATTTTTCTGCAGTGTTATTTCACAAATTAATTTTTCATCAAAACATATTGACATCAAGTATGGTGCATACGTAACATGGTGTATAATGCTTATAGATTGTTGTTGTTGTGTGCCTTCCAGTCATTTCTGACTTATGGCAAACCTATCTCGGGTTTTCTCGGGCTGAGAGTGTGTAACATGCCCAAGGTCACCCAATGGGTTTCCATGGCCAAGTGGGGAATGAACCCTGGTCTCCTGGGTTGTAGTCCAGTGCTCAAACTGCCATGAAATGGTGGCTCTTAATACTTATACATTCCTTTTTCCTAAATCCAATTGTCAATCGCAAGTAAAGATGTAAAAAATACCTATGTATTTTCTGGTTTTCAACAAAGAAGGGCATCACAGCTCATTGAGATGCCCTGCTAAACAAATGGATCCATCGGTATTAACTCAGAAGTAACTTGAAAGTCGGTGTAGTTAGTTCAAGATGTCATTGCAGTTGGTTCTCCCCTTCAGACAAGGAGCACAGACAGAGCTCCTTTGCCACAGCCATGAACACTGATAAGCTTTGAGACCATCCTTTCAGGGACGGGCAAGCAATGCCATGCTGGGTGGCACATCATTTCCCCCACTCCCCATTGGGTTGAACCTGAGCAAAGAGAGGCAATATCCCCCCAGCCCCCTGATATTTTGCTTCAGGTGCATCATCAGTACTAATCTTTAGTGTCTATTTCGTAAGACAGATAAAAGAAAGTAGTTCTTCACTCAGTGCATAGTTAAACTGCTGAACCATCTGCCATGATATAGTGATGGGTGCCAGCTTGGATGGCTTTAGAAAAGGATTCAACAAATTCTTGGAAGATGTGGTCATCAGTGGCTCCTAGTCAGATCATCGCCTACATGAGAGGAAGCACGCCTCTGTGTGACAGCTGCTGTGAAACACAAGACAGAAGTGTCCAGTTTCACTTATGTCCCGTTGATGTTTTTTTCCGTGGGCAAATGGTTAGCCAATGTCTGAAAAGAATTTGGGCCTATGTGGGTCTTTGGTCTGGTCCAACAGGACTCTCTGACATTCTTAGGTGCAGCTGGTGTTCTGGTGGTGGGAGATGTCTGTAGTTGGGCACGTCTTTGTCATGCAGGTCATGCAGCTTTGACAGCTGTCATATATGGAATCAAAGCATAGATTGATCTATCTGAGTATTACAAACTCTGCCCAGGTAGAAGGAGACCTTTTCTGTCATTTGCTACCTGAGATCTTTTAACTGGAGACCTCAAGGGTTGGACTGGGACCTTCTGCTCACAACTCAAATATCTGCTGTTGGCCTATGGTGTTTTCCCTTGCGATTCTCTCTGTGTCCTTTTGTGGGTTTCTGAAGAGTGTCCATGAGCCCCCTTCGATGCGTTGACTGTATCCTGTGGACTGCCATCATGGAGATCTTGCAAGTTTCCTCCCATTTTTGGTTGCTCTGTCAGCAGTATGTCTCCTTATTACTCTTCCTAGAAAACAAAAATATTAAAAGGCGGGGAGCAGGTGCCAAAGGCTAATTTCCCCCCAGTGGAATCTCAGCAGTCATTAGCGTGGACCCTTGGGAGTTGTGTCACCTCCACCCTTCCGCCTCTGAGGCAAAACTAATTAGTCCTAAGTGATCTCTCACCTGGAGACCTCATGTGGCCATTTTAAAATATTCTAGGGCTCCCCTTGTGGCAGTTAACGAGCACCTTGGAGCACCCCTGTGCCATGATTCTGTTTTAGGGCAAGCTGCTGGCTCTCCCCTAGGGAAGCATCTGGATGTGGAGACACTCAAAGAAGACCAGAAAATTGAGGGGTAAATCTTTGATTTGCCTTCCACTTGGCTTATGTGAACCATGATGAAATCCACAAGGGAAGGTTGGTGTGTAGGGACAGAGCATGGATAAATTACTTTTCTGGACTATGGCTTCCAAAATCCCCCATCCAATACATGAGCAGCACCCAGTGCTGGCAGGAGGATTCTGGGAACTGTAGTCCCCAAAGGGTAACTGATCTGTGCTCTGATTAGACAAACACTTTTAAAACTGTAGTTTAATTGGCTTGGAGTGTCTTTTAAGGGAGGCAGAGATTGATGATTTCGCCTTGGGTCGCCATAAATTGGAAATGACCTGAAGGCACACAACAACACCAAGAATATATTTTTAAAGAGATGGTAAAATG
Source organism: Ctenosaura bakeri (assembly GCA_948474755.1). NCBI lineage: Eukaryota > Metazoa > Chordata > Lepidosauria > Squamata > Iguanidae > Ctenosaura > Ctenosaura bakeri. Next base: position 437,131 of record CAOLHI010000660.1, on the reverse strand, counting down.
TAGCCAGATGTCTAGGCTGGGAAGGATCTGATATGGTAGTGCCAGCCCATCCAGTCCCTGCTCTGAGGAGATGCCAATGCAAGTGTGGGCAAGAACCAATAGGCAAGACAGGAAGGGATAATGGGAGGTGGGTGTGAGCGTGTTTAGATTTGTTTCAGACGGGGATGAGAGCTACAAATTCAAAGGAGGCTTTTGAGCTGGGGTGGAAATGAGTCAAATGGCCGTCAGGGCTCTGTAGTCCAGTGGCAGAGCACCTGCTTTGCATGCAGGCAATTTTGGAACCTGGCACATACATTTGCGTCTGATCTGAAATCCTAGCAAGCCACTGATATATCAAATAGTGCACTACTAAATACTGCAGATGACAGGGGAACAGGCTCTGAGGAAGGAGGACTTTTCCAGCCCCAAACCCTCCATGGGCTGCAACAGCCCGTCGAAAGAAAATTGCTTCCATTTAAAAATTAAAAATAAAATAAAATTTGGAGACTAAAATGAGGGCTAGCAAGGCACACTTTGTGCTGAGGAGGATAATACTTTCTAGAGGCATGATTCTCCCATTTTTAGGAAAACCTCTCCTGATTTCTTGAGTGAAATTATTTTTCCCTCTGAAGGCTGCAAAAATGCCCTGTAACCTGTCAGATGCACAAATCCAACTCTGGCCACAGATGGTACTGAGTTAGGTGGACCTGCAGCACAAAGCAGCTTCCTTGGGTAGTCCTAGTTCTGTTCTCAGGTGTTTTGGGGGTAATGGGTGATGTCCCTAAGAGTACTGAAGGGCATTTTCATCTGTATTCTATTTTCTTCCACGTGCTAACTACAGGGCCACGTGAGATGTGGCCCCATCACCCAGGATGTTATTGTTTCAGCCTTTGCATAACACGGATAGTGCTGGGAATTGGTGTCACTGGGCAAGCCATCAGAGGAGATCTCATCCACCTCTGAAAACTCTGAATGGGCAAAAACTGTCAGAGTTCAGAAAGGTTTACCTTTGGGGGATTGCAGCCAAGGGGTACAAGAAGGAGAAGCCGCCCTCAGCCACCTTTTCTGCTCTCTCTCCCTCTGAATGGTGGAACTAATCACACCTACGGGGAACGGGCAAGAAAATGGGCACCATTGGCAGTGGCGAGGACAGGGTGAGGGCCAACAGAGAGAGAAAATCATTGAGAGGGTATCTTTCTAAAGGGTCCTCCTTGCCCCCATAAGGACAGGAGATCTGTCAAGGCTTGAGTTTTCTGTATTTTTACCTGGAATAGCTGGGGCGGTAAGCATTTCCCTGCAGGCTGTTTTTCTAAGCAAACTGCCCACCCTGAACTGCTCTACCCAGGGAGTGCAGAGGGAATATAGTGCTCCTTGCATCTTTCTTTTTTTCCCCTGTTGAGAAAAGAATGACTTGAAGAAGATAAATCAGAGCTTGCTGGCTGGGGAATTCTGATACTTGTAAGTAACTTTCCTGAGTTCTGAGGGTGGTTTGGTCAGGGGGAGGAAAACAATCTGAGGCCAAATAGGAAGCTCTCCTTGTCTAATGCTCTGCAGAATAAATTCGGAGCCACAAACCCTGTCTCTCCCCTGCTCCCAATTTTCAGTAAAAACAAAAAATCTTGGTGGATGTATGGCAGGTCTCTTCTCCATCTAGCCTTTCTATTGGACTCCATGTGGTCTAACTGTGGGTACGCTGGCATGAAAGGGTCTAAAAGCACTGCATCCTGTTTTTATCTTGAAAGCCAAGCAAAGTCAGTGCGGGTTAATACTTGGATGGGAGACTGCCAACAAATCCCAGCTGCTGTAGGCTGTATTTCAGAGGAAGGAACTGGCAAAACCATCTCTGAGTATTCCTTGTCTAAGAAAACCCTGTGAAATTTATGGTGCCATCATAAGTCGACAAGCAAGCTGGAGGCGCACGCACATATACGTATACACGCTGGCATGGGAACAGATTCATTTGCCTCTGGGATTGCTTTGTGGGGAATTGCCCACAATTAAATATGATAGTGCATAGATGCATGGGCAATGGTGGCTTTCTCAGTGTTTTTGGATTGCACCTCCCACCATCCGTGGTGGCTGGGGATGATGAAGGTTGTTGGAAAACATCTGGAGGGCTGCAGTTGCCAACTTTTGCCTTAGGGGAAGTCAGCTGTCTTCTCTTCAGCTTGGTTGCTGTAGTGAACTTTGCTGCTCACAGGTTTAAACATTTGTCCTGACCCATTGGCTCCAATCAATTAATCAACCTGAGCATTCAGCTCAAGGCAAAAGCTTAGTTTTTTTTTTTAAAGAGAGTTGGAAGTAGTACATATATAAAACACAAGAAGGCCTGTTGACTGTAGTGCACACACACAGTTCTTATTCCATATCAGCTCAAGCTGAACAAGTTCTGCAGAGTTTTGAAATACTTAAAATTCTGCAACCTCTCCCCTTACCCCAAATACCCAATTTTCCAAAGATAAAAACGAGATCACTCTTGGTTTAAAACTTCAGGACTTCTTAATTCGACCATAGTAAAATGGAAAGGAACATTTCCCAGAGGCCTGGGACTAGAACGAAGCAGCTTATTCCTATTTTTTAAGTGCCGCGTATTGGTGGGAAGCCGTGGGGGACCCAACAGAGTTTGAGTGAAATGTGAATTAGTTGGCCCTTGCACTACATCAAGAAGATTTGTCTGGTTAGAATCTCATTTTGGTCGTTCCAACAGCAATAATTAGTGTGTACTTCTGAACAATCAACTCCTTGAGGAGAGTGAAACCTTGCTAGTAGGAACGGAGGAGGGGCGCCAGATCAGATTTGCATGATTAATGAACCATAAATCCATGTTTAATCAAAGGTGAAGCAACAAACTAATTTGACATAATTTTTCAGCCCAGTAAAAGGGGCTGAGGACTCTAAGGCAGTGTGTGATCTCACCTGGACTGTTTTCTTGTCTCCTGTCTGGGGCTAAACTCTCTCAAGCCCACCAATGCGCCAGACTCCCGGTTGACGCTGCTTTCATGAAAGGTTACCTGGAGAGAGCGTCTCCCATTCGTTGCAAAATTTATTTCCTGATGAATCCAATTTACATTAATGTGGGCTCATTAAAAGATAATTATTGTGCCGCGGAGAGGACCACAGCATCCATCAATGGAATGTCTCTAATTGTTTTAGTCATATGATAAAGAGATAATCTTGCACTGAGCTTTTTCATTAATGCCACTCATATAAATGTCAAAACTGAATTTTTTTTTTTTAAAAAAAACAACCTTAACAGCCTGCCAAAAATAATTGTCTCATTATTCTTGTAGCTATTGTTATCAAAATCTGGACACCTGGTACCTGGATCCCTTTGCACCATCTTGAACACTGTTGGCATTTTGCATTTGATGGATTTCTTAAAATATTTATTTAAAAATGCAAATATGATTGGAAATGGTTAGCTTTTCAAATCAGGATCAGAGTGGAACATGTGTTGAACAATCCTGTGCAAACTTAGCTTGAGAATATTGAGAAGGGAAAACTGTCACCACAGTTCCAACAAAGGATCCTGCAGCTTCTTAAAGGCCATGAAGTTGGATTTCCTTTGGCTTCATAGACTCCTCTGGTGAAGCCCACCGAATGAAATTAGTTGTAGACCATGAAAACTTGTGCCAGATCGGAGCTGGTGGTGTGCCACGGGACTCTTTGTTGTTTAAACTTGGGAATAGCCTATATCATAGAATCATAGAATCATAGAAATGTAGAGTTGAAAGAGACCCCAGGGGCCATCCAGTCCAACCCCCTGCCATGCAGGAACACCCTCAAAGCACTCCCGACAGATGGCCATCCAGCCTCTGCTTAGAAACCTCCAAAGAAGGAGGATCCACTACACTCTGAGGCAGCAGATTCCACTGCCGGACAGCCCTGACTGTCAGGAAATTCTTCCTGAGGTTCAGATGGAATCTCCTTTCCTGCAGCTTGAATCCATTGCTCCTTGTCCTGGTCTCTGGAGCAGCAGAAAACAAGCCCTCTCCCTCCTCCACATGGCATCCCTTCAAATATTTAAACATGGCTCTCATGTCCCCTCTTAACCTTCTCTTCTGCAGACTAAGCATCCCCAGCTCTCTAAGTCTATCCTCATAGGGCTTCATGGCTTCCAGGCCCCTCACCATTTTGGTCACTCTCCTCTGGACTTGCTCCAGCTTGTCAATATCTTTCTTGAATTGGGGTGCCCAGAACTGGACACAGTATTCAGGATGGGGTCTAACCAAAGCAGAGTAGAATGGTACCAGTTTATTGGCCATAGAGGTTTAGATCCGAAGCACTGTGAATGGAAGGGAAAAGCCAATTAGTGCTGTGCCATTTTCTTGCCACAAGAGGTTCTCGGGTACACCTGCACCAAGTGCAAGCTGGTCACCTTCTTGGAGGAGAAGGTTCGCCAGCTGGAGGCACGAATTTCTGATCTCCATCTTATTAGGGAAGGGGAGGCGTTTTTGGATAGGGCAGAGAAGACCTACCAGAAGACCGAATGCACGGAGGAGCTGCCAGATCAGGAAGTCACCACACTTTGCCGGGAAACGGAGGTTTGGGCGAATGTCACACGGAGGAGTAAAAGGACCAGGAAGGTAACAGAGACTCTTAGCATACACAATCGCTTCGAACTACTTGGCCTTATGAACAATGAGGAGCACCACGCGGAGGGAACAGAATGTCAACAAGAAGGAATCAAACTTCACCAACAGGGACTAGATCAACACTCCCAGCCTAAACAGAATGCCCAGGCAGTCCGAGTAGAACAGGTTCGCCGAGGAGCCCAGGACAAGTCTCAGAGGAGGCGAGTTCTGGTTGTTGGGGACTCTTTGCTAAGAGGAACTGAAACAGCAATCTGCAAAACGGACAAGCTCAATCGAGAAGTCTGTTGTCTTCCTGGGGCCAGGATCAACCACATAACGGAGAGGCTAACCAGGCTAGTCAAACCCACTGACTATAAGCCCCTCATTTTGGTTCATGTGGGAACCAATGACACTGCGAGGAGCAGCTTAAACCACATTGCAAAGGACTACGAGCGTATGGGGACCAAGCTTAAGGACCTTGGTGTGCAGGTGGTCATTTCGTCTCTCCTCCCTGTTCAAGGATACGGCGCATGTAGGGAAAGGGCAATAGTAGAGGTCAACAACTGGCTCCGCACATGGTGCTGCCAACAACGGTTTGGGTTTTTGGAACATGGCCTGAATTTCCATGAACATGGGCTTCTGGCAAGGGATGGGCTGCACCTCACAAAACTGGGCAGGAATGTTTTTGCAAACAGTCTTGCAAGGAAGATTAAGAGGTCTTTAAACTAAGATCCACTGGGGAGGGAGACAATATTATTCAGGGCAAGGACTCAGAGAACACAGGGGGAAAAGGCCCAAATGATACTGGACAAGTAGTACAAGCGGCCAATGGCGGGAGGAGTAGAAACAATAGTACAGGACTTGCAGGAAGGGCCTGGGGACTTAAGTGTCTCTACACTAATGCAAGGAGTATGGGAAACAAGCAGGATGAGCTTGTAGTCCTAGTACAAAAAAATAAATACGATTTGATAGGCATCACTGAGACCTGGTGGGATGAGTCTCATGATTGGAATATAGGAATAGAGGGGTATAGCCTATTTTGTAAAAATAGACCAAACAAGAAAGGAGGAGGAGTAGCCTTGTATGTCAAGGATGTTTTCACCTGTGAAGAGATCCAGGACTTAAACCCAGAAAGCCAGGTAGAGAGCATTTGGGTAAGAATTAAGGCAGCGAGAAACAATAGGGATATTCTGGTGGGGGTTTACTACAGACCTCCAACCCAGGCTGAGGACTTGGATGACGCCTTCCTCAACCAAATGACTGAACATTCAAAGAGGAGAGATACAGTAATAATAGGAGATTTCAATTACCCAGATATATGCTGGCAGTCAAACTCTGCCAAGACAGCAAGGTCCAGCAAGTTTCTTGCTTGTCTTGCAGACAACTTCATGGTCCAGAAGGTGGAAGAGGCCACAAGGGGATCAAATATTCTAGATCTGGTCTTGACCAACAGGGATGACCTTGTGAATGAGGTAGAAGTGGTTGGATCTTTAGGGGGGAGTGACCATGCCCTGTTGGAATTTAGCATTCAGTGGGAAGGAGAAGATAAGGGTAGCCAGACACTCGTCTTAGATTTTAAAAAAGCGGACTTCTGTAAACTTAGGGAGCTGCTGGCTGGAATTCCGTGGTCAGGAATAGTGAAAGGGAAAGGAGTTCAGGAGGCATGGGAGTTCCTTAAAAAGGAGATACTGACGGCACAGTCTAAAACTGTGCCAATAAGGAGGAAAAATGGAAGGCATCTGAAGAAACCAGAATGGTTGACTAAAGAACTCTCAGCTGAGCTAAGAGTTAAGAGAAACACGTATAGGAAATGGAAGAAGGGGAAACCACCAAAGAAGAATTTAAGCAAGTAGCCAGGAGATGTAGGGAGGAGGTCAGAAAGGCTAAAGCACAGAACGAACTTAGGCTGGCCAGAGACATTAAAAACAATAAAAAGGGTTTTTTTAAATATGTCCGCAGCAAAAGGAAAAAGAAGGAGACAGTAGGGTCGCTACGCAGAGAAGATGGCGAATTACTCACAGGGGGAGAGAAAAGGCAGAGCTACTTAACACCTTCTTTGCCTCCGTATTTTCCCAGAAGGATACAAGCACTCAACCTGGCGGTAGGGGAGCAGGGGAGGAAGCAGAGGAAATGAGGCACTTAATAAGTAGAGAGGTGGTACAGGAATACCTGGCCGCATTGGATGAATTCAAGTCTCCAGGGCCAGATGAATTGCATCCTAGGATATTAAAAGAGCTGGCAGAGGTCATTTCGGAACCGCTTGCTATAATTTTTGAGAAATCTTGGAGGACAGGAGAAGTTCCAGCAGATTGGAAGAGAGCAAATGTTATCCCCATCTTCAAGAAGGGAAAAAAGAGGACCCAAATAATTATCGCCCAGTCAGCCTGACATCGGTACCCGGAAAGATCCTGGAGCAGATCATTAAGCGTTCAGTTTCTAATCATTTAGAAAACAACGCAATAATCACGAGAAGTCAACATGGATTTCTCAAAAATAAGTCATGCCAGACTAATCTGATCTCTTTTTATGATAGAGTTACTAGCTTGATAGATGAAGGGAATGCTGTGGATGTAGCATATCTCGATTTCAGTAAGGCCTTTGACAAAGTTCCCCATGACATTCTTGCATCGAAGCTAGTAAAATGTGGGCTAGACAGGGCTACTGTTAATTGGATATGTAATTGGTTGACCGACCGAACCCAACGGGTGATCACGGATGGCTGCTTTTCATCCTGGAGAGAAGTGACTAGTGGGGTGCCACAAGGTTCTGTCCTGGGCCCAGTGCTGTTCAATATTTTTATCAATGACTTAGATGAAGGAATAGAGGGCATGCTCATCAAATTTGCAGATGACACCAAATTGGGAGGGGTTGCTAATATGCCAGAGGACAGGATCAAAATTCAAAATGACCTGGATAGATTGGAGAGCTGGGCCAGGGCGAACAAAATGAAATTCAACAGAGAGAAATGTAAGGTCCTACACTTAGGCAGAAATAATGGAATACAGAAATATAGGATGGGGGACACGTGGCTGGATAGCAGTACGTGTGAAAGGGATCTAGGAGTCTTCATAGACCACAAGCTGAACATGAGTCAGCAGTGTGATGCGGCAGCCAAGAAAGCCAATGCAATTCTCGGCTGCATCAACAGGAGTATGGTGTCTAGATCGAGGGAGGTACTGGTACCACTCTACTCTGCTTTGGTTAGACCCCATCTTGAATACTGTGTCCAGTTCTGGGCACCCCAATTCAAGAAGGATATTGACAAGCTGGAGCAAGTCCAGAGGAGGGTGACCAAAATGGTGAGAGGCCTGGAAAACATGCCCTATGAGGATAGACTGAGAGAGCTGGGTATGTTTAGTCTGCAGAAAAGGAGGTTAAGAGGGGACATGATAGCCATGTTTAAATATTTGAAGGGATGCCACGTAGAGGAAGGAGGGGGCTTGTTTTCTGCTGCTCCAGAAACCAGGACAAGGAGCAATGGATTCAAGCTGCAGGAAAGGAGATTCCACCTGAACCTCAGGAAGAACTTCCTGACAGTCAGGGCTGTCCGGCAGTGGAATCTGCTGCCTCGGAGAGTAGTGGAGTCTCCTACCTTGGAGGTTTTTAAGCAGAGGCTTGATGGCCATCTGTCGGGAGTGCTTTGAGGGTGTTCCTGCATGACAGGGAGTTGGACTGGATGGCCCGTGTGGTCTCTTCCAACTCTACATTTCTATGATTCTATGATTCTATGATTAACAACTGCACAACTGCTAGCAAAAGGCTTCCCTATGCGTGCAACAGATCAAGTTGCCTTGCAGTAGGTACAGAGGAGGAGGAGGCCATAAATCTTCTTTTTATTGTTTAAGCCATTTTGGATTCCAGCTCTGGGGCAAAGGCGAGTGTAAATAAACCAATACAATGGAGGATAAGAGAGAGGCTTAGGGGAAAAAATCAAGATGTGTTTTGCTGTTTAGTCTCTTCTGAGCAAAGAAAACTGTTGTCTGCTCATCATCTCTTTGTCTTCCTAGATGAGTGGCCTGCAGGGTGTCAGGCCAGGGTCTTTGCCGGCTCTGCCCAGAGACGCTGGGGACTTTGTCCGTGCAAAGGAGATGCTCTCCCACTGAGTGGCAGCCCTTCCCCGGTACAAAAAAACCAATAATGCACTCAACTCGGCTATTAAAAAAAAAGTTTTCAGAGATACTTAAGCAATTAGAGGAGGGGTTACTTTTCTCATGGAGTGGTCTTCTCCAAAGGCAGAAAGGATTGTTCCGTGACTGGTTGGTGGAAATGCATCTCAGGAAAAAGTTACTTTTGGGGATTACACTTCCACAACCCCCAGGCAGTGTAACCTTTGGCTATTTTGTGAGTTCTAGATCCAATCCGTAGTGTTTTTTTTCTTAAAAAAATGAATAGTGATGTGATGAGGGAAAATGATCAGTATCCAGGTAGCCTTCTCCAGTCCATGGCTTTCCAGATGTGGTAGATCCTAACTTCTACTACCTCTGTGGGGATGGCAGGACTTGTAGTCCAACACATTTGGGGAACATCAGGCTCTTGTTCAAATTCTAACTCTGCTGTCAGGACCACGTTGCCATAGCTGAAGAAATTCACTATTTTGTAAATGTGGGAGCAGGAAAATCTCACTGAATCCAAATTTAGGAAGTGTTTCTAAAGGATATTTCTGAAGAAACCCATTCTGAGTTAATCAAATTTGGTCATTTTCCATGCAGCTTGCCAGGCAGAGGGTCTCTTGGCTCAATTTTGCCAGACTTCTGGCATTCTGCTTGTTGCTAAGGAGCACCTTAGGAAGCTGTGTGTATTTGGAGTGGGGAAGAGAAGGTTAAGAGGCGACATGATAGCTATGTTTAAATATTTGAAGGGATGTCATAGGGAGGATGGAGCAAGCCTGTTTTCTGCTGCTCTAGTGAATAGGATGTGGAGCAGTGGCTTCAAGCTTCAGGAAAAGAGATTCCATCTAAACATTAGGAAGGGTAAGAGCAGTCTGACAGTGGACTATGCTCCTACCTGGGAGTGTGGTGGAGTCTTCCTGCGTGGCAGAAGCAGGTTGGACTTGATGGCCTTTGTAGTCTTCTTCCAGCACTATGATTCTATGACTCTATACTGGTCCTGCTGTGGTCTCTTTCTGGCACAGGCTTTTACTTTTGTTTTCGGTCTGGGAGTACCTACATGGACAGACATGGGTAGATCGATGTGTTTAAGTTGCTCCTGGCCCTTTGGCACAGGCATCCCAGCCGGGGTGACCTTTTGGGCCCTTCCAACTTTGATTCTTTTAATAACATCTAGGGCAGCCAGCCAATCAATTTTAATTAATCATCTCTCCCTGCCTCCTTCCCTCTCTCTCTTTTAACAATTAAACATGTTTAGAAACATTTGCATATTCCCCAAATGTCAATACAGGTACTTACTGAGAATCATATCAGGATTTCAAGATTATTTATTTGAATAAGCTTCGGTTGTTAGGAGAAGAAAAGAACCATATTTTAACAGTTGTAAGCAACCTGCCAGCCCACTGAGAGAAGCAGGGTGGTGAAGGTGCTAATGGCTCATCTCATGGCATTGGCCTCAGGGAGGTCTGGATTCAAATCACGGCTTGGCCATGAAATGGGCTGGGTCACTATGGGCCAGTTCCTTTGCCAGTTCCTTTGTGTGGATGCCTTCCTTTGAGCCACTATATTTTTATGAATAGACGGTCCTTCATCAAGTTATCAGAGCAACTTGTCATTATTTTATGTAGCTTATTTTATGTAGCTTATTTTAGACGATCTCTCCTGTTTTATTGTGTTTCTAATATTTTGTCTAAAATAAGCTACAAACACTGGCATTTGATGGCTTCCATGTTGGTGGGACGGTGAATCTGCTCTGAGCTTTACTGAAAACTTTATAGGAGATTCCAGGGTACTGAAACTTGGCTCCCAAATGGGCGCAGCACCCTGAATGCTTCCTTTAAAGTTCAAATTAAAAGCCAAGGCGAATTTATCAGCTGTATTGACACAAAAGCCCCTCGCTGCTCCCGGCTTGAAATATATAAAAGCAGCGTTAAAAATAGTAGGAGCTTCCTGAGACGGGATAAATAATAAAGTGTTCTCTTAACTCTAAGCTCCATTCATTAAACTGGACCCAAAGAGATCTATCAGCTAAAGCTTGAAGCATATATAAATTCCAGTGCCGTTGCATGCAATCCCACCAAGAAAGCAAAAGGAGAATCTTTAGGGCATATGAATAGCTGAGCCAAGCCCCCAGTGCCACATTTAGAACTGCAGGCCTAGCAAGGTATTATCCCTTTCTGGTTTTGTTAGCCGCCGCCTCCTTTCCTTCCTGCACATTGCTCAATAATAAGTGAATGACTCTTCTGAGCATCCTTTTGCATTCAAAGTTGTCCGCAGACGCTGCGGAACAAACCGCTTCCACGTGGCCATCCAAGGTAAAGAGCCTGGCAGGGGAGTTCACGCCTCCGGAGCTTGTAATTGCAGGGCAAAAGAGGGACAACTTTTTCACAGTTGATTCCAACAAGAGCCTGGTTACATGGAAGAGCAAACAAAGAGAATGAAGCGCATCCAGGCTTGAGTCTGCAAACGTCTTATTCAATGTTGGCAAGGTTGTCTTCAGCCCATGGGATTTAGGTCTGGGAGGGAAGGCAGCCAATGTTGCCACCACCCTCCCCAAGGCAGGAGATGCTTTGAGTCCTGAACTAGCAAAAAAAGTTAGGATGTAAATCATGCTGTTGGTTGGTTGGTTCCACCTGGAGTAGACCAATTCAGTCAATTGTTAAATGGTGACTTAACACATAAAAGTAACTTACGTGGTTCAGTGTGTCTGCTCTACTCAGGGCTAGCAAAAGATTTTAGGCCAGTAATCTATAATGCACACAGGACTCCTGAACATACACAGAGTTGACCTATGACAGTCTGGAATCTAGGATCTGCACCTTCTGGTGGACTTGCAACCAATCTGCAGGGATTCCGAGTCCCTAACACAGAAGGGGGCAGAGGGATCTGACAGCCTGCAGGTGGATCCCTTCACTCCTTCCAGATCACCCTCTCCAATGAAAACTGTTGTTCCCCAAAGCCATCAGAAAAAAACAGCTCTCCATTTTAGACAGCGTACAGATCTAGACTTTTAATGCTTTAAAGAGCCTTTTTCTTTCTCTCCAAAGAGAAAGAAGGGACTGAGCAAACTGATTTGAAATGTTTTTCCAGCCTGCAAAGATCAGGCTTGGATGATTGTCTGAGAACCTAAAATAGGGATCCCTGCTTCCAACACCCTTCAACATGATCCAGAAGTCTACACACAGATCTGATGCGTATCATGAGAGTAGAAACAAGGAGTATTTGGGTTAACTAAATTGGGATTAGTTCAAGGACTTTACTAACTTATGAGTAGCGGGCTGATGTAGGACAGTAACACCTGACTTGAAAACAGTACGTGTGAAAGGGATTTGGGGATCTTAGGGGACCACAAGCTGAACATGAATTAACAGTGTGATGCAGTAGCTAAAAAAGCCAATGCAAGTATAGGCTGCATCAAGAGAAGTATAGTGTTGAGATCAAAGGAAGTAATAATACCACTCAATTTTGCTTTGGTTAGACCCCACTTGGAATCTTGTATCCGGTTCTGGGCACCACAGTTCAGGAAGGATATTGACAAGCTGGAGCGTGTCCAGAGGGGGATGAGCAAAATGGTGGAGGGTCTGGAAGAGATAAAGTTCTATGAGGAGTAGCTTATGGAGCTAGGGAGGTTAAGTCTGATGGAAAGAAGGTTAAAGAGGTGACATGATAGCCACGTTTAAATATTTGGAAGGATGTCATGTTGAAGATGGAGCAAGCTTGTTTTCTGCTGTTCCAGAGACTAGGACACAGAGCAATGGACTCAAACTACAAGAAAAGAGATTTCACCTAAACATCAGGAAGAGCCATTTGACAGTGCCTCAGGAGAGTGTGGTGGAGTCACCTTCTTTGGAGGTTTCTAAACAGAGGCTGGATGGCCATTTGCTGGGGATGTGTTGAGTGTGTGTTCCTGCATGGCAGAAGGGGGTTGGACTGGATGGCCCTTGGGGTCTCTTCCGATTCTATGAGAAACAGAATTTGGGAAAGTTGTTGTTGTTGTTTTCTTTTTGTTGCTTGCTGGGGATTCTGGAAGTTGCAGTCTAAAAAACAGCTTTTTCAAACCAGATGATCTTTTTTGTTGTTCCCTTAAACCACACAAGTCTCACTTTCTGATAGAATGCAACCATACGCCAAACTTGGAGAATCCTTGAACAAGAGGAGTCAAAGGAGTAACAAAAATGTACTCCCTCCCCGCTTGGAGCTTAGTATCACTGCCCACGCCGTCTCTATCCTGCAGCTTTTGCGGCGGGATCACTGAGCATGCTTGTATTTACGCATTCAGAGGAAACTTAAGACATATAAACGATCGATAAAGAGGTTTTCATTTGCAGGCTTCACGTTTTGAAATATCATCATCCCATCCCATTGATTTTTGAAGCAAAACTTAACCAGAGATTCTCGCAGGAATTGTGGAGATTGATTTGTGCACAAAGTTACCCTCTGGAAAGAACACTGATGTTAAAAGTCAAAGCAGTTGCAAGGATATGGGTCTGAATTCAGAAGTTTCGTGTTTGATTTTAAATAAACAAGCATAATATTTAGGATGTTCTGTTACTCCCCCCCCCCGAGTACTCGGTTGTTGTGCGATATACTTGTGACTGTGGCTGGAAAAACACTTCAAACCAGTCTTGTTTGAGTCTGCTCAGTCTATTCTACGTACTTCATAGGAACCCATCCCTCTATATGTGGGCACACATGCACTTGCCTTCCCCAAGGATTGCATCCGTCTGTTTCCTGCAGCAGAGAAAACACATTGCTTGCAGAGTTGGAAGAGTGCAGTATTGCCCGGCAGCAGCCTGTTGATCTGAGTTTGGAAAAGCGATTTTGGATTCCTGCCTCTAGAATTCTGCAGCCAATCATGATTAGCTGGGGAATTGTGGGAGCTGTAGTCCAAAAAAAAAAATAACTTCTGAAAGATAGCCAGAGCAACAGAGAATCTGGAAAAGGCATGCATGTAAAATAAGCGGTAGAGGGGGCTTAAAGGGACAAAGAATTAATGTCCAGCAACCTTGAATAAGCTGGCATGGATTGCATTAATGTCCACCTCCTGACAGCTGGCTGAATTTCTATGTGGCTGTTGGCTCATGTAGGGCGAGGAGCTTGGAGAGGAGAGGGCCACGCTGGGGTTGTGGTGGCAGGGGGGCCATGGCGGGAATCTTGCTTAAGTCTGGACCATTGAGTCACTGGCAGTTTTCTGGGCTCTGGAGAGAAAGCCGCCCGAAGGCCAGAGTGGGCTTCTCTAGGGCTGGTCCAGCTGCTTTAATCCCTTTTCCTGCTGAATGAGTGACTTCTAGGGTTATAAATCTTTTTATATTTCATCCTCACAGGTGAGAATGGAAAATGTCAGAATTTTTCTTCTTAGTGGAAGTTTGAGAAATTTTGCATAGACTTTGAGGGTTGAATGGTTGTGTTTAGCTTTTTGTTTTGTTTTTCTTGTAAAAACTTTGGAAAGGTTTTTGGCCCATCATCATCATTGTTTTTGTTGCTTCCCAAAACCCAAGTTCTTATGCAGCCTACACCCCTTTTTCCCGTGCTACAGCACTACAACAGTCTAGCAGAGACTTCTCTGAGTCCCTTCCCAAACTATAAATCTTAGGATGCCATCAGAGGGAACCATGGCAGTTAAAGCGGGAACAAAAGTGTTATAACTGTGCAGTGTGGATACACCTAGGAACAACAATTCACACTTTTGAGCAATAGCAATGTGTCCATTGTCGTCTAGTATAATGGCCCAGGAGTGCAAAAAAAAAGGTCTTGAGGACACATGAAGCCCATGGGTCATAGGATTTTCCACCCTTAATTTATTCCAAGCAATGACAAGTTTTGAGGCACAAAAGTGGTAGCCAGAGCAATGTAAGAAGGAGCCACACATACCTCGCAGAATCCCTCCTATGAAATGAACACCTATTGTTTCCCAGGTTGTATTTTCAAAGGCCCAACATTTGCAAGGTCATGTACACATCTGAGTCTTTTATGAAGACGAGGCAGCCATATGTTTTTTGTCTTAATTGTCCTTCCTCGTACTCCCCCTCTCTTTCCAACCCTCTCCCTAAAAAACGAAGATGATTGTAAAAAAGTTTTATTGCACATTAAATTAGTTTCAGTAAGTGCGATCATTAACTAGATCGTAAAAAGCAGTATTTGAATGTTGCAAAAGAGTACTTTAAAAAAAAAGCCACACCAGCTAATTACTAGAGGCCACTGGTTCTGAGTATGAGTTTTCAGGGGCCACTGTAGCATCCATAAGTCTGCAAAGCAGTTGTTTCCCTCAAGGTCTTGCCCACATCCCATTTGATGTGGCTGCAGTACAGGTACTCTGCATGTACTGTTTCCCTGCTCCCAAAAAATCCCACATTGGCATCCAAAGAGTACCTCTGGTACAAATCCAATGGGATTTTAAACCCCTCTTTTTTTTACTTTGAACAGCAGCCACATTTCTGTGGCCTCTCAGTGTTGTTCAATGAACAGAAATGCAAATACTCTCTTGGGACTTAAATTTGCTGGATCCTTCAGAAATGGGCCCCAGTGCATCAGTGTATTTGGTGCCAAGTTCCATCTGGGTTTTCCTGTTGATCCAGAGGCTGAGTTGCTGCTCTTTTTCCAGCACTGCTCATGCACCATGAAAGTAGTTTCCCAAAGTGGGGTAGAAATCTGTAAGCTGCCTGAGCCAGAGAAACTCAACAGTTCAAAGCCATTCTGGGGAGCAAAACCGAAACCAAACTCTCTTCAACAAAGCAACCCAAATAAACATCATTTTCTCCCAAAATGGGACTGTGGTAATGAAGTTTTATGATCTGTTAGCTTAATGTTCAGGCTGATTACCACCAGCTGCTTTCCAGATTGTTGCTCCATCTAAACTCCATTTACATTAGCGAGAACAATCCGTTTTAGCAGAATGGATACCAAGGCAAAAATCACGAAAGTCCTCTTCTTTACTAACATTAACAGCTTCTCTTTGAAAAGTGCTTAACAGATAATCCTATAGATTCATTTACCCTCCAAATAAATAGTCTCAGGACCAAGCTCCTAAGCCCTCTATGAGTGTATTCATCAAGGGGCAGACACATTTGACCTCAGGTCAGCATTTGGTATCAAACCAGCATGGGATAATAGTTTGAGTGTTGGACCAGGGTTCAAATCCCCATTCAGCCATGGTGACCTGGGGCAAGTCAGCCTCAGAGTAAGACAAAAGCAGCAAAAAGCATCCATATTTCCAGGGACATGGGAGAGGTGGAGATCTATGGCAAAACTAAGTTGGCAAACACCATGCTTTAAGGACAGTCTTTCCCAAACTGGTACTTTCCAAGATGGATTATACTACAAATCTCACTATTCTGGGACAGCAATTGAATAGCAAGGGTTGTGTGTATCTGGAAAAGTGCCAAATTAAGGGGAGGCAACTTAAACTCCCAACAACAAAGTGTGCCATTTGTAGACAATGGAGTCAACTAAAATATTATACCTGACATCCTTTGGGTGGTTTACGCATGCAGAAATTTCCCTATGGAAGTGACTGGACATTTTTGTCTGATGAGAAGTATCTCCATTCAGAGTTGTGGAAGCAGAGTTACACACAAGCTGCAGCTGAGCATGCATACATGGGTGCACATGCAGCACAGATGCAGGTGGATATTCATGCACATTTGGCTGCATGTATGAGTGTGCATTCTGTTGCACAAGTGTGCCATTCAACATAAGAGAAGAGTCAATGCGTAGCTCTACATGTGGAGATTTATGCCTTAGAAAACCTCGAAGTGGAATCCCAGCCACTGTGCTATTTTGTGCAGTTACTCCTCTGGTTGCTAACTCAAACCTTAACAGCCAACACAGTGGTGACTTAATGTGTTAACAAGCCCATCTCAGTTTAATGTAACTAGATTAGACTTTTGAGTTTACTAATAGGTTACCGATCTGCATGAAGCCTCCGTTACTCACATTTCAGCCACTAATTTTAAAACAAGCCATCTTGAGCAGCTTTTCTGTTTTTGCCCTCTGTTATAATGAGAGGATTATATACATTGGATACTGTTTGAGGCTAATTGCAATTCACAACACCACGCTAGGCCATCAGCTCTATTCTGGGCACAAGAGTGTTTGCAAATGCTCCTGTAGTTCCTAAAGACAATTCCTTTGAAGCCTTTAAACATATGCTTCTACCTGGGAAACCTTCAGTGTTACCCCAAGAGTTGTGTTTTACAGGATTTAGATGAGCCCTAAACCCCCCAAAGGATAAACGTAACTCTTTCCATGCTAATGCGTCTTTCCAGAGAAGAAATAGGCCACATTCTGCCTCTGGATAGCAGCGGCAGATTCCCAGGTTAGCCTGACTCGACAGCATCAGAAATTGGGCAAGGGAGCAGGATGCGCATCTGCTTTGAGACCTTGGGGTAGATGGATTCCCCCTTGAATCATGAGTAAGAATGGAAATGAGCAATAGTCTGCTGCAAAGCTGCAGCTTATGAGAGTCCCGTGTAGTAGCTGCAACCATGTGAAGAGCTGCAGCCAGGCTTTGGGGCTCCAGCCAAAACAGGGGCCCTCACCCGGGATTTTCACACTGCTGCAAATCCTTGCAAGTTCCCTGAAAGGGACTGATCCTTCACCCTAATCAGATCTCTCTTCCGTAGTGAGAACTGACCAAGAAAGATACCTTTGTCTTCACTCTGTAGGCACCAAATTTAGTTGGAACAAGCCCTGAGAATAAGCATTACTCACATCCATCCAGTCTGCTTTGCTCTTCTCTCTTCTTCTCTGATTAGAAAGGGAACTTCTTAGAACGGGAGCTACTCTTTCTCTTTCTTGCCATTTCTCTCATTAATCACCCTGTCATTACGGTGCCTTACGGTGATGACATTGTCACCATCATTATGGTAGTAGGAATAGCAGGAGTCAGCTGCAAATGGTTTCAGTTGTATAGTGTATGGTTGGCCATTCCCACTACTGAACATGGAGTTTCATCTTGTAAGATATTGTTCCCAGAGAAGGGGAGAGTTTGCGGGTCATCTACTTGCTTGACTACATTTTATCGAAGGCAGTGCAGGGCATCCTAGGTTTGTAACCTTCCCTTTGCCCCTTTTGTCTGGTGCAGTATTTAAATGAACTTTCTCTACTTTGCCCTAGAACAATGGTTCTTAACCTGGGGTCCACAAAGCCCTGCTGCTGGATACCCACAGCAGCAGCAGCTATAGGAACATGGCAGTGGGGTGTGTAGGGGGGTGCTGAAACTGCTCCCCCATTTGCAAACAAGGGAGCAGTTCAGGCACACACACATACCTGCTGCTGTGTCCCTTTCATTGGGGATATGGCAGCAGGGGGGTGGGCACCAAGGGACATGGCAGTATGTATGTGCATGCACCCAAATTTTGTCCCTCATTTGCAAATGAAAATGTAGTTTCGGCATCTACACGCACACACATGCGCTGCTGCATCATTGACGAAAGGGACACAGTGGCAGGCTGTGGGCGAGCCCAAACTATGACTCTGGATACCAGGGTTTGAATCCCTAGTCAGCCATGGAAACCAGCTAGTTGATCTCAGGCAAGTCACATTCTCTTGACCTTAGAGAAAGGCAATGGCAACTAATCTTGCCAAGAAAACCCCCACACTAGGTTTGCCTTGGGGTAGTCATAAATCAGTTTTCCAAGGGGAGAGACATGATGGCTAGAAGGAACCTCCCTGTGTCTGTGGCACTTTGTTGTTGTGGGCCTTCAAGTCACTCCTGACTTTAGGCAACCCTAAAGTGAACCTATCACTGGGGCAGGGAGGGATGGTTTGGCAAGATTTGTTCAGAGGGTGTTTGCTTTTGCCTTCCTCTGAGGCTGAGAGAATGTGACTTGCCCAAGGTCACCCAGTGTCTGAGTGGGGATTTGAATCCTAGTCTGCAGAAGCCTTAATAAATAAATCTAAATTTAAATATTTAAATCTTGAGTTAAGTCTTGCAGGTCCCCAGCAACAAGTTATATTTATAGGGGGTCCCTGGTAAAGAAAAAGATAAGAACCACTGCTCAAGAATATGAGTAATGGTTGCTTTGTGAATGGAGAGGAGGTTCACAACCTTTATCCTCCAAAGTACATTAATGTGCTGTACTTTGACTATCAAGCTAATAGTAGTCTTTGGAAACTAGGGAGCTGACCCTGGTGTGCAGAGTTTAATACAGGGCTTCCTTCCAGCCCTACAATTCTGTAAACAGAAAAACAGACAAGTATTCATTGTACTTAAGGTGAAGAAGTTCCTCTCCATTAAAAAAAAAGCCGATGAATTTCTAAGGTTCGTCCAGATGCAACTCTGCTTTGAGGCACTGGATATCTTTAGGGCTTTTTCCCCACTGTGATAGCAGGGGTGGCAATGCAAATCATTGCACAATTATTCTGCAGTGTGCTGTATGCAAATATTTAATCATTAATCTCTTACTCATAGAGGCACCTGAAATATGTGTTCAAAAGAAATAAATCTGCAAAAGGAGAAAATCTTTGCATATGAATTTAATGCATTTGTGGAATAGTGAACGCACTTCAAGTCTTGCAATGAACGGGGAACGATTTCTATATCATCTAGAACTTTCTCACAGAAATCTGTATCTTTCCCAGAGAAATATTTATCTCTCCCAGAAAAAGGGAGCTAGTTTGGGACAGCTGTGGCTCCCCTTTATTAGACGCCAACAAATATTCACGATTCTGGGGGCCTCAGATGTGGCCGGGAAGAGCTTTTTGATCACCTCATGGAGACATTTACAGATGGAAGCTTTCCATGTCCAAAGTCTCGCTTTCAAAGCAGATTTTGAAATAAGAAACAGTAGTTCCAAGAGCAAGTGAGCAAGTGGTTGAGGGGATATTTCCGATCCAAGTGTCACCACAGTTGTTCTCTGGCTCCTGAATCCTAGCTGGAAAGTTTGAGTGATCGCAACAATCTGGATGAAGGTTTGTGCCATCTGATGATGTTAGCTGTTGGTCATTTATGGGAGATTTTATTACCATCATCCTGTAGGTAAGGCTGACATATACTCAGAACTAGGAGAAGTGAGTGTCTGTGGACGATGCAGAGATCAAGCACCGGTTGGCTTATCTTGCCCGCTTTTAATGCTCTGATTCTCCTTGCTATGTGAGAAGAAAGGAACTATACGGAGGTCAAAGCCTTTTGTAGTCTGCTATGATGCATGATGCTCTCTTTGAGGCCTTGGAAGAATTCTTTGGGAGGGTATGATGTGGAAGCAGAAGCTCCTCCACATTTTTGGTTGACTTTCATGGTTTAGGATCGTTTCAAGGAGCAAAAGCACTATATTACTGGAGCTAGAGCTTGGCCCACATTGCTGAAAGTATGGCAGTTAACTTGGTAACTACACCATGCACACAGTTCCCCTAGCTGTTGTTAAAAGGACTGTTAAAGTAGGGATGGAAAAGGATTTTGTTTGACTTGGCATTTTTAAAGCACATCACTTTCCCACTCATCTCAAAATTGGTTGTGAGAGGAAGCACACCTTGCCCCAAGGATTTACACATTTGCAAAGCTTACAGGACCAGAGAAGTAAAGTACACACAAAATAAGGCGCGCATGTTAAAATGTGAGCAGGTAAATTGTGCACAATTCAGAAGAATATTCAGGAAGATACTTTAAGTCAATGAGGAAAAAGCCTAAATTAGGTAGTGTGTACATTAGGAAAAAACACAGAACATGCACACAAATTTTCATGTGGAACAAAAAACTCACACAGACCCTTGCAATTCGTTACAACAGGGATGGCAAGAAAATGCAGGTGGAATACAGACAACTGTAATGAATTTGAGATCTAGAGAATCTCTCCATCTCACTCCAGAGAGCCAGAGCCTTGGCCATTTCCGCACGAGCCTGTTATAGCGCGATGATTCCACTTTCAACATCCTCTGGAATCCTGGGGTTTGCAGTTTCAGGAGGGGCTGGCCTCTATAGAGTTGGAGGAGACCTCAAAGGACATCCGGCCGGCCCCTCCCGAAACTGCAAACCCCAGGATTCCAGAGGATGTTGAAAGTGGAATCATCGCGCTATAACAGGCTCGTGCGGAAATGGCCCTTGTGTCTTGCTATATGTTGCATGGCGCTTAGGGGCCAACAAGCTTTGAGAGTTGCCACTGGTAAGCTTAATAATGACAATGCAGCAAACAGTTCTGGAGCTGATCTCTGGTGCAAATCAAATCCTGCCAAAATCCGAAATGGCATTGGAATTGATAACCACTGAGAAATCCATGAATGCAGATTAGATTCCTCCGCCCTCCCCGTCCACTTCTGTCCTGGACCTCTGCCCAGACTTTGCATTTCAGAGGTTTGAAAAGACTCTGACTTGGCAATTTTTGGGAACACGTTCTGCAGCTATTCAATGGACTTGCTTAAATCGGAGGCTGGCTACCCCTACAGAGATTTTATCTAGCTATCTGTATTACTCAGCGGTGACATCCCAGTGAATGGCGGATTTTGTTCTTATGTCAGGTATCAAATTTGCTACTTGGAGGTGCTTTTCTGGTTTGTATTGTGAATCTTGTAAAATTGACATCTTGAGGGAGTGTCTCACACTTCTCTCCTGTCCAAGCTGAGAATGATGAAATGGAATATATTACCCATAAACCATAAATGCCACGAGGTGATGTCATTCTCCTAGATTAGGAGTTTTTTTTATAAAAAACCAAACAAAACAGGGCTTATTGCTGCTACTAATAACGAGAGAGGGAAAGAGCAGGGGAGGGAGGGAGGGTCAGATCTATTGGGAACAATTGCAAATGTGCCATGAGAAATTGGCTCAACATCAAGACAAATACAGGGACACAGCAGGTAGCTTTTTAAAAAGCTGTATCATGTAATAAACATCTTGCTGTGCTATTAGGCATTGCAATTTTTTTCATTTAATTTTTAAAAAAGATTCTGTGTTAAAATGCCATGCAGTGTTCAGAAAGATGCTGTTTGAAGGCGTCTCTTCTTGGAATTGTCCCCGGGGCCTTCCTGACCTGAAGCCATTTGGCTGGAGGAGTTGTAAGTAATAAGATGCTTTGGGCGAAAGGAATTCCTGAGTCTTTAAATTGTTTCTGTGCAGTTCCATGCCAAATATAGTGTGGAATTTGGCACCAAATTTGAATTCCTGAGAACCTACTTCTTTAGACTCCTCCTGCATCTAATCCTAGGCTACATTCTTGCTTATGCAAGTCCATTTATCCATGTATTTATTTAATTTCTTTTTTTTTTCAAGTCAAGAATGCATTTTCAAGTCAAGAATGTATTGGTATTTATTTGCTCCATGTATGTGTTACTTCTTCTTTAGGGCAGCTCAAGGCAATTTGTGGGGCGGGTCTCTTCTCCCTTTTATGCTCACATCAACAGGATAGTTTAGGCTGAAAGAGTGCAGCTCACCTAGAATTTTGTGACAGGGAGTGTGATTAATTTAGAATTAGGGAGTCTGCGTGGATGGGGGCTCCCCCAGTTTTAATTCTAATCCCTGCCCAGTATTGGCTCTCCACCTGTTTTCCCGTCACTGGTTAGCCAAATGGTTCTGGGAAGTTTATTGGCATGGCATGGAAAATGAAAAGCCGCTTTGAGGCTCATTGGGGAGAAAAGCAGGCTATAAATCAAAGAAAGAAAGGTAGATAGGTGGTAGAGATGTCCTTTTGCTGGTGCTTCCACCTGGGGGATATGCTGCCTCTGGACATGGAAGTTCCACCGGACTTCAAGACACACTCATGTCTCTCCAAAGGACCCACAAAGTACTTCTCTGCCCCAGAATGGGGACTGTATTCAAACATCCCCTTGACTCCTTGCCAGCCCCATCTGTCTGCGCATATTTCTTAAGCCACTTCCGCACTACAGTGTTATAGTACTATTATTCCGCTTTCAACTTCCTATGGAATCCTGGGGTTTGCAGTTTAGGGAGGGGCCTTTAAGATTCTCAGCCAGAGAGCTCTTTGGCCTCAGAAGACTACAAACCCCAGAATCACCCCAAGGATGCTGAAAGTGGAATAATAGCATTTAACAGTGTAGGGTGGAAATGACCATGGTTAATGTGTCACCATTTCCACACAGGTTAGAGATACAATGGATACTTAGGGATGTGGAGCATTCTCCCTGTTGCTGAGATGTTAACCGAGACCGGTCAAGTTGGCTTGGTGAAATGGTATCTTAAGGATTCTCTGAGTCTCCCAACAAGTCTTAGCTGAACCACGAGGCCAAGTTGCCACCCATGGTTTCTACAGCCTGTGAAAACATATTGTTGTAGTTGTTGTTACGTGCCCCGAAGTCAACTCCAGCTTATGGCAACCCTGTCATATAGTTTTCTTGGCTAGAGTTATTCAGAGGAGGTTTGCCCTTGCCTTCTGCTGCGGCGGAGAGAGTGGAACTTGTCCAAGGTCAACTGCGCATTCCTATGGCTGATCAGGGCCCCTGTCTCCCAGAGTCCTACTCTAGCACTCAAACCACTCCGTGACACTGGCTGGTGCAAAATATACTTTGTGCAAAACTCTTATCTCTTTACAAAACTAGTTTCTTTTGCCTTTTCTGAAGTTGAACGAACACACACAAACACTCCCTGCCCCAGGAGGCAAGACAGGACAGGGTGATTGATCACAAACACACAAGCAACCCCTCTAAAGCTCCTAGTTTGACTGCAAGGCAACAATTGTCCCATTTCCCAATGCTTCTTCTTTTATACAAATGCACAAAAAACACAAGAATGCACCGATGTTCTCCACGCCCAACTCTACCATCCTGCAATAATGGAAAAACACCCCAAACAAATCCATTTTCTTGCTTGGCACAAAGAAGATAAGTGAAGCCAGGATTTAAAGCCCTGGAATAATTCACAAAGCTGTTCCCAGCATCAAGACAGACTCCATGATGCCACTCCTATGTTGGGATGGGTGGGGAATAACACCATGCAGTGAAAGGTCCATTAAGGAGAATAACATATGAGGAGTACATCCAGGATAATTTGTGCAGACTGACTACATGTGTGCACTTTGTACAAGTTGCAGAAGTGAGGTTATCTGAGTGAAGATGGTAATAATATTTTTGCCCTGGGACACCTTCACCAAAGGATCCTGTGTCTTTATGATTCAGGCAGTTGATATAAATACTTTTGCTTCTCTCTCACTTTTTGTAAACTCTATACTTTCTTCCAACTTGCAGATTTATGGGACACTTGTACTCTGGAATACAAATAGGCTGTGGAAATGCTGGCAGGAAACCTAGGAAGCTCACCATTAAGAATGAACTAGGCTGTTGGTTTTTGCAAACGTGCTTTGCAGCATCTAATGCGTTCTCCTGCTGCATAACTTCCCCGGCACTTATTCTTGTGCCCAACTTGCTATTAATTTGCCTTTCAGCTGGGCCTGCGCGCCCACATCTAAGGGCGCGCCATCAGTGCAGCTGGTCTTCCGTGGACTGGCTGCTTCCTTTATGCTGTTGGTTAGCCTAAAATTATTCCCTTTGAGAGATCCAAGTTGCGCTGTGGCACATCTATTGTCATGCTCTGGGCAGAAGATTTTGGAACCAATTATGGGCAATCTGTCATTTCCAGATGTCCATAGACTGAATGAGAAACTGGATGCATGTTGATCTCCCGTGAGAGAAGTTTAGCCACTCTCTGGAGCCTTTCTTGGCTCCTGCCTTTCCTCTCTCTTGCCAGTGCTAGGCTGCTTATTAATGAAGGAAAATTATTGGCCTTGGTCTCTGCAAAACTTTTGTGTTAGGCGAGGACTCCTTCCATGCGCAGGCAGAACGTTTTCTGGTCCTTCTGAATGGTTCCTTAACGTTTCAAAAGCAAACTAAGAAAAGCCTGCATCTACCCACAGCTGGCCTTTATTCCACACGATGTTTTGGACTTCAGCTTGCAGAGTCCCTGACCATGTGCTGGCTGAGGATTTGGGGACCTTGAAGCCCCAACTATCTGGTGGACCAAAAGTTCAGACGACAGAGTAGACCAGACTATAAAAGTGAGAGAAAAATATCCTTTTATTTTTTTTGGCAGAATTTTTCATCTGTCTTTCCTCAGAAAACCCGAGCAGTTCCCGATATACAAAGCCATGAAAACAATTATTATCCATTAGCAATGTATTTGCTGCATTGGGCTGAAGTAAGATTAATTTGGGTCAGCCTATGGGTTTTCTGTTTACGGTGTTAGTTTTGTTCTGTTGTTTTGCTTGGATTTGTTTTTTAAGGACCTGTTGTTATTTTTGAAGAATTAACTTCTTGGGGGAATCTTCAAGGAATGGCAAAATAAAACTGAAATTAAGGAATTAGCAGAAGCTGTTCTTAAAAACTTTGCCCCAAAATTGATGTTGAGGGGAAATTCCCCCAGAAAGTGGTTTGGAGTACATTGCAAAATATATACTATTCTTGATATTTTCTATAATTCACTGCAGGGTTTTTTCTATAGATTTGTCTCAATGCAGGAAACAGAAATCCGGCAATTCGTCATTTTCTTTCCGACATCTGACCTGTGTCGCTGGGGTCACCAAGAGCCTCATTCTCTCCAACCCTGTGATGATCGTGGTCCCCGGGGGCGAGAGGGTGGTTAGCCGAGCGGGACTCCATTAATGAGGGACCCAGACCAGAGCGATGGGCATCTACAATAGGACAAACGACGTTTTATTTTGCCTCGAGTCCAGGATTTATTGTGGGTCCGGGTAGCATCCTTTTATCTCCCTGCCCTTCTTAACCGTTGGGTGGGAGGGAAGAAGCATCACAAAAGAGGGTTTTGTGGAAATGAATAGTGGGTGCCCTTCGCATTTCTGTCTTGTGCTCCTGTCAGCAATATTTCTCCCATCTCATCTTTTCCTGCCTAAGGAAGCTTTTAAAATCTAAAAATGGACTGGCCTTAATTCCTCGGGAGGGGGACTGAAATGACATTCTTTTTGTCTCTCTTTCCCCGCCCCATCTTTGGCCAAGGAAAGCCCGCAGCCGTTCTGGTTACTAATTTATCTTTTGGGGGAACAGCAGGTTTGAAAATGTTAAATAAAATTAGTTAATACCTCTGTAGGCTACAATACGAAGGACACTTGCAAGGGAGAAATGCCTATCCACACTGTGGGATGTCATATCCGTGTAAACTTGCAGGTTAGCCACTGTGAGCATATATTCAAGGCTATTAGCCATACTGAATGGTGGCATGAATCCAATTCCTTTTGCCCAAGTAGAGTAGAGGTATTGAACCAGTGGGATTAACCATTTAGCAGTTGATTCAGTGGATCAGCTCTAGTTGGAACCAGCAATTACGTTCATGCATCACAGGCATGTTTGGGGAAGACACGGGACACGGGGTCTTCTCAGCGGCTGCTCCCAAGTGGTGGGATTCCCTTCCTGGGGAGCTCTGGTTGGGGCCCTCCCTGCTGTCTTTCTGCCGGCCCATAAACTCCTTTTTATTTAGGGAGGCATTTGGTTTCTAATATGTGCCAGCAGTTGCAGCTTTTAAGGGTGTGTGTGTGTTGTGTTTCTATTTTATTATATTTTAAATGCAATTTAACTTGTGTTTTTGGATAAAACTCTGGTTCAATTGTGTTTTAACCTTTAGATTAATAGTTTTTTACAATTGGACTGTGTTTTAAATGACTGTAAGCCACCTTGAATCCCATGCTGAGATAAAGGCAGGAGAATAGACAGACAGACAGGTAGGTAGGTAGATAGATAGGTAGACAGGTAAAATTAATTTAAGTCTGTGTGGACAAAGTAGCAAAAAGGTGAGCTGTATGGCTGTGTGTGCTTGAAATGAAATGTCTACTTCTTATTGACACCTGGGAGTACTGAATCACAGAGGCAATTCCAGCTATTCCAGAGGCTTTAATTTGGAACACTTACAAAAAGTCATGGTCTTTTACAAGGTATGTTGGACCCACCCACCCGCAATAAAAGGAGGGAACAGCTGTGCAACATCATTCCACTGCAAATCCTGCACTGGCTTTTGTGTAGTTCAGTGGTTTTGCCAAGAGAGAGCCCTGGAGTTAAAATGGGAAGCAGATCTCAGGAAGGCTGGGCTAGGAAGGCTGCCCCTGTTGAAAGAGGAGGGGGTCCACCTGCCATTGAGGAGGGCTGTCTCCCTCCGGTGCTCTGCATCCAAGCTGCAGACTGGAATAGCATGACCCCTTGACGGGGGGTTACAGTGGGTGATCCACACATCTGGATTCACCGCACTGCCGTCATTGAAATCACCAGTATAAAATAAAAAAACATTTATGGTGGACGGGGTGTGTGAGTGTTGGACTGTGGCCCTGGGGAGCAGGATTCGAGTCCCCTCTTGGCCATGGAAATCCACTGGGTGACCGTGGGCATGTCACACACTCTCAACCCAGAAAAAACAGGGGCCATTTCCGCACTAGCCTGTTATAGCGCTATGATTCCACTTTCAATATCCTATGGAATCCTGGGGTTTGCAGTTTCGGGAGGGGCCGGATGTCCGAAACTGCAAACCCCAGGATTCCATAGGATGTTGAAAGTGGAATCATAGCGCTATAACAGGCTAGTGCGGAAACGGCCCATGATAGGTTTGCCTTAGGGTCACCATGAGTCAGAAACAACCCGAGGACACACAACAATAAACACAATATATGAGACTGGGAAAATTGCTCGCAGACACCCACCCACATATACACACCCACAAATTGCATACTGCTGTAAGGAGGGACGTGCAATGGTGGGGAATGGACAGCGGCACATGACTTACCTGGGTAGCAGCTAAGACAAAGAGGCCAGCCGCAGACTGAGAGAGGCTGTGGCGCCCAGTTTTGGTGTAAATGGTGCATGCCTGTGATACCAGCCCTGGCACAGAAAGACATACTGACCCTAAGGTGAGAGCAGAGCCCAGGGCACGGAGTGAGGTAGGGGTTTCCGCAACATCTGCTCCATTACCAAATGCCCGTTGGGTAAGGTTTACGGTAATGACATTCCAAAACAGTCAACGAGATAACAACTAAAATGGTAAGACTGGTTTCAGTATTAAGTAAACGTGCCTGTGAGCTATGATTCCCATCTTAATTTGGTATAGTCAACCATTTGTGCGATATGCCTCTGCCTGGGGATGGTGTCCTTCATTTATGAATGTATGACTTGTGCAATTGTGAACAAAGGCTAGAGAGAAGTCCCCGGAAAAGGACTGGTTTAAGATATATGTTTAAACAAACCATATGGGCTTAGAGTTTGTGTGGAGTCTTTTTTTTTAACCCAAAAATTCTGTAGCTGCAACAGGATAGAAAGATCTCCATGGAGGCTCCTTTGATCTTTTGTTTTTAATGGCCTGCCTAGGTCTGACTATTATGAATTGAATGCAAGACAGGAATTGGAAATCCAAAGGCCATAACAAATAATGTGTTGCCCCCGAAGTTTAATCACTGCTAGTCAAGGAAGACAGGAGAGCCAGCTTTTGCTTGGCCTCCAGACACAGCTTGTAATATAGGGCACTGGAATGTCACCATTCCCTGTGAGTTGAGGGGGTGCCCTTGCATTTTAAAAAGGTGCTTTTGAAAGCACCAGCAAAGGACTTGAAAGAGCATCTGCTCTCAGCAGTCTGCTCAGGTTGTGTATATAAAAAAGGGGCTCTGCAGCATTAACAGAGCTAGGCTTGGATTACTGCCTCCATGGCGAGTTCAAGACAGATTTGCACAGAGATATTTACAATAAAATATGGATTTATATGATGCCTGTCGCATGCGGCATTATAGTCTACGGCTGCTCAGGTGACAGAAAGATGTCCTAGCCACCAGTGCAGTGCAGTGCCAAAGGGGAGATCAGCAAGGAGAGTGGGATCCAGAGTTACAAAGGGAAATATGACAATTGGCGTTCTAAGAAAAGCGCCCCAAAGCAGGGTGTACCTTTCCCCCATGTTCAAACATTTGTGATAATTAGATTAAAAAGTCAGAGAACGGGCAACAACTCTTCAGGGAATGGCAATTTTCAAGTTTGTTGCATAGTCTGTACTTTTGCAAACAGATATGCAGACTAACTGCTTCCTGTACAGATAGACTTAAATCTTTCCTCAGCAACATGTTCATGTGGAAGGAAACTTGCATGCCTAAAGTTGCTCACGGAACTTGCTCTGCCGGCCATCTGGGAGGTAAACTGTAAAGGAAAAACTTATTCCCTGCTGTTGACCATGTTTTTCCCTCTGACAAAGGGCTTTCCTCAGAGCTGCCAGCATTAGCAATGAGACTTTAAAATTAAGCCCCTGTAGATCTTACAAACACTAAGCATGAAAGAGAGCCTGTGCTAGGGCGGACACGTTTTTGCCTGATATGATCCTGGGAAGAAGGGTGCTTTAACTCAACTCACCCCAAGAATGAGCTGCACAGAGTTGAAATAAATACAGATATACATATTGGGAACAATAACTTTTTTTTTTATTATCCCAGATGAGTTTTTCATGTGCTAAAGTTTGGTGTCATTAGACGTTTCCTGGCTTGTGGAGGGATGGGTGGAAAGGATTAAAGTTGAATCTTCCATTGGACCAGCTTGGACTGATAAGACGGCATATTCTCTGTCCTGTTCCAAAGGTGATGACGATGGAATGCATTATTGGCTGTCCCAAAATCAATGGTGGGGAACTTCTTTTTCCTTTTATTGTTGTTTGGAACGAGGCCCTTTGTGTGCTTAACTGTGTTCTTGTTACGCTGTTAGTGTTCAGTTAAAGATGCTCCCTTTCCCTTCTTTTGCCATTTTTTTTTTTTGCTGTCTCCCACCCCACTCCTCCCCTCACGCCCTCCATCTTCTGTTTCTCCCCGTCCTTCCTTTTCGTTTCCCATTCAGTGTCAGGAAGGGCCATCTCTGAAGGGCCGGTCGGGCACACGGCATCACCGGCGGGGAGTAGCAGAAACCACACCTTCAACAGTGAGTGGGTCCCAAAGCAACCTCCAATGGTGGTGTCTTTCCTTGTTCTTTGCAAGAGTGCGTTGGCTTGGGGGTGGGAGTGATGGGGGGCGTGGATTCATCCAGGCTGTTTCCTGTGCATGCGTTGCCTTTCTCATGCATGTTACTTGGCCTCAATCCATGTGTTTATCCGTGTGTGTGTGCGTGCTTATGTGCATAAGTGTCTCATAGTTTTTGCTGAAACGTGTACCATAATTTAACCGTGTCTGGATAATTGGTCCCCATTTTCTGAAGTTGACCCACACGGACTAGGACAGGGCTTGTTTGGCATGGTCTTACGAACGCAGGAACATCCTTAACGGCTGTGGCTTGATTTGCCTCCCTTTGCCTTGAATAAAGACTTTATGAGTTTTGGTCACACAGCAGCAGCACTTGGAAAAGTCCCCCTTTTTGGACTGCAGCTCCCGGAATCCTCTAAATAGCATGACAGCTCCCCATGCAAAATGGGGACTTGGGAAGCTGTAGTGCAAAAAATGAACTTCCCCAAGTTTTTCAAGGAAGCTTCAACCTGCCAGAAGTATTCCAGGCAATCACATCTCAGGTGACTGCTCCAAGAAGGCCTAATGTCATTGCTGTAGTACAGGATAACTTCCAAATTTGCCATCATTGTAGAAAAAAGCTTGGATAATTACACAACTATTCCTTCACCTGGAGTTTCCAGAAGGTGAAACTTCAGTCTGCCTCCCCCGGCTCTGAGGCCTTCTACATAGTCATTCATGTTGGCTCTCATTTTCCTTCTTGTGGTCCCTACCAAGTGATGCTATCTTTACAAGAAAATTGCTGCTGAACCAAATTATGCATGATTCATATAATTTATTCTGTTCATCATGTTTGAAATTATTTGCCCGGGCTGTCTAAATAGCTCAGCCAAAGTGTCTGGACTGGCTAAACAGCTTAGCCAGAGTCAAACTGTAGTTACCTTCATTGGCAATCAGTGTGGATTTGAATTCTGGGGAGAAAATAGAGGTTAAAAAAAAAGAACCTCATTACAAAATGGGGAGGCTCTTTTTTTTAATGGAATGTATACTTGGCATTTTGTCACTTGCTATCCCTAATCATTCCCTCATTAGGGAAAAGCGAGTGACATCGCGCTCCCTAATGTCTGGTGCAAAATTTCCAAATCTTTATTATTGTTGGGACAACAAAATGCATGTGTAAAGGCTTTGGGGCATTGCCAAAAATAACATGATCTGATTGGAATTACTTGTTCTGCACTGCAGTCTTGGGCTGGTGCCAGCAGCTTTAGAGCGTAAGGAGGGAGATGAGGAGGCGAGCCGGTAATTCTCTCTTTCCTGATCTTGCGCACGCGGGATGACATCCTTTTTGCTCCGCCTGAGCTCAGCTTAGGGCGCATTTGCATCTAAGTTTTTAAGCACCACTGCATAAAGGACTCAGGTTTAGCTTTTAAAATACACAGTGTAAGCGTGGTGGGTATATTGAAATGCTTGGATTTTGCTGAAGTAAATACAGATACTTTCCCACTCACTGATTGAATGACATTGATTCCATGTTTAATGGAGGAAAAACATTCCTTATTTATTTTTCCATTTTAAATTCAGGTTGAACTTTTTCCCATTTTTTAAAGTCAAACTTTTAACAAAATCACATTTGCTTAATAGCAAACAAAAAAAAGAGGTTAAATAAAGTTATAGAAGGAAAAGCAAAAGCAAAACAAGCGCCCGAAACAAACCAACAGTACAGAATTCAACTCAGTCTCAAAATCTGTGTATCAACTTAATAACAATAAGTCTAAATATATTGTTTACAGATCTATTCTGTAGTTGCAAAGTAGCTAAAATGGATTAATCCCAAAGTCCAAGTGTTGCTCTGGAGGTTAAAATGACATGGTTTCAGATCTTACAAATAAACAGATACCAAATGGAAGCAAATTTTGTCTCCACCTATTTGCCCTTTTGATGCTCTTATCTGATGTGTTGGTTTTTCCACGAGAGCGATGGACCGTGCTCTTTTTCTCCAGAAAGGGAAAGGAAATCTCAGCGGTGAGTTTCCAGTGCTTAGGGCAATTTCTAGGCATGCTGCTGTCAAGAGAATTGAAAGTAAGTCTTTATATTTAAGGAGGAATTAGGTCCTTTGAAGATGGCAAGAAGAATAAGAGCATCACAATAAGGCATTTTTTGATTCAGCATCTCTGACAGGCATTTTAGAACTTCAGTCCAATTTTTTTTTAACTTATTGCATTGTAACGCCGTATGAATCATAGCTCCTGAAATGCCCCTCTCTGAACTGCACAGGATTCCACTGGATGTTGAAAGTGGAATAATAGCACTATTAACGTGTAGTGCAGAAAGGGCCCTAGCGCTGTAGACTGTCGTGGAAGATGGAGGGGGCGGTGGGTTTCATGAGGCTTCAAGGCCATTTTGGAAACTCCCGGGATTCCCAAAGCACCCCCTATTTTAAAAAAAGAAAAAAAAACACTTTTTTTTTAAATGAAAGATTGGCTTCTTTAAACAGAAGTGTCCCTGCTTTGCCTCCAGTTTACTACCGGGGGGAGGCAAAAAAGAAAATGGAGAGGCTGCTGGGAACCACGGGGTAGGGGGGCTTTTAGTGATTTTTTTTTAAAGTTTAAAACGGATAGATTTCAGCCCTTCAAGCTCCCATGGAAGGCCAGGGCACCCCCAACCTCGCCATTCCCTAGCAATTGCAGACAAGACTGAGATGGGAGGGATTCGTGACCTGACTGATTGGACTATAAGGCTAGTTCACAACATGTCCACCTCGCGCATTGAGAAGAATAGTCTTTGTCCATTTGAAATAAAAGTCCTTTCCATACTAAGATCCTTTGGCCCTGGTGAAACATTGTTCTGGCCCATAGCTTTGTGGCAGACTGCATGGTTTGCGTGCTGAAGACAACCAGTTCAGTCTGTGGCATCCCATACCTTCCAGCATTTCAGAGATGGAAAAGGGAGCACGCATGGCCAAGTAACATCAGAGTGTGGTCAAGACGGCAGAAGTTATAAATGAAGACGAACACAAACGCTGAGAGAGGCTGCAGCAGTTTGCTTTTGCCTGAGCCTCTTGGGAAGGGAAAGACCCTGTTCCCCTCCTTCTCTCCTCCCACTGAGTTCAATGAGAGCAAAACCATGTTTGCCCTTTGAACTCAGTTTGCAGCAGTTGATGTACGCTGAGGATAAAGAAGGGAAGAGGAGAACTGGGGCATTTTAAAAGCGGCTGGAAAAGTAGGATGACTGTCCCCAATCTGGACAGTAGGACAGCGTGACATCCCAGTAAAGAGAGTACTAAGATTAGTATTTGAAATCAGAGGGGGCTGCTGGTTTGCTTTCTAGACAATGCTGAGCCAGTTGCCAGTAGTCTGACTTGGGATGAGGGCTCCCAATATAATATTGAAATAGTACGAAGGAACGGTCTTCAGCCGCCCTGGTTATGCCTAGAACTGGTAGTGAAGCTCAGGAAGAATAAACAGGGGGTTCTGGGTTACCGAAAGAACGGTGGAGAGAATTCTGTGTCCAACTACAAAGTTCGGAATGTAGAAAAAATATATGGAGCTTCCTGATGGCGGGGTCAGATTTTCGATCTACGCAGTCCAATCCTGCTAACTTGGGTTGGCAGAAGCTGTATGAAATCTCACGCTGAGCTATTGTCTGAACCCTTCTGTTTGAGATCTGCTGTAACTGGAAATGCCAAGGATTAAACCTGGGACCTTCTCCGTGTGAAGTGTGTAATTTGCCACTGCCCTATGGAACCTGTGCAGTTGATGCCTTTTGTCAGGGCCACGTCTGCTGTGGCAACTCACAATTGGGAACTGAGAGCAGCTTCTAATACAGAGGTGGGCATTGTGAAGCCCTCCAGCTATTGTTGGACTGCAACTCCCAGCAGGCTTTATCATTCTCAGCACTGCTAGGGCTGCTGAGTGTTGCATTCCAACAACGTCTTGAGGGCCTTGTGATTTCCAACCCTGATCTGATATCCAGAAGGGGGTTTGACTACTGAGAGGTATCTGGGGATCCTGATGGAAAGGAGTGTGAAAAAATTATCTTAGCAAAAATAAAACTCTGTAAATGTGTGTGTTGGACCTGGGGGTGTTGCATTCCCCTCAGAGGTCCCTTCGGTGCAAGAGTATGGGAGGCTGAACCCCCCCCCCATCAGCCTTTATGGGAGCTTTAATTTCATCACATGAAGCCTTTCCACTAATACTGCCAGAACCACTTGTAGGAATGATTAAAGGCTTCCAGTTTCTAGTGCTGTCCATCTTCCTCGCAAATATTAAATTCACTTTTTAAAAGAATGAACAAAGAGCCCAAAAAAAGAAGGTGGGGGAGACGGGAAAGAAGCATTAGTCTGTCCATAAAAGGATGAGAATTTTTAGCAGGGAAGTAGCTATAAATGGCCTTGGTTTATGGACTTTTCACATTGTAAAAAGCCATCTGCTATAACTGTAGCCAGCTTAATTGGAATGCGCTGTTCTATTAACGGGGACATGAGAGGCCTGTCATGGAGAACTGCAAATCACCCTGTGCTATATTTTTACCCCCATCCTAAGATTTGTGCGTGGGGAGGGGGAAAGAAACTCTGTGTGTGTGTGCACGCCCGTGCCTTCAAGTTGCCTGTCGACTTATGGTAGCCACATGGATTTCCTAGCGTTTTCTTAGGCAAGGTATGTTCAAGAGGTGGTTTTGCTAGTTCCTTCCTCTGAAATATAGCCTACAGCACCTGGTATTCGTTGGTGGTCTCCCATCCAAGTACTAGCCAGGACTGATCCTCCTTAGCTTCCAAGATCAGACAAGATCTGGTACCTTTAGGCTATTTGGGCATAATTTTGCAAGTGTTAAATTCAGATAAATGTTTGCATGGATAGTTTCGTGAAGCAGAAGTGGAAGGATCCACTCACTCAACTAGCCACATTCTCAAAATATATTGAAGGCCGGGGTGGCACAGGCTTCCTCCTCCTCCTCCTTCCTCTTTCTTTTAAGTTGGCTTTGTTGTTGTTATGTGCTTTTGAGTTATTTCTGACTTGTGGTGACTCTAAGATCCCATGGTTTTATCACATGGTTTTCTGAGGCTGAGAGTGTGTGATGCACCTCAGGCCACCCAGTGGGTTTCCAATCGAACTCTGGTCTCCAGGGTCGTAGTCCAATGCTCAAGTCACTACACCACACTTCTTCACCAAGGTGGCTCACAAAAAGTAAAATGAATACACGTTTGAAACAGGTTAAATGTTGAAAAGAGAAAATCAATAGAACCGCACACTATTAAAAGCCCTTGCAGTGAATTCCAAAAAGCCTTTTGGAATAGAAATGTTTTGTTGGTGGAAGGACAAAAAACAGCCTAGCCTCCCTAGAGAAGGAGTTGCAACGCTTGGGAGAAACCACCAAGAAGGCTGTGTCCCATGTTACTGACAGACACATGTGCAATGGTGGTGGGTCCAGAAGAAGGTCTTCCCCCAAAGAATCCATGGCTCAGAGACAGGTTCTTGTAGGGAGACAAGGTCCATCCGATAGCATCAAGCAGGCATCCAAAATCCAAGAAATTAAGTATATTAACATAGTGGTTGGTTTTGCTGGAAACAGAATTTCCGAGTTGCTGGTTAGTGCCAGTAGTGGATGGTAGCTCCGATGTCAATGGGGCAGCAACTCTGCCTGAAAGCCACACTTTATTCACCTCTTCTCTCAAAATGAGAGTCCTCACGAAGAATTCTCCCCGAGTATTTTTTCATCTTGTCGGTTGATCTGGCTGGTTGTACTGGTAGACAGAAGACACATCTGGGCAGAAGACAATTGGAAACAGCAGGAACAACAGGATGTGCCCAGAGCTTTCAGTTTTATATACACACATATACATGCACGTATAAATCCTTCTTTAACATCCCTATAAATAGTTTTATCACTAAGCCCTTTGTCCAGGTGATTACAAGAGTACAGGAAAAAAGCAGGCTTATGGTACATCAAATCCAAAATGTCCTTGCTAATAAGACAACAAAAAAAGCCCCCCTTTGATCTGTATATTGCTTTTCTTCTGTCGCCTTTTGATGGGGCACTTTATTCCTATCCAAAGTAAAACAGATTCTAGAACTAGTTGCCGTGCTGCTGAAATCTATGCAATACCGGAGGAACAACAAAGTGATGGTGCCTTGAAGAAGATGGTGTCCGCAGTAGCCTGGAAAATCAGATCAATACGTGAGGAGGGCCACATTCAACTCCAAAGGTCTTCATCACACTATGTAACCGTAGCACTTTGAAACCGCTCCAACTGCCATTGCTGCCTTCTCTGGAGTCCTGGGATTTGTAATGTGGTGAGCAGCTGAGCATGTGCTCTGCCGGAGAGCTCCAAGGCCTCTCTAAGCAACACGTCCCAGGAACCAGGAGGACGCCGTCATGGCAGTTAAAGCAGTATAAAAATGCTCTGATGGTATGTTGTGAAAGAGACTGGGTGCCTATGTATAAGGGGGTCAGTTCCCCATATTCCCCCCTCCCCACATGGGAGACTGTTGTGAGTAGGGAAGACTTGATCCTCTGAATGCACATAGAGAAACCCATGATCAAAGGATCCGTTTGTGTTGTGTGCTGCGCCCTGACAGTCAGGGGAACAATTTTAAGTCTTTTCTCTCCTGCCACTTCCTGGAATGCAGGGGCTGGACAGATGCAGTCCTCCAGTTGTCGATGAACTACCACTCCCTTCTGCTGTAGCCAGCAGAGGAATGCTGGAAGTTGTAGTTCAGCACCAGCTGGAGAGCTGTACTTTGCCATTGCACCATGCACCCCACTTTTATGGGATATATGTTGAATTCTGTAATCAGGGAAGTACCTGATTGGTTTATATGATTTGTGGTTTCTTTCTATAGCCTGCCTTTTGGGAGACACCTGAGACAAAATTTAATTTTGTTGTTTTAATGGTGAGATCAATCTCCCTGTTAAAAAGGAATGGTTCCCACTGATTGACCTTGTCACACGCCAGGCCTGAAACTCACCATGCCTGTCGCAAGATTGTTATGGAGTGACTCGCTCTGTTGGTACATGACAGTCCATTGATTGAAATAACCTTATGTGCAAATGAGTCTATAATCAGTGTTCTCCTTGATTTTTTTTTCTGTATGTGTGTTGGAGTGTATTTAATGCCCTTTGGTGTCAGAGAGAACTAGTGAGGGCCTTTCTGGTGTGAAGAATTCTGGCATCAAACACATGGAGGACACGGACCGTTTCTGAAAAATTCCCTTGCCCTACAATAGAGATTCAGCCATGAGAGAGTCATTGCTGTGGGCTACGGTCCACTCTGGAGATCTCATATCCCCATAATAGCTTCTTCAAGCCTTATTGACTGATCAGTTTTTTGGAAAGTGCATGAGTTGGGGACGAGCGGGCGTGTTTCCCCGTTCTGGCAGCCCATCATCCGTTATCTGGGAGGAGAGGATAATGGATGGCGTTGAGCACCCAGGCTTTTATCCTAGCTAAATGAGCAAGATAGCTCGGCTTTCCCCCCCTTAGGTAGAGCAATTAAGAATTTATATGGCTATTCATTCCAGATAATAATGAACAGAAACTGTTTTCTGCACTCTTGCCCTTTGCTGTTAGATGGAAACGAAGGGGAAGAGAGCAGCTGTGCTAAGACAGTACGGTTTTTGGCGAGGTTGATACTGAGAGGGGCAAGGCACTTGCATGTTAATCACCCTTGTAACTTTTCCAGCCATGTGAGCCTCGTGTGTACTCAGTAAATGGACAGCAGGCCTTTCTGCTTCTTTTGTTTCTCCAGTCTGTGGCTGAATGCATGCAGCCATTGTTGTGTACCACTTGATGGTGCATCATTACATCCAGATGAGGATGTGGCGCTACTGTGCAGAGAAAGGGAAAAAGAGAGGTTGTACCAGACTAATCTCACCATGTGAGAGCCAGCCAGGTATAGTGGTTTGACTCTGGGAGACCAGGTTACGGCCCCCCAATCAAACTCAAAACCCACGGGGTGACTTTGGACAAGTCTCAGTCTCTCGGCCCCAGAGGAGGTCAGTGGCCAACTCCTGCTGAACAAACCTTGCCAAGAAAACCCTGCAATAAGTCTGCCTAAGCGTCACCATCAGTTGGAGACAACTTGAAGGCACACAGCAAAAACAAATATTCCCCCAAACTTTTGATGCAAAGGCCTGTATCACTTTATGCATGTGGTTGTAATGAGGTTGCACTGAGAGGATGATGAAAGATGGCTGGACAAACAGACTTTTGGTGTTAGGTTGGGTCTGCAGTAATGGACGCTGTAGAGCTTGAACTGGGAAAGAATGGCCTAGCCAATTGTACTGTGGCATCTGCCTACAACAGGCAAGGGGAACAGCGGCTGCCTCCAGCATCCGTTACTGCACACAGGTGAACAGCAAAAGAAAAATAGAGGCCAGCCCTCCTCTTCAGGCATTTTTAAAACAAGCATAGAGCTGTATATTTGGCCACCAAAACAGAAAATCATCATCATCATCATGGGCTCAGTCAAAGAGTATTCCCATTGAAATTAATGGCCAAATCCAATTGCTAGTCCTAGTTTGAATAAATACACTGAATTAGTGAGATTTAGATAAGCGTTGACTTATCATTCAGCAACTGGTTGAATGAGTCTGCCCTAGATTTAGACCACAGTAACCTGCATAAGTGCTCACTGACAAGCTCTGTTCATTTCAAGGGCTCTGCGTTCATTGGGACTAAGACTGGATTTAACTTATAGAAAAAGTAAGTCCAACATGGTGGCTCATTTATCCAAGTCACACGAATCAATTCTCATAGCAGTAGCAAAGAATACATGGTACTGTTCATTCTGTGTAAGTTTCTGTAACAGGTATTCATTCCAACTTTCTTTCCAACAATAATGCAAATTTAAAAAAAAAATCATTAATAAGGATATTTGCATTTAAATAAATTTTTAAATAATTTTCAACATTGTTTCCTAACAAATTGCACATATTCTTGTTGGATTTCCCCCCCAAAAAATATCCATTTTAAAAATGCACTTGGATTTTTTTTTTTTTTGAACTGTCAACAACAATGGAAATTTAGGATGTTTGAAAGCCAGTGCACAACAAACTTCTGGCCCACACATTAATCTGGGACTGCAAGGCTACAAATCAAAGGACCTCATGTCCAAATTTACAAAGTTCAGACTCTTGAAGCCTGCCGTGCTGGTAAACTTCCGTTGTTGTGTTTGGGAGGTAATATACCTGCGGGAAAATCTCTACAGTTCCTTTGAATTTTACTTTAGGCAAAACTTCCCAACAACTAGGATTCCTGCACACCTTGTTTTAGTGTTTGTCTCATTAAAACGTGCTTGGAATGTTTTGCCTAAAGATGAATGCCCCAAAGCCACTCTGAATTTCACGTTTCACCAACATCTGGGTGACAGAAATGCACTTCCAAGACATCTGACATTATTAAACCACTCTCGAGAAAGCTTAATATATTATCAGCTACCATATATTTGAATAGGTGTTTGAAATATTGAATATTGCTCGTGTAGGTACAGAGCCCTGAGATGAATTACTGTTTTGGTTACCAAAATGCATTTTGTGCAATTAAAATGTAAATGCTATTTTGCCGTATTACGTAATGATGTATGATCATTATTACTCGGTTTACCTCCATTATTTTTCATTGTGGGTTTTGTATCAGTTAGGGGTAAGCTGCTCCAATTATTATACCATTTTACTTGAGCAGATATGGTTTGTATCAAATTGTAGTCTACTTTGCCCTTCAGAAAATACTCATTCTGCCACTGGGAATCTTTCTCATTAGAATAAAAAATGGATGCTCTGCGTGTGGCTGGCTGGGTGGGAGCCTTTATCTCTTTTGCTATTACAAAGCATAATTCTTCCGGCAAGGGTGTCTAGCAAGAAGTTTGGCAGGGAAGGAATATCCATTATTGCCATTCCTTGTCAACTGACTGCTCCTGGATTTTCATGAGCTGAGCAACACCTATAGAGCTAAATGATGCACTCTTTATTTGTACCGGCACAGGGTTAGTAAACAAAGGCAGGTTTATGCCTAATAAGAGTTCAAGAATTAGAATGGTCACATAACAGCCGTCTCCGGCATTGTATTTGCTACTGTGTCATGGATTTGCAAATATGAGCCAACCAGTATGTTTATAATGAGAGGCAGGATGTTAATCATAGAATCATAGAATCATGAATATAGAGTTGGAAGAGACCCCAGGGGCCATCCAGTCCAACCCCCTGCCATGCAGGAACACCCTCAAAGCACTCCCAACAGATGGCCATCCAGCCTCTGCTTAAAAACCTCCAAGGAAGGAGCCTTCCACCACACTCCGAGGCAGCAGATTCCACTGCCGGACAGCCCTGACTGTCAGGAAGTTCCTCCTGAGGTTCAGGTGGAATCTCCTTTCCTGCAGCTTGAATCCATTGCTCCTTGTTCTGGTCTCTGGAGCAGTGGAAAACAAGCCCTCTCCCTCCTCTACATGGCATCCCTTCAGATACTTAAACATGGCTATCATGTCCGCTCTTAACCTTCTCTTCTGCAGACTAAACATCCCCATCTCTCTAAGTCTATCCTCAAAGGGCTTCATGGCTTCCAGGCCTCTCACCATTTTGGTTGCCCTCCTCTGGACTTGCTCTGGGTATTTCTGACAGTTTCTGCTTTCTAGATGATTGCACAGTTGTGCAAGGGACAAGAAAGAGGTAGGAGATGGAATTGTTTCACTTCGTGGCACAAACTGCCCTGTCACACTATACTGTTATAGTGCTATTATTCCACTTTCAACCTCCTGTGGAATCCTGGGGTTTGCAGTTTCCTGAGGCCCAAGAGCTCTTTGGCTGAGAATCCTAAAGGCCCCTCCCGAAACTGCAAACCCCAGGATTCCACAGGAGGTGGAAAGTGGAATGATAGCACTATAACTGTGTAGTGTGATAAGACCCAAGGATTGCTTTGGGGGACGGGTAGTAACAGGTCAAGAGCCAGTGTGATGTAGTGGTTTGAACTCTAGACTACAACTCTGGAGACCAGGGTTCGAATCTGCCTTCAGCCATGGAATCCCAAGGGGTTTGATCTGGGGCAAGTCACACTCCCTCAGCCTCAGAGGAAGCCAAAGGCAACCCCTCTGAACAAATCTTGCAGATAAAAAAATGATAGATTCGCCTTAGCTTTTCCGTAAACTGGAAAAAGTGTGAAGGCACGCAACATCAACAAAGTAACTGGTCTAACTTGAATTTTCTCACTATCCTGGATGATGCAGGACACATGTTGAACAAAGACAGCCATAAGCTTGGTGACAGAACTTGGAAATACTTTTTTGAACTACAACTCCCAGAATCCTATGCTCATCCATGCTGGTTCAGTGATTCTGGACAGTGGAGTCCTCAAAACCAACTTTTCCAAGCTTTGAGCTAGGTGGCAATAAGGAAAGCCAAAGATGTCAATCGACAACTACATCATGGTGGTGGAGGTGTGCTTGATATTGGAACGGCAGATTCCCTTTACCGCAGAACAAACCAGCACTGAAGTGTCTCTTTGGTTTCCAAAGCAATTTGCCATTCTGTTATTCCGGAAACATAAACCCTCCTTAGGTGTTTGGAATGAACTGTGTTGTTCTTTGTATCTGGGCCATAATCTAGGAGCCCTGGTGGCGCAGTGGTTAAATGCCAGCACTGCAAACCACAAGGTTGTGAGTTCGATCCTGCCCGGCTCCAAGGTTGACTCAGCCTTCCATCCTTCCGCAGGTTGGTAAAATGAGTACCCAGCTTGTTGGGGGCATGTATAGAACTGTTTCGAAATACATGCTATTTGTAAGTTGTTCGCTGCCTCGATCCATATGGAGAGGGGGATACAAATAAATAAATAAAAAAAATAATCTGTTTTTTGAGAATAGGATCCAGAAGCAACCATTGCTGTGTTTTCCAGCAGGGGTGTCTTTGCTCCACCTACAGCCAACTCCCATTGCTAGAGCTCACTAATTTGTATTATGACAAGAGTATGGGATTCAATTTGGGAAGCGCCAAAGCCACAGATAACGCCTTGGCTTTTATTTGCTAAGGTTGGATGCACCGGTTGGGCACGTTGGCTCTCGTCGGCACAAACGACTGCCGCGGGTGTCGGCCCCGTTATTGTTTTGCTCTCCTCCCAACAGGAAATCGATGGTGTCAGGAACACTGGGATCATTCCACCGTTGGCAATCAATGAGCTCTGATTAAAGCAGTTGTGTCTGTTGGGTAAATTTGCTGCATCATAATTAGAATTATTAATTAAAAATAGGAAATCAATTGACACAAATTAAGCCACAAAGAAATTTTGTTTTATTGCTTTGACATTGTTGTCTCCGGAGGGCTTAATAACTGTGACAGTTACGGACATGACTGCAGCCGGATGTCATTTGAAAAAAGGGAAAAGATGACACCCGTGTTGGGATTAAGTGTGTGTGTGTGTGTGTTTTAAATAGCTTGGCAAGGAGCTGCTGTCCCAAAATGGGAGCAAATATCAAGCTGTTTGAGCCCTGCATCTGTGACGGCCTCTGAAAAGTTGCAAGCACAAAAATCAGGACTGGGAGATTTAATAGATTTAACGGTGAATTTTATCCACTGAGCTTTTAGTTAATTGATCAATCTGGTGGACTAGTTTTAACACAGGGGAGGGCAAACTTTATAGAATGGGATTTAAAATAAAGGACCCTCTTGCTTTATTTTGAAGGCTCTTTTAGTGTTTGTCATTGTACTGAAAGCAAGGAAGAAAAAATAAGTATCAAATTATTGACTTTCTTTCTAACTATGTGTGCTAGTTATTGTTTGTTAAATTGTGAAATATCTTAGCTATTGTGAGAGGTCTAATAAGAAAGCCAGAACCAAGACATTTCAATAGCAAAGCAGCAAATGGGAATGATTTTACTCTATTGGTGTAAGGAATAATGGTATTTTGTAGTTGCCCTTTGAAGCTATTGCGTAAGGGCATTTATAGGTTTTAGAAGCTGGGTGGTGGCTTCCATGTTAGTGGAGCAGTGAATCCATTGCAGGTATTAATCTAGACTTTAAATGAGCTGTGGAAGGTGAGGAACTAAAGCCCCAAAATATGTTCAGCACATTGGACAGCTCCCTTAAAATTCAGTCTAAAACCCAGAGTAGATTCTCCACCCTGTTGACTTGGAGGCCACTTATCACTACTGTTCTCTTATCTATCCTAACCTTTCTTTTTAAGTGAAAAAGTAATAATGACTAACAAGTTACTTTTGCAACTTTGCAACAGCTAATCACAACAGCTATTCAAACACTACAGCAGGAATGCGTCCCCTTTTTTAAAAGGACCTTTCCAAGCTCTTCCTTTTTACCCAGAAATTAACATTGACTTTGGCAACTTTTTGAAAAATGATTATTCCCCCCCCCAATTCTAATTGATGCCGACATTGCCATGTATAATTTAACTGTTCAGGG
This sequence comes from Ctenosaura bakeri, assembly GCA_948474755.1. Lineage (NCBI taxonomy): Eukaryota > Metazoa > Chordata > Lepidosauria > Squamata > Iguanidae > Ctenosaura > Ctenosaura bakeri. Next base: position 394,247 of record CAOLHI010000660.1, on the reverse strand, counting down.
CCACATGTGTGAGATGAATGGTCATGAGCTTTTATTGAGAACGTGAACGGCAAGATTTAAAGGATCAAGTGCTCAGCGATTCCACAGAGGGAAACTTTATGGCTCCTTTTCGATATTAAAACATTACAGCTGCTCTTAATGCTGTTTGCTGCTTTTCAGCACTCTGCTACGGCATTTCATTAGCCTGCTTTGTAATGGATATCATATCCTGAACAACTTTGTTCTTTTTTCCCCCCTCTCTTCAAAGTGGCTTTTTCTGTCCCTGTGTGCCTGTATTTTCACCGAACAGTTTCAGGTGAGCATTTCGCTAACTGGCCGATGATAAATTTCATGTTTTAGAAATGGTTCATTGTTAACTGCCGTCAGGTTGACTTCGACTTATGGTATCCTAAGAGACCTCAAAGTCACCCTATTAGCAGTCCAGCTCAGTTCTTGCAGACTCAGGGCTGTGGCTTCCTTGAAGAAGTCCATCCATCTGTAATGTGGTTTTTCATTTTTCCTGCCTGTCTTTTCCCCCACCAAGCATTATTGTCTTTTCTAGCGAGTCATGCCTTCTCATGATAATATTGCATGAGATATCCAAAGTAGGATAGCCCCAGTTTAGTCATCTTGGCTTCTAGGCTTGATTTGCTCTGGGACTCCATCATTTGTCTTTTTTAGCAATCCAGGGCACCCCAGAACTCTCCTCCAGCACCACATTTCAAAGGATTTTCTTCCTATCACATTTCTTCACTAAGCAGCTCTCACAACCATACAGAGAAATTGGAAATCTGTTAGCATGGACTATCCTGACTTTAAAGCATAAAGGGAGGAAGGAGCTGGGAGAAGAGGGGAAAAAAGTAAAAGAAATGTAGCAGCACCTTTAAGATTTACCTTTTTTCTTTTTACTTGAAGCTGTAAACCCACATCTTTGGAGGCAGTACAGAGTGATAATAAATGTTCAGGTATAAAGCATACTTACATAGTTATGGGAGTGGGATGGAATGTAATAGGTTCCAGAACTAGAACTGGACTTCTGTCCCTTTCGATTCCAGACAGCCTTATAGATGGGTTGTGAGTTCGATCCTGCCCGGCTCCAAGGTTGACTCAGCCTTCCATCCTTTCGCAGGTTGGTAAAATGAGTACCCAGCTTGTTGGGGGCATGTATGGAAATGTTTCGAAATACATGCTATTTGTAAGTTGTTCGCCGCCTCAATCCATATGGAGAGGCGGGATACAAATAAATAATAATAATAAATAAATAATAATACCCCAAGGACATTAAATGGGGTCCACTAAAGCTGTCCCCCATCCTTTTAAATGCTTTTTTTGTCTGATCAAGTGAGCTGTGGAGATTTATCTGATAGATATTCTACGGTGACCTCACTGCATGATTTCAAGTGTGCATGATGCTCTGTCTGCGTTTGTGTGTGTGTGTGTTATCTATGTGTTCTCCTATATGTCAGGGTTTAAAAACTTTGGAGTATGTGGGAGATAGTGCTGAACCTCATGATGATGAGGAGAGGTTGATGTGCCTATCATGTGCCATGTGGGGACCTGGGATTTAAATTTGCAGCTCTAGTGACACATTCCAGTTGTAAAAAACTGTTTAACTTGTTGAGCTGGCTTATTCCAAAAACTGGGGTGTTCTATAGGGACCTAGTTTCTGTTTGTCTGTAGCCACCTGAGATCCATTCTGGATCTTATTTGTGTGGCTGGTCTCTGGCTTGCATGCATTTACCCACCGAAAGGAAAATGAAGATCTCTTCAGCTCAAGATCGTCTGAGTTTGCTGGAATGCAAACTGTGGAGCGCACGCACACACACACACACACATATTTAAATGTGTGTCCTGACAGGTTTGAAAAGGTTGTGTCATTGTCTGGCAGAGCCGTGCTATCTCAGTAGCAACTGAGAACATATGGAGACCAAAGAAGGCGAGATCTTTCAAGCATATTGGGTCACAACTGTTGAGTGTCTTAAAATTAATCTGCAAAGCTTTGGCAGCCCACAGGGATTTTATACTGAGCCAGTGTAAATAGCATAAAATGCGGCTGATCCGTTGGACCTGGCGAAAGGACAACGGTAGTTGCAGTCTGAGCTAAATGAGTCTAGCAAGGGACGGAATTTGGAGTGTTCCTGTAAGGGTAAGAGCTGAAGTTCCAAAAAATGTATTAAGGATTGAGAAAGTGCAGTTTTCATTGGGCCAAATGGTCTGAGCTCAGCATAAAAAATCAGCTTCTTACTTAGTTGTTTGGGACAGGTTGTGTCCATAGTACAGATGGTTGGGGGATGCCTCTGCCAATGCAACTCCTCACATGACAATCTTAACAGAATCACTGGCTGAGGAGTGGAAAGTGTTAACCATTCTTCGTAAGACACTCTCCATTTGGAATAAAAATGGCAATAGTGACATTTTGGTGTACTGGCAAGAATCTCTTTCAGGGAAAATTAGTCTTTGCTGGGGTGACATGGGCCCTGTTTAAATTGGAACTGTTCACGCTCTTCGTGTTTTTGGAAACACTTTGTGGTGGAAAATACTGTTTCGTATGGATGATGAAGCAAACCTGTTTTCTGCTGCTCCAGAGAGTAGGACGCAGAGCAATGGCTTCAAACTTCAGGAAACGAGATTCCATCTAAACATTAGGAAGAGCTTCCCAATGGTGAGAACAGTCTGGCGGGGGAATGCGCTGCCTGGGAGTGTGGTGGAGTCTCCATTTTTGGGGGTTTTTAAACACAGGCTGGATGGCCATCTGTCAGGAAGACTTTGATGGTGTCTTCCTGCATGGCAAGTGGTTGAACTCGAGAGCCCTGTGTTTTCCTCCAACTGAGTTGTTTTTGTGGACTATTGTCAGCCACTTTGAGAGCTATATGTTTGTCAACTGAAAACTGGGATGTAACTCTGATTTTGAATCAACAAGAGATTTTAGTTTTTTCTTTCCTACTATGGTGGAAAAAAACACATTAAAAACCCTACCAAAAAAATTGACATGTACATTTTGCACTCATTATTTCAAATCTTATTTAAAAGCTATGCATTTTTCAAATATTGTTTGCAGTCTGGGACTTACTGTGTGCAGAATTCACATCCCCCCACCCTTTGGCTAGTAAAACAGCATTTTCTGAGCAGGAAACAGGATTTTCTCTTAAAATAAATAGTTGTTTCTTTGCAGAAGATGCAACTTCCTGCACAGAAAATTCTGCTGTTGAGGATGTACTTTATGCAAAATTCACATGCCTTTTTTTTAATTGAAAACAATGCTTTTTGTGCAGGTAGCTTTATTTTATGCACAGAAAAATGCTGTTTTCTGCACAGAAAAACCATTTGAGAATTTTGTACAAATAAATCCTGGTCTCTGAAAATTCTTACCACACCACAGTTCTCCTTGTCATGGTTTCCCAACACTCCAGAACTCATTTTTGCAATACTTTTTGAATATTTTCATCCCTAGCTGAAAGTTGGATATAAATTACCTTAAATACATATTTTAGTTATAATATCGTTAACATATTTTAGTTACAAATGCATGTTTTCATTTTGAAAATATGCCCCAAGAGGAATCAGGGAAAATCCTTCTGGCCACCCAATTAAGAGCTGACTCATCTGTAAATCAATGCAACCTTCCTGCAAAAACACCGTTTTGCCTTGCAGACTTTTTGTGGTGCCAACAGAGTACCCTGAGGGGCAGAATTCTGTTTTTAGACTCCCAATCTCCAGCCAATAACGGTCGAAAAAGGACATTTTTCCAAGCTCTTGAGAGAGCTGGGCGCTTTAATCCACAGAGAGCTTAGCCATCTGTATCATAGTGTCTGGTGCACCTCTTTCATCTAGTTAAATGTTGGCTAGGTATTCTCTCACTTTTCATAAAAATGCAATATAACCCATTTAATTCTAGAGCCAAAACAGCTTTTAAGGGTTCCCTGCTCCAAAGTAAGAGCTTCCAATTAACCTGAATTGTTGATCCTGCAGTGAACTTTGAGATGAATTAGGGGAAATCTGAGCAGGAAAGACAACCGATAACAGCTCTATCGGGAGCGCAATAGTGTGACCAGAGGATTTAATTATTTAAGAGATTTCTTGCTACGCTATCCTTCAACATCAGTTTATTTATTTACTAATAATATGAAACACATCAATACGCAACCAAAACTTCAAAACTAGCAGCATTTACAATGTAATTTAAAAAGGCTTCTTCTAAGCCAGGAAGGGTTTAGCGGTCTTTCCCTTCTGATGTAAAAAATAACAGTGGAGATGCTAGATGTAGTATCTTCGGGGGTTCTCCTAGCATGAAGTTTCTATGCAAGGCATAGCGATCAAAACTCTCTCTTCACAATCATCTTGCCTTGGGTGGAAGAGATATCTGGAAGAGAGCATCAACGATCACCATAGTCTACATCAGCGGTTCTCAGCCTGTGGGTCGTGACCCCTTTGGGGGTCAAACGACCCTTTCACGGGGGTCGCCTAAGACCATTGGAAAATATGTATTTCTGATGGTCTTAGGCTCTATTCTCTCCTTGGTGGTGATGCGCAAGCCACGCGCTCTCGTCCTCCTGCCCCCTTTGGCGGGAGTGCATGCCGCTGCACGCGCTCCCACCAAAGGGGGCAGGAGGACACGAGCGCACTTGCGCACCACCGCTCCTGGGCCTTTTCCACACGTTACCTTATCGCGGAGGTGGGGGGTGCCATTCGCGCAAGCAGGTTCTTGTGCGAGGCGCTCTCTTCGCTGGTCCTTCATCCCGCAGCTGGCTTCCTGGGCGTGCGACCGCCCCACCCCTTCCTTCCACAGTGCAGCCTGTAGGCGGCGCTTTTCTGGGGAGGGCGAGCTGCACCCGGTGCAAAAGACAAAAGCGCTGGGATTCCTCCCCCCACCCTGGCCAGGGTCGACACTCTGGAAACTTTCCCGCACTGTCCCCCCCAGCGGAAACAAGAACGAAGCAGAGCCCAGGGGGGTTCTCGGAGTTTTTTTCCAGGGGGAGACGTGCGGCTCCTCTTTCCCTCCCTGACTGCCCCCCCCCCGGTTCGTGGCCAGCGAGGCGGCCTTTGCCGGGGGGGGGACATTGTAAATAATAAATAAATAATTTTATGGTTAGGGGATCACCACAACATGAGGAACTGTATTAAAGGGCCACGGCATTAGGAAGGTTGAGAACCACTGATCTACATGGAGGTGGAGGTGGAACCTGCAAACTGGCGTTCCTTTAGTTACCTAAGAGTGATCCTGCAGCATTGCGTAGATGGGTACTAGCACCTTTAATTCAGTGTGAAATGGTTTAAGATGCTTTCTAGTCTTTTAAAATTATTCTTTCTGTTTTAAAAATTTTTCAAATTGATTTTATTGTACACTGCCTTGAGATCCTTGCATAAAGGCTGAGGGAGATGTAGATATAGAGATGGATATTAAAAAAAGAACGGCTGCTGAAATGCAGCATCAAATGGCCAGCGTCCTTCTGGTCCTCTCACCAAGGCTTTCGTGCCGTGTCTCTTTTGGTGTTGTGGTTCTTTGGGCACTGGTGTCTCTCGGTTTCCCCAGGGGACAAAATTCACAGTGGATTTTATGTTTGCATTCCATTTTCTAAGCAGATATGCTATCATGGTTACTTGCATAGTGATTCAGCTTGACATGATTCAGTTCCTGTGCTCACTTGTTTGTTAATTAGATCCTGTAACGTCTGTTGGGATTGACTGGTTTATTAGTGTTAATAAACTGCTGTATTATGGGGGCCACTTCAGGGGGGAAGAAAACCCAGGCAGATTATTTTCTTCGCTTTCAGACCTCGGCGTGGACTTTTCTTCCATTTCAAGTAGGCTTAGTGTGGAAATAAAAGATATGGGTATATAAATAATGTGAATACCGTTTGACCACTCGTGGTCTCCCATCATTTTAAGCATATAACGAAATCAGCCCTCTTACATCCTTTTAAACCCACTTAGACGCTGTCGTTTCCATCACATTAACGGCAGCACCGAAAATGAATTTTCTGCACATCATCAAAGTGGATGGGACGAGTCTTGGGGCTTAGGAGATTGGCTTTCATATCTTCTTTATTTGAGCTCTGTTGGGGGTTATTAAAATAAAAAATGGTGGTTAAACCTTACGCAGGGTGTGCTCGGGCTTTGCAAGCAGGAATAAGGCGGTCTCTTTCAGCTCTCAGGTTCGGAAGAATCTCTGATGATGATTCTAAAAAAAGAGGCTTTGGTGCACCTGAGAACTCTAGAAAGAAAGACACAGGCCTTTCTGAGTTCCAAGCCATTTTTAAATGAGCAGCTACCATTCCTTAGATGATGACTATGGTATCAAAAAGGAAAAATTAAATATATCAAAGGCTTCAAGATCCCACTCCACAGGGGTGGCTTCCTGCTGCACCCCCCAAGAATTCACTGCTCTTTCCTTCTCCCCTTTCAGTCAGAGACCCACACAGAGCCGTACGGGATCAGCCAGGGTCTTGCTACCGGTCAAGTAATGGGTACCTCTCCTGTGTGGTGCACACTATAGCACAACCCCACAGCTGAGATGTGAGGTGGTTATTCCACAGGTAGCGTAGCTGAGATGTTGCCTAACCCAGTTCACCTCAGCTTGGCATTTCAGTAGGTAAGAAGACAGGAGAGCATCATGTTCCTGTGAGAAACGTTCCTATGAGTCTGTGGATGAACCTTGATATAGCCTCAGTTCTTGATGCTTCGAGAAGAAGGAGAGGAAGAGCTTGCAGATATGGGATTTCGCTGTCTACCTTTCTAGGACACTATGGCCATTTCCACACTACACTCTTATAGCGCGATGATTCCACTTTCAACATCCTATGGAATCCTGGGGTTTGCAGTTTTGGGAGGGGCCAGGTGACCCCTCCCAAAACTGCAAACCCCAGGATTCCATAGGATGTTGAAAGTGGAATAATCACGCTATAAGAGTGTAGTGCGGAAATAACTCCCACTTTCAATTGTATCTTCTACTCCTCCCAGGGCAGGAAGGATGTGCACACATGCCAGGGAATTTAATGGTTTCTGCAGCACCCCTATGTAATTTATTGGGTTCTGGCTCTGACAGCGTGTGGAGGAGGGCTTTTTTTGCTGTACAACACTGGCTATAACCATAAAATACCAATAAATCTCCTTTTGCACCAATGGTTACCTTCCATCTTGAGTAGCCTCAAATCCGCTTAGGTATGGTGGCAGTGGGCATGCCTCAGATCCTGAGATAGTGGTTCATGAAAAATACACAGGCAAGATTTTGTGTGTATCTGGGAATGGGGGTCCTAATGTGATTCTCACATGCTGAAAGTGGACTTGTTTTTTTTAGTAGGGTGTAGTGGTTGTAGCGATTTGGGTGCTGGACTAGAAGTCTGGGAGACCTGGAAACCCTCTGGGTGACCTTGAGCAAGTCACACCCTCTCAGGCTCAGAGGATGGCAAAGGCAAACCTCCTCTGAACAAATCTTGCCAAGAAAATCCTATGATAGGGCACCATAAACTGGAAGTGACCTGGAAAGGCACATAGCAACAGACGGAAAGATCAACGTGTGTCCCTAATGTTTACAGGGGAGTGGAGAATGTGCCAAAACTGTTGAATGAAGGAGTGTAAAACACTTGCTTCTTAAGCTATCTGATTTGGAAATTCAGCAATTCCCATACCCCTCCCACCCTGTAGTGTGCCAGGGATTGGTACCACATTAGTGCCCATTGGCACCAATTCTTTTTTTCCTTCTTTCTTTCTTTCTTTCTTTCTTTCTTTCTTTCTTTCTTTCTTTCTTTCTTTCTTTCTTCTCAAGTCTCCAGAGCCGATCAGTTTGCAGACTTGCACTGGTCCATGGATCACCATTTTGAGTAGTACTGGTTTGAAGTCTCATAACTCCTGCTGGATTTGAGTTGAGGACATTTGTGGGAATGGCTGGTTGTAGAGTGTTAAAGCATTCTAAAAACAGTGGCCAAAAATCTACTATTCTTGATGATAATGACATTTGCCAGTTTCCTTGGAAATTAGATTTTTAGAATGTTGACCTAAGGTGAACGTTCCTTATCAAAGGTTTCCACTTCCTTTGCAGGGTCAGTTTTGTTTTTGATGTTCCTGGAATGTCTGTGATTTCTCTGCTGGAGTGTGTCGGTCTTCTTTTTAAAGCATTTGAAAAGAATTGAACAAGTCAATTATCTGATAATTAAGTACCTCTGAAGCAGTTCAGCAAATTAGAAATGGCAGATGACTTCAATAGAATGCATCTAACGAAACTGCAGCGGTTGGTATATAAAATAAGATAAGAATTCCACTCAAGCTCTGGCTATGGTTGAGCTAGCTGGTTTGAAGTCTTTTTCATTATAGGCATGCCTGTTCACAAAGCCTCTGACGGTGAAGCTTCTTTTTAAAAATTCGTTTTACACCTGCTCATCTGCTTTGGCCTCCTTCTCTTCAGTCAAGGTGTAAGTCTTCTAGCAGCATCAGCATTGGGAGGATGGTGCAGGCAGGATGGGGAAACACGGATTTTTTGTTTCTCGTGTTGGCAATAAACTATGCAAGAAACCTTGAACTAGGAAAGAATGGAATCCGTTCTAGCCAATCTTATTGTAGTTGTTTCTGGGGTGGTACAGTCTTCTCCCTGAGCTTCTCAGTGCCTAAGGAATTAAATCATAGAATCATAGAATCATAGAAATTCAGAGTTGGAAGAGACCACACAGGCCATCCAGTCCAACCCCCTGCCATGCAGGAACACCCTCAAATCAATCCCAACAGATGGCCATCAAGCCTCTGCTTAAAAACCTCCAAGGAAGGAGACTCCACTACACTCTGAGGCAGCAGATTCCACTGCCGGACAGCCCTGACTGTCAGGAAGTTCTTCCTGAGGTTCAGGTGGAATCTCCTTTCCTGCAGCTTGAATCCATTGCTCCTTGTCCTGGTCTCTGGAGCAGCAGAAAACAAGTCCCCTCCTTCCTCTACGTGGCATCCCTTCAAATATTTAAACATGGCAATCATGTCCCCTCTTAACCTTCTCTTCTGTAGACTAAACATGCCCAGCTCTCTAAGTCTATCCTCATAGGGCTTCATGGCTTCCAGGCCTCTCACCATTTTGGTCGCCCTCCTCTGGACTTGCTCCAGCTTGACCATGTCCTTCTTGAATTGGGGTGCCCAGAACTGGACACAGTATTCAAGATGGGGTCTAACCAAAGCAGAGTAGAGTGGTACCAGTACCTCCCTTGATCTAGACACCATACTCCTATTGATGCAGCTGAGAATTGCATTGGCTGCCGCATCACACTGCTGACTTATGTTCAGCTTGTGGTCTATGAAGACCCCTAGATCCCTTTCACACGTACTGCTACCCAGCCACGTGTCCCCCATCCTATATTTCTGTATTCCATTATTTCTGCCTAAGTGTAGGACCTTACATTTCTCTCTGTTGAATTTCATTTTGTTCGCCCTGGCCCAGCTCTCCAATCTATCCAGGTCATTTTGAATGCTGCAGAGTTTGTCAGTGTGGTTTAGTGCTTTGAGTGTTGGACTAGCCTGGAATCATTTTTGTGAGGTGAGACAAGGTCTGGGCATCCCCTGAACTTCCTAGGCAGCAAAAGCGTCATTGAGATCTGCATGGCCTAAAGTTCTAGGTGCATGTCAATAATAATAATAATAATAATAATAATAATAATAATAATAATAATAATAATAATAATACAGCTCACTAGGCTCTTTCTGATGTGTTACCCGGAGGGAAGTGACCGTACACCAGTTGAAAGAAGAAAGGGTGGAAGATTCTGGGCTGTGCAAGAGCTTCAAATCATCAAGAACCAAATCAGCAGGAATAATTTTTTTGTTCTAGAAACAACTTGTTTTCAAGTGATGTTCAGAACCTCAGAACCAGTTCTATCCTAAGCAGGGAGACTCTGTCAGGGTTTGAAAAGAGGGCGAGATCATTCCAATGCACCTACCACTTGTTAACTAGCCATGTAAATTGGTCCACGGACTTTCCCTTCCCTTTTCTTTTTTATGTGTTGTTAAAAGGGGATGCTAATAATACTAATGGCGCATCAGCAGAGAAAGAGAAAGGTGTCTTTAAAGTATCCTGCATTCTTTGCTAAATGTTAAAAGGACATCAGAAGATTTAAATGTACTTGGAAGAAAAGAGAACAGCATGGAGCTACATGTAGATATCTAGAGAAACAGCCTTTGAAGTTTTTGAAATATGAAAGGAAGCCATATTTCAAAGACTAAATAGGCCCATTGCTTCCCTCATTCTCTTCTGAAATTTTTAGAGAACATAATTGTTTTATATTTCCAGCCGGGTGGGAGAGGCAAGGTGGAGGAAGAGAATCCATTAGTCAGGGACGCCATAGAATGAACACCCGTATTTCTCCAGGAGCTACTGCTGTTCCTTCGCTGATACAGAATTATGGCAAACAAAAAGTAGCTCTTTTAAAATGTGCCGTGGTACGGAAGAATAGGGAAGCAGATATGGCACAGCCGGAACATTGATATTGCCCCCTTTTCTCGCTGTGGTGGTTTTAAAATACTGTAAATTGCTAACGGGATGTGTAGTCTCTCCCATGGCACACTTGGGATATTATCCTTGATATCATTGCAGGATTTTCTTCACCTGACTGCCTGACCCGCAGTGACTTTCAACAAGTGCTCTGACTAGCTGAGTATGTCTCTGCCATGTCTGGCAAGCCGGATGTACTTTGTTGGGAAAGGTTGCAGTTCCATGCTAAGGCCTTGCACGATGCACAAAATCATTTAATCCCAGCTTCTCCCATTAAGGTCCTTGGGACAGTGGAGCCCTGACTCAGACCCCAAGGACCCAACTGCCAGTACTGGACCAAGGCCATGATTCTGGGTGAAGTGAATCCATGTGTTCCACATTTTGGGAGGACCCTGTGGGTTCCTCGAAAGCTTATCGAGGTTCCTCTTTCTGGTGCCAGCGCTGGCATACGTATGGTAAGTTCTGCAAATGAAGAGTGCGCATTAGAAATATTCTGGAACTCAAGCCAGGAGGTGGTACTTTTGCTCCTGTACTTGAAAGAGGACAACTGCCTTCTATATTTGCTCAGGAAAAGATGTGAGCCTGTATAAGCGGTGGTGGCTGGGGATTTCGGTGTCAATGGGGGACTGGATCTGTTCTGCTTTTAGTCTGAACTTCAAAGAAGCCATCCAAAGTGCTAAACCTCTTTGAAAGATACGAGTCAGCACCTTGGATACTCCTTTACAGTTCAAACAATACCCCAGAGCAGATTCACAGCCCCACTGACCCGGAAGCTCCTAGCCACCACTGCATGTCAGGGCTGGACTGTGAGAAACCATAACTTTCTCATTGATCCTTTGAGATGAATATGTCAGAAGGTGAAGCTGGTACATCCTGTTCAGCTCTGAGGAACCTGCTTGTCAGTTTCTTTCCAGTTCCACAAAGGAGATGGAAAGGCCTTGTTCCCTATGAACTCCAGTTTCTGGCAGAACAAAAGAAGTGGGTTGTGCAAAATTGGAGCCTATGACTGGCAGGCAGTATGAACCTTTGGGAATGGCTAGAATGGTCAAAATAAGGAGAGTTCGTTTTCTGGCCATACCCATTCAGGACCTTCTCCTCCTGCACCCTGAGCTTTAATCACTACCAACCTCAACTTCAGCAACTGACCCGTAGGTGGAAATCACCCTCCAGAAGACCTAGATTCACCACTAAGATCTCCTAGATTAGTTAGAAAGCTACAGGCCCCATGATCTTTAGCAAGAAATAGCACTCAAAGCCTAATCTGGCCCTGACTGCTCCTGTTGGAGCTCTGCCTGGAGTTGGGAACACACAATCAGTGCAAATACACATGCATACTGACGGTTTCCACCCTGAGATTCCTCTGCCAAGAGTGTGCCAGCATGGAGAGCCTTCTGTTTGCAGCTTAGGTTCTGTATGCTGTTTCAAGGGAGGAGACTGAGCAAACTACACCTACCTTAACCCATAGCAAATCTATCTTTTTGATAGATTGGATGTTGTTAGACTACAGCAGAGCTGGCCATGTGGATTGCATGCTGATTGATTGATTGATTGATTGATTGATTGATTGATTGATTGATTGCAATTTGTGCTTTTCCCCATTTGATTTGGTGTCTACACCAGCAATCCTTTCCTTGAAGAACAGTCTTCTGTTTTATTCAGGGGCTCCTCTGTTTGGTAAAATGGAGGATGAGGGAGGTATGTGTGTGTGTATTTGCAGAAGAAGTATTTTCTTCCCTTCCACTGTTCCTTTGATTTATGAGTGATTAACATCATAGAAACTTAGAGTCTGCAGGGATTCCAAGGACCATGTGGTGCAATCTCTTGCCAGTGCAAGAAACCACCAGTAGAGCATCATGGAGAGCTGGCCACCCAACCTCTGTTTAAAAAACTTCCAAGGTTGTTAGTTCAGTCAAGAAGTTCTTCCTAGTGTTAGTTCCCAGTGTATTGTTACTTCTCCAGGGCAACCGTAAACAAGCTTTGCTCTGTCTTGCACATGACAGCAAGACTGAGTGCCCATGTGTTTTCAGTTGTGGATGTAAATACAATACGTCCAAAACGTCCATAATTTGGCAAATTAAATTTGATGAACAGGCTGGCAGAATGAAATCCAAAAGACAACCCTTGCTATTGTCTATGAATTGGAGTTGGGGGGATTTGTCCCACAGATGCTACAGTGTGGTAAATGCAGCCTTTAATTAAACATTTGGGTAAGGAACTAGAACCTCATTTAATGGGCAGCGATATCTACAGAAAGTAATAGAAGGCTTTGTGTTGGGAGGCAGGTGTTTCAGTTCCTCTTCTCCCCCACCATAATGCTCAAACTAGCCATTGATTTAAACAATCTCTTTTCAACTCCTTTTTGATGTTTCTCTCACCAGTTTCTTGCTCATCCTTTATGCGTTTCCTTTCCAAACTAAGAGAGTTGACCAGCTGAGTTTGCATATACCCTCTCAACTTTTGTTCTATCAATTAGAGGTAAAAACTTTGTCTTATTTCCTTTAGCATTATTTAACCAAGAGCAAAGAGTACTGGTGAGGAGGTGAAATAGTTACATGATTTTTAATGGAGCTCTGCGGGACAGAGCTTTGTCAGACGGAGAACCTGCCACACAGGCGTAAAAGAAAAGGAACGGGGAGCTTTTGGATGTTCCACAATTGAATTAGAAATTGCATTTGGGAGAGTCAGTGGCTAATGAGATGGTTGCCCAGGATTAAATTGTGAATGTATTAGCTGTTACTGTGTTATCAGATGGAGACTACTCTATTGAGATAAAATCAGTCAGTTCATTCCCTCCAGGATCCAAGGACATCCTTGCATCTTTTTAGAGAAAAATGAAGAGGGCATTAACTTCTTCCGTGTGATCATTTATCTTTTCACAAATGTTGTTGGCTCCTTCATTTCCCTCCTTACCTTGTTTACCTCTCATGAGTTGGGTCCAAAGGAAGACTGGAGCAGATAAACTTAACATAACTTTGAGAACAGTGTAGTAGCTGCTTCAATAGGGTTCTGTTACGTGTTTTGCTCTCTGGAGCAAATCCCACAGAGTTCCCACAGAGCTGTCAAAGGTAGAAGCGAGGCATAGTCATTGAGCTATGGCTCATATTATGAATAATGTTTGTCCAGACTGTAGTATTTCTGATTTTTATGTATGGTTGTGAAAGCTGGAAAGTGAGGAAAGCTGGCAGGAATAAAACCAACTCTCTTGAAACGTGGTGCTGGACGAGAGTTCTATGGGCAGCATGAATGGCCAGAATGACTAATATATGGTTCCTAGAGCAAATCAAGTGTGAGCTCTCCCTAGAAGCCAAGACAACTAAACTGAGGCTGCCATACTTTGGATATATCATGAGATGACATGGCTCATTTGAAAAGATGACAACGTTTGGTTAACTGCAAGGTAGCAGGAAAATAGGGAGACTGCACTAGTGATGTGTGGACTCCACAAGACATGTCTGTCCTTAATTTGCAAGACCTGAGAAGGGTTGTCTGTGACCTCTTGACAGTCTCTCATACATAGGGCTAGCATAGTCAAAGTTGCCAGCCCTAGTCAACATAGTCAAAGTTTTCATTGCAATAATCTGCAGAATCTGAGATTTAGTCATGAAAAAAAAGTGATGATTTCTAGCCAAACCCAACTCTTCATTGCTTAACCACAGGCCGTCACCATTATTGGCTAGCATATTCCATGCAGATGATGATGGTGATGATAAATAATAATAGATGTTGACTTTTATGCTTCTTATAAAGAGGAAATTAATTAGCTTGGAGGATCCCTCATCAGAGTAAGGTTTTCTCAGTATTTCTGTGTGGAACTTATTTGACCTTATTTTAGTCTCCCTCTCTCTTTGAAGCCATGAAGCCCTATGAGGATAGACTTAGAGAGCTAGGTATGTTTAGTCTGCAGAAGAGAAGGTTAAGAGGGGACATGATAGCCATGTTTAAATATTTGAAGGGATGCCACGTAGAGGAGGGAGAGGGCTTGTTTTCTGCTGCTCCAGAGACCAGGACAAGGAGCAGTGGATTTAAGCTGCAGGAAAGGAGATTCCACCTGAACCTCAGGAAGAACTTCCTGACGGTCAGGGCTGTCTGGCAGTGGAATCTGCTGCCTCGGAGTGTGGTGGAGTCTCCTTCCTTGGAGGTTTTTAAGCAGAGGCTGGATGGCCATCTGTCGGGAGTGCTTTGAGGGTGTTCCTGCATGGCAGGGGGTTGGACTGGATGGCCCCTGGGGTCTCTTCCAACTCTACATTTCTATGATTCTATGAACGTCCCTTGTCCTAGATTTCTCCTGCCGCTCCTATTGGGTTGACCAGAGCTAGAATGTGGCTACAGAGTGGACGTGGGTTAGCTTAGTCCTACAGTGCAACACTGATCACCTTTCAATCTGACATAACATTAGAGCTGACAGGGTGATAGGTTCCTCTACATGCAATATGGAAAGAAACGTATGGTTCGCTGCACCCTTGCTGTGTTCCTGAGAGCCAGTGTCAAATATGCATGCCCTGGGAAAACAGTGTTCTTACATGCATCACTTCCAATGGCACAGCCATGCATTTCAAAGAAGACATGGAAGAGACCCTCAACATCTTTGGATCTCAACAAGTCTTACAATGTCCCTATTACAGGCCTGTTTCACGCTAGTCTTGAAATATAGGCTTGTGGAAAAATCTCTGGGGGTTTTTTTTCTGGACTAAACTTTGGTTTCTTTGGCATCATAATTTTATCACTTGTCTTCTCTTTAATTTTTTAAAAAATGAATCTATCTAATTGCCGTCTCTTGGCATCTCCTCATCTCAGGTTCAGCCTGCTTCATTCAGTTCGTTATCTACCTTCCTAACAAGATTAGTATTTTATTTAAATTATGAAAAATTGACATGAGAAATGTTCTGGAAGAGTTTATTATTCCAGCTGAATCCTGCTTTTTTCTGCCTCCAACTTATCTGGATATAAATTGGAAATAAAGCAAGCAGCCCTAGGGTGCCCCTCTGGTGTAAAGTGAGGAATTCGGCTCATCTGGGTTTAGATCGGGCCAAAAAGTCTCCCTTTCCTTCTCTTTACTTTTAATGGAATATTTATGAAGCTCCCCTGACACCTCATGTAAAGAATATAGATTTTGTCACGTGCTAAGAGAGAGAGGGAGACTGAAATAAGGTCAAATTAAACCAGATCTTTTAAGGACACAAAGATCTGTTTTTGCTGTAGAGAATGTTGCTTCCTTATTAACATTCTCCCCAGAGAAGGATTGAGGTGATGTGTATTTTAAGAGTGCTAATGGTGCCGTCTCACTGGGATAACTCAATTGATCTCCAAGCACTGTCCACACGTCCGAAAGGAGTCCCACATTGGTGTTCTATTTGCAAGTGCAGAGAGACGCTGAGATCCAGGATTGGATGGGATCCTCACATCTCTCGCATCAAAGATCTTCTCATCATTTGCTGCTGAGGAGAAGCCATTCTGGTTATGTTCAGCCTGCCTTGTACCCCAGGAGGGGGAACTGCATGTCCCTCTGTGCATTGTTTTATTATTATTTATTATTATTTATTTGTATCCCGCCTCTCCATATGGATCGAGGCGGCGAACAACTTACAAATAGCATGTATTTCTATACATGCCCCCAACAAGCTGGGTACTCATTTTACCGACCTGCGGAAGGATGGAAGGCTGAGTCAACCTTGGAGCCCGGCAGGATCAAACTCACAACCTTGTGGCTTGCAGTACTGGCATTTAACCACTGCGCCACCAGGGCTCCTCACCATTATCTATGCTGACTAGGGCCGGTGGGACCTGTATTTCAACAACATCTGGGGGGCTGCATACTCCCACCCCCTGCCTTAAAGATGCTTCCTGAGCCCGATCGTGGCCAAAAAAGAGCAACCCTTGTCACTGTGGACCCAAACTGAGCCCTTTTCCAGGCGCATGTCTTTTGCCAGGAGAAAGTCCTGTGAAATCGGCCAGCAGGAACTCTATAGCACCAGTCCTCCCCGTCCCTCTTCTGCAGAGGATGGAGATAAATCTGAGCCTGTTTATTATGTAATAAAAGCAATGTACTAGGAAGTGGCTGAATTGCCAGGGCTTGTTCTCTTCTTGTTGTAAATCCAGAGAACATGATCACCCTGAGAGCTGAGCAGAAACTGGACTGTGCTGCAAGCTGTCTGCTGGCACAACTCCGTTGTAATTAAAGAGCTTTATTAGGGACACCCAAGTATCCACTGTCCACTGCACTCTGGGAGACTGTTTATTTATTGAGTGGATGGATGGATGGATGGATGGATGGATGGATGGATGGATGGATGGATGAATGGATGGATGGTTGGACGGGCTGATTTATACCCAACCCTTACTCAGAATAGCTCCGGCTGGGTAACACTCTTACATATGAACACACAGTGGATATCACAGGTCTAAAAATCACAAAATTACACATATCTAGAATTACAGATTTCTGAAATACACACAAATATTTGCTAAAATATCATAAAAGAAATGCAAACAGCAGCAGAGGTAAATTAATCGCTTGTGTTGTTTCACCAATGAATATCAGGTACCGTAGGCTATATTTCAGAGGAAGGAACTAGTAAGTATTACTTTTCCTTAAAAAGAAAACCTCTTGAGGGTAGCGATAAGTTGACAGGTGACTTGAAGGAACCGGAGGAGGGTGGAGGGTGGAATTCAGCACACTGGGTATCTTCTTTAAGGTTCAGGCTGACACCTGGAGTCATCACTTTGCTGACATTGCAGCCGCTACTGCCCCCTGCGGTGGCCGGGTGCCATTGGCATGCAAACATCTGTCTCATTATCACAAGCAAGTTACAAAGGCCTGTATTGCAAAGCTCTTTCAAACAGTGGAGTTTGGCACAAGTGAAGTAGGAGATGGGCAGTTGCCAGTTTAATGGCTCACTATGCTGTGCTAGAGAGAAGCGGGAAAAGGTCATGTCAGATGAAGTCCAAAAATAGGGAGTTATGGTGTTGCTGTGGTGATCCTCTAGAATCTGGGTGTCTGCCATGAAGTGAGAGTGCAAGTTGAATGGACAGCTGGTCTGCATCCAGCCTCCACAACACCACACGCACAGCAACTGCTGCCAGCTTGCAAAAGCTGCTATACTTCTACCCAGAGATCATTTTTTGGGGGGGGATGTGGGGAAATACTTTGGCTCTTTTTCAAATGTGGTCAGCTTGCAACTTAGATGGGGACAACATCTGCATCTATGTAGACCTTTTGATGTTCTTGATAATGACAATGCAGCCTTGAGAGTTGTCTCCTTTGGTTCCTAAATTTCCAAGGGATGAAATGAAGGGCATCTGGTAATAGTTAATAGTTCTGCCATGAGCATGTTGCTTTTCTTCCTCCCATGCTAGGCTGTGACAGTGACCACTGGGGACCTCACTGCAGTAACCGTTGCCAGTGTCAGAACGAAGCTCTTTGCAACCCCATCACGGGTGCCTGTGTCTGTGCGATCGGATACAAAGGGTGGCGCTGCGAGGACTTGTGTGATCCGGGAACCTACGGGAAAGGCTGCCAACTGAAGTGCCAGTGTCACAATGGGGCCACCTGTGACCACAAGACTGGAGAGTGTCACTGCGCTCCTGGATACACAGGCGTGTTGTAAGTCAAGGGATGGATAAATACTACACTCTTGCAAATTTAATAATTTCTCTCCTTTCCCCCCAACCTTTTCTTAATGTTTCTGTTGTTTGAAATATATCATTTATGCTTTGAAGAGCAGGTCTGCACAGCTTGCAACCCACCAAACAAAGATGGCCAGCCATACATACTGACTAGAGTTTGTAAAAGTTATCTTTTTTTGGACTATGTTTCTCAGGGTTCCCAACTGCTGGCTCTGGAATCCCAGGAGCTGTAGTCCAAAAATGTAACTTCTAGTCTCTAGTGGTGACCCATCAGGGATACAGTAAACCTCCTTCTCTAGTTGACAGTCCCAACTAGAGGAGATCTATTGACTCAATGGAATTTGTGTAAATGTTGTTCAGCCTTTGAAGTACTGATTCAATGATCTGTTCTAGTTTGTACTGCCCACAGGATTCAGGTGAGGGCTTGCATTTAATTTCCATGCTTCATAACCACTGACGGGCCTGTCTTCTTCCATGAATTCACTTTTAAATTGATAGGCATTGTCTTAAGAAGTCTCTCCTTATGTTTTTGTTGTATGTTTTCAAGTTGTTTCTGATTTATGGCAGCCCGAAGACAAACCTGTCATGGCATTTTCATGGCAAGATTTGTTCAGGGTGAGGTTTGCTTTGGCTGCCTCTGAGATGGGAAGATGGTGACTTGCCCAAGGTCACCCAGTGGCCAAGCAGGGATTTGAAGCCTGGTTTCCAGAGCCATAATCCAATTCTCAACCACTCACTGCAAGCTGACTTTCAGTTTCATTGTAATCACTCTGAACTTCCTACGGGTTGGCTTTGTTGGCTGTACACAATTTCTGGTATAATGGGAGTGACAGTACATTTTTCTTGTACATGTTTATATATATTATTCAGCCTCTCCACTCAGTCAACCACCCTCTGCATGACTTCTATTAGTCTGGATTTTCAGCATGTCTACGCGACTTGGCCGAAGCTTACCTCTTTCACATTCTGCAAACTTTGACAGGGCCCATGCTTTCCCCCCGTGGATTCTCTCCACGCATTACTTATCTCTGACTCCACTTTCTAGGTGGCAATCCTTCAAATACTTGATGGTGGCTTTCCTCCTGCCACTTCTTAGTCTTCCCCTCAATATACCCATCTCCCTCAGCCATTCCTCACAGGGCTTATCTCGAATGCCTTCCGTTTTATTCTATGATTCCTTGCCCTGTGAAGAATCCCCAAAGAAGATGCTGCCTTTGGGGCCAGGCTGAACAAAAGTCTGCTTGTTGAACTGGGGAGTTAAATGCATGCCTTCAACGTCTCCACCCCTCTTGCCGCCCATCTTGCCAAGCGTTCCCCAGGAAATGCTTTTAGCTCACAGGAACCACGGGCAATTGTCTTTGTGAATACGGCCCTGTTAACACGAACAGAGGGTTTGAAACAAAAGCAACACTGTTTAGACCAATAAAAATTGGATAACTACAATTTACCGTTGACACCGTCGATGAGAATTCATGGTATGTTTGATGACTTGTGTGAAGGACTGCCGCAGCGATGCCTATAATGGGTTGCTCCCGTGGAGTTTCCTGACATAAATTATGTTTGTGTCTCTTGTCTGTGCCCCTTCTGGTTTCTTTCTCCTCCCCTTCTCCCAATGACACCTGCCAAGCTGTGAGGAGCGTTGTCCTCCAGGGAGTCACGGACTTCAGTGCGAACAGCGGTGCCCGTGCCAAAATGGGGGAACCTGTCACCACATCACGGGAGAATGTGCCTGCCCCCCAGGATGGATGGTACGTAATGCCGGTGTACAGCTGCAGTAATCCACTTTCTGGCAGGAGCTGGGCTACCTGTGAATTTGGTGGGATTAAGAGTTGTGTAGCTGCGTAGCCAAATAGTGCAAGTGAGACAGTGATCCACCAACCCCCCCTATTCCATTGAAATTTTTGGTATGAATACAAGAAAGAGAGAGAAAGTGGGGAAGAAGGAAGAAAGACAAATGTTGGAGAGTACATCCTAGGCTGGACATAGATAAGCAGAGCATGGCTCCGTTGGTGCTCTGTGCCAGTCTAACTATGCCAGCAATGGCAGCAGGAGAAGGGAGGCCAGGTGGGTATCCGGAGTGAAGGAAGCTGGGCCCTGGAGAAATAGGCTGCTCAGATCCGGCAGGTTTTGTCCGCCTTCCCTCTCCACCACTGCATGGCCCTTGAAAAAGCACAGCCCTGGGCATCCTTAGGATTCTGGCTCTTATGTCTCCCCAAAACATCTGTTTGAATGTGGTGTCCGTAAAATAGACGTTCACGTACCCATAAAGGATCAAGGTCCTCTTCCCCTTGAGCAATGGAGGCTGAGTCAAAAAAGTATTTTTTCCTGGTCCTGGTCCAGTTACTTTTCTTGGCATAACTAAAAAAATAAATGGTCAAGATGTGCAGGGGGAGTTCACCTGTCGTCCTGGTCTCATTGGTGGAAAGGTGATATTCAGTTCCACTGGCAACAATAGGAGGTGTACCAAGTCATAGGAAAGAAAGTAGAAAAGACTGTAAGTGGTGGAATCTGAGGGATGTTTGTGCAGCATCAGAGGAGTTTTTCATACAGGGGTCAATGCAATTTTTTTTCCCTTGGACATAATCCATCTGATTTCCAGTAGAATTTCACCGGTGTTAAGGAGGTCACTGAGATTAGCTTATGGGCGACATATTATTCTTCGCCTTTAATTCTGTGTGTCAAGGAAGGAAGGCTGAGCTCTCTTTTCTCCCCCCAAAATCTAAATCTGTATCAATAATGTGATAATTAACTCCCTCAGGATTTGCCAAGGCTTCGTTCAGCTGAGCTCCTTTCTTTGGCATCATTCCATCATTTGACAATTATCCGGTTGGCAAGTTCTGCTGTTGGAATAGGCCAAAGAGAGAGAGAGAGAGAAAGAAAAGAGCGGGCATCTGTCTCTGGGGAGTCGTTCTTTGCTCCTGCCTTGGAAGGTCACAGAGATGAGGGGAAGCTGTGAATTAGGGGAGCAGAGGGGAAGGGACTCTCCCCATATGGTACATACCGAAATTAGGATACCCGTGGTAGAAATAGGCGAAAATGGTGTGTGTGTGAAGGACCGTCATCCAGGGGAAGGTGGGTAGGTGGGTAGGTGAAATCTCTGGGGATAAGCAACCCTGCAAGGCAGAACTGCCACCACTCCTGTTGTCCAGCTCAGTCAGGACCAGGAGATAATCTGTACCTTGTGGGATGTCCCTGGACTCTTTGACATCTTTAAGGCAAAATTCTGCACCCAGTGAGGTCTCAAAGCAGTTCTGAGATGGGCTGCTGACGACTGATTCCAGATACTAGCCTAGCAGCTTGATTGATTGATTGACTGATGATTGACTGATTGATTGATTGACTGATTGGATGTGTATGCCACCTTTTCTCCCAAGGTGGGACCCAAACTGGTTTCCAAAAAGTTAAAAGGCTACATGCCAGTCCTCAAAAACTGTCCCGTGTACAGATTTTACGTTTTCAATTTTTTTTTAATTCCCACTGAAGAGGAAATTTGTCAGTTTTTAAAAGTCATTTAAAAAAAAAAGACAGAAATGAAATTCTCATTCACGTGCCCCACCTCCTTTGAATATGCACACCTGTTCTCAGCCTGGAGAAGACAGTGTTGTTCCAGTTTGCCACATGGCTGTTGAAGACAGGGAGCCTGTCTTACAGAAGGAGGTTGCAACCCTAATTCAGCATTATAAATATAATTGAATGTGCAAGGATTTTAACCCAGATGTTTAAGAGCTTGCCACCTGGGATGGCTCAAGGTCTAAGCATGCGGAAGATGTTCGCCTCATCCTGACACCAAATGCCAGGTAGAGAGGGAATGGAAATGCGTTATGGGCGGAGGGGTTTAGGAACATTAAGTGCCAGTCCCTCCCTTCCTCACAGATGCCTAGGCACCTCAGCTCCATCCCAGGGGAACTACGACAATTCCCAAGCACATTCTTCAAGGAGAACTATGCAAACTATTAAGAAAAATGTTAAAGGAAGGTAAATTACATTAAACAGTGGAGTAATAATAAAAACGACAAAGCAGCCATTAATAAAATGCTGAGTGCACAAAAAGTACATTATAGTCATAGGCAATATTGCTTCCAGAAGTGCCTCATATATGGCAGTATTCATAAATTGCCAAGTACCAAAAGAAGCTCTGTATGGGGTTGGCGATTCCCAGCACAAGCAATCCTACAGGAAGTCCTTGCAGGCTGCAGGCTGGATCCGGTGCCTTTTCTGGCCATTCCTGGCAAGCTGATGCGTGATGGACCTTTGGTCCAAATAGGTGGCGCATCACCCTGAAGCCATTAGCAGCTGAAGGGGCAGCCAACAGTGAAGCCAAAGTCAGCTGGACCCAACTCGTTCTGCTTTTCCTTCCTCCTTCCTCCTTTGCAGTGTGACTGCAGTGCAGTCCTTGACATATAACATTTAACTCAACTGACAAAGAGTCTCTTATGTTGGTCCTAGAATCAAGAGACCCCAGGGGCCATCCAGTCCAACCCCATTGTGCCATACAGCAACACACACTCAAAACATTCCCAAGAGATGGCATCCAGCCTCTGCTTAAAAATCTCCAAAGAAGGAGACTCCATCACACTCCATGGAGGCAGCAGATTCCACTGCTGGACAGCTCTGACCATCAGGAAGTTCTTCCTGAGGTTCAGGTGGAATCTCCTTTCCAGCAGCTTGAATCCATTGCTCCTTGTCCTAGTCTCTGGAACAGCAGAAAACAAGCCCGCTCCTGTGAGCTGCCATGTTCTCGTGATCCATTCAGTATAGTTTGAGCCTGAGGGAAGCACTTCCCCACTTTCCCTGATGGGCCAGCATCCTGAAGCTTACTACGGCAGTGGCTCCCTGCAGTTTTGTGCCAAGACAAATACAGCTGAGGGGCTGTTGCTTCAGGGTTAAAGATGTTCCAAAGAAAATATTTTTTTGAGAAGAAAAATGTGAAGTTGGAAACTTTGGAAATGTTCATCTGCTCAAACAGCGGAGGAGCCACAAATTGTCTGAGCTACATTGAAACATTTTGGAAGGAGTAGAGATGGCATTCTAAGAGATTCCTTCAAAACCATATTGCTGGCTGTTCTGTTCCCTGGGGGCAAGCCTGCAGTTAACAATGTCTGCTTTTGAACCAAGCTAAGTTTTTTGAGGTTTTTTTTAAACAAAGCAAACAAACAGAGAAAGGAAACAGAAGAAGCCAGGCCAAGGACTCTGGGGAAAGAAGCAGAACTTATAAGCAGAAGCACTCCACTTGGAAATGTTGGGATTTTAAGCTTAAGTCTCCTCTCCAGGGCGCTCATGAAAGATTCTGAGCAGAAGATAGGGAACTTTTTCTTCATCTTTGGCTGGGGTTTTAAATACTTGGTACTTGGGGTGGTCTCTTCAAGCCCAATTGCATTAGACTGGGAACTTGAAAGTTGAGAGGTGCCTGAATAATGTGCTAGCAGTCCCTGATCTGTGGAATATTTGCCTGCAAATGTTTTACCTGAAGATTTCCATGTGCTTTGAGGGGAAGCGTGGAACATACATAGTGTATTCTGTGGATATGCAAGCTTTCCTCAAAGTTGTTCGTCATTTCTATGAATATACATTAATATAATGCCAACTCTAGCTCAACTGGGACCAGAAACTTCTGTTCTCTTGCAACATTGCATGTGTGTGTCTGCTCTCTTGGGGTGCATGTAATAAAATGCAGATCTGCCAAGAGATGTGCTCCCCAAGAAATCAGGTTCCCAGCTGGAATAATAGGTGGAAAAGGAAGATCAGCTTGGAGACTCACACGTACAGACTCCCTTTACCAGTCCCTTTGTTTTGAGGGCAGCATAGAGCCCATGGAGAACCAGTATGGTAAAGGGGTATGAGTGCTCGACAATGACCCTAGAGACCAGAGTTCAGTTCCCCACTCAGCCACGGAAACCCACGGAGTGACCTTGGTCATGTCACACACTTTCAACTCCAGAAAACCCCATAATAGATTCTCCTGAGGGTGTCCATAAGTTGGAAGTGACTCGAAGGCACACGCCGCCGCCGCCAACAATGCGTATATTCTCCCTAGATGGGAGAGTCTGATCCAGCTTTACAGTAAAAATTACACTGATAGCTATATAACCTGTCAGAGTGGCACAAGAGAAACTGGTTGTGACCTAAGATGAGGGATGTCTCAGTTAATTTGAAACTGGTGTGATTACTCATTGGAAGCTAAACACAGGCATGATTTGCAAGACTATTCCATGAAGAATGTATCTCCATTGTTGGGGTGAAGACATGCTAGCTGCAGAAAATATGACCTTTCCTGTAGTGTCTGGTTTGGCCCTCATGTGTGGATCTAAAAGATGTTCCCTTTGGCTTAGAGGCCTCCCATCTCTTCCCATTGGTTCCTCCATCCATTAAGAAAAAGAGACCAAAGAGCTGCCCAGTGCCTCTGGCTGAAAAGCACCCTGAGATCTGTCCACGTAACCCCTGGTGTCCATTAGAATTCCCCCCAGTGAGCTATGGCAAGGAGATCCAGGGAAGAGGGGGCTGTTCTTTTGCTCACCTTAATGTTGGGAAAGGACATTGAAAAATGCAGAGAACCGGGACTGCCGAAGTCTTTGGAAAGTTGCTGATGGAATCAACCGTGTTGATGAGATGCATAAAAGCTGCTTGCAGCTTTACTCTGACATTTGTTCCTCTGGAGATGGGCATTTTGTATTCCCTTAGCACACATTTGTGCCTAACGATTCACACCTCTCCTGAGAGATGCTTCTCGGAGCATTGCTTTCTCATCATTTGCTGACAGGAATCCTGTCCTCTCTGAAACATGACAAGCAAATGCATTTACTTTTGAGATAAATGGATATTCTGCCTTTCTGGGGAGAGAGGAAAAAATATCACATCTTGCTGAAGCCTAGACACTAACTGTTATGGCAGAATCTGGATGCTCTTGAACAGAGTCCAAGGTGTTTCATCCACAGCCAGGGAACCACCAATCATGCAGGTGAAGAAAAGATTTCCATGTCCATTTGGACGTTTAGCAAGAACGGTTGTATTCCATCCTGAGTAGTTAGTGTGTCTTACTAGCCAGTGAGTGAAGGACTTGTCAGAGGAGATAGAATATAAAGCCATTCATACTCTCATCTGAGAGGTGTTGTGTTTTATTCGGCCCGAGATCTATTCAATGTGTCATTCCTGCAGTGCTTCAAGGGGCTTGTCAGAACGGAGATGGAAAGGGGGAAGGATGGAGACTAAGGTGATTTTCCTCACCCTCCTTGTGCTCAATGGTGTAAGTGTCTGGCTAAGTTACAAAGAACAAAGAGTATCACAACATTTCTGACAACTTTATGGCAGTGGAGGATTCTGAGCCTCAAACAAGGTCAGTTTCCAAGATCAGCTTTTGCAATCAGGTGAGGCTTAAGCTGAGCCACAGCTTCACTCCAGATTAGTAGCTTTTTAGTATCAGGGCTTAGAACTGGAACACGTGAAGGAATCACAAGGATGGATCAATTTGTCCCGGTGCAAAGTGTTTCAGGCTGCTGGATACACATACATATGGAGAAAATAATGAACTCGTGTGGCATGATTTCTGAGCATTCATTTCATTTTAGGCATCGTCTGCTGGTAGAAATTGAATGAGAAGTGGTTTTATTAACTCTGTGCCACTGCTGGAGCTGTTTGTAAAGTTGCAGAAAACATCCATTAATGACTGCTTTCAGAGTACCTCATGTTCAAAATGCTGGAGTCACATTCTTCAGGTTATGTGTTTTTGTCAGGGGCATTTGGTGGTTTCCATCTTAATGAGCTGATAAATCCACTCTCGTGATCATTCTGAAATTTAAAGGAGCTACATCTAATGCATTGAATATTATCCCCCCAAAAGGTTCATCACCATTGATAATAACAATAATAATAATATTTATTTATTTGTATCCCACCTCTCCACATGGATCGAGGCAGCGAACAACATGAAATACATTCAGACTCAAATTTTGACCAGCCTTTTTGATGTTTGAACTAAAACCTGAAACCTATTCATTGCACCACTGACATGGGAGCCCCAGCAGCCAATGATGGTTATCCTTTTCAAGTTAATCTGGCTTCTAAAATGGCAGCCACAGCTGGAACAGCACAGTAGCAATTTAATATGCATTATTTTATGTTCCGCTTTCTCCCAATATTGGGACCCAAGACAGCTTGCAAAAGTTTTAAGAAGAGTCACAAAAAGAGAAATAAAAGCATATTATAATTCATTTTTAAAATAAAATTAAAGAATGCATACAAATTAAAACCCTTTAACAACAGATCCATTAAAAGACAAATAAACGGAACAATATGCCACAAAGGAACACACTATTAAAAGCCCTTACAGAATGGTGATCTGTCTCTGCCAGTTCTTGAATATCTGCTGTCCCAGATGGGGCTTTTGGGGAGTGAGTTGAAATCCAAACCAAAGTTTTTCCACCCATTTCCCCAAGAAGAATGATCCTGTTCAAGAAGCAACTTGTCCCAGAACAGGAGTTCCCTTCCGGCCTCTCTGGGTGGGGAGCGAGGAGCTTTTGGAGGCAGGAGTGGGGGAAAGACACCCTTTTTGACCTCTTTCTTGGGTCCCAGGTCTTTACCTGCCATGCAGTATAATGCTAGAGGGCTAAGAATCCCAAATCTTTTTTCAGTTTTGGAGATGGGAAAGGCATCCCTGTGATCTTAATGCACCCTCCGGAGAACTTAAGTGAAGCTGTCAGGGGTTGGCCGGCCATTCTGTTTCTTTGCCGTCCATCCGACCTGCTCTTTGCTTACGACATAAACTCTCTGGGTCTCAACTGCTCTCAACAATAGCTTCACAGAATCTATGTGGACTTTGCTTTGTTGAGACTCCTCCTTCATCTCTCAGCCACCTAGTGCTTAGCTACCCTAAGCAAGTTTTCTTAAAATACTTTCTTGTCTTCAAAGGCTGTTTTCTTTCATTTCACTGGTAGATTTGTGCCCCTTGATGTATGGAGGGCATCCTTCACGTATGTAAATGACTAAGTCCTTATTTCTGACTGGCCTCATTTTGCTTCTAAAAAGGACAAACCCTCGGTCACCTGAATTCACTACTGGAAGGAATGATAAACGCACCTAACGTAATGGTTCCTAAATGCTGCAGGTTTGTCTTGGTTCCAGGTTGAATTATACTGACAGTTCTCTCTCCTTCTCTCTTTCCCCATCTCCCCTGTAGGGCTCTGTGTGTGCCCAGCCATGCCCGTCAGGAACGTACGGCATTAACTGCAGCCAGGATTGCCCGTGCCATAATGGGGGGCAGTGCGATCACGTAACAGGGGTGTGCCTCTGTACCGCAGGCTACGTCGGAGACAGGTAGGTAACAGACAGAGCTCTGACTCAGTAGTAGGTATCCGTCAAGGCTTTTACTAAGGCTAGTAGTGTCTGGACAGCTGAAGGAACTATTCCTGGTACTGAATCTATTTTAGGGGGGAAGAGTTGGGGAGGTGAGCCGGTGCAGTGCACTGGTTTGAGTGTTGAATTAGAACTCCGGGAGACCAGAGTTCAAATCCCCACTCAGCCTTGGAAACTCACTGGATGGCCTTGGGCAAGTCACCCTCTCGTTCAGCCTCAGAGGAAAGCAAACCTCCTCCAAAGGAATCTCTCCAAGAAAACCCCATGATAAACACACACGCCTGGTGTATGTCAGTGTCTTCAAGTTGCCTGTCGACTTATGGCAACCCCAAGACTTAGAATCATAGAATCATTGAATTGTAGAGTTGGAAGAGACCCCAGGGGCCATCCAGTCCAACCCCCTGCCATGCAGGAACACCCTCAAAGCACTCCTGACAGATGGCCATCCAGCCTCTGCTTAAAAACCTCCAAAGAAGGAGGAGATTCCACCACACTCCACAGAGGCAGCAGCAGATTCCACTGCTGGACAGCCCTGACTGTCAGCAAGTTCTTCCTGAGGTTCAGGTGGAATCTCCTTTCCTGCAGCTTGAATCCGTTGCTCCTTGTCCTGGTCTCTGGAGCAGCAGAAAACAAGCCCTCTCCCTCCTCTACGTGGCATCCCTTCAAATATTTAAACATGGCTCTCATGTCCCCTCTTAACCTTCTCTTCTGCAGACTAAACATCCCCAGCTCTCTCAGTCTATCCTCATAGGGCTTCATGGCTTCCAGGCCTCTCACCATTTTGGTCGCCTTTTATGGGGTTTTCTTAGGCAAAGAATACTCAGAGGTGGGTTGCCATTTCCTTAGTCTGAAATGTAGCCTACAACATCTGGTATTCATTGGTAGTCTCCCACCCAAGTACTAACCAAGACTCCTCCTGCCTAGCTTTGAAGATCAGCCAGGATCTGGTGCCTTTAGGGTATTTAGGCAGGCTATAGGTTTATTTTTTATTTATGTATTTATTATATTTGTATGCCACCTTTCCTCTGGCATGGAAACCAAGGTGGCTTCCATCAACAAATTAAAACGGCAATACGCTTAAAAAACAATTTAAAAACATTAAAAATATATAAAACCATAAAAACCTAAAGCAATATTCTGTTAAAACAAATTACGAAATAAAGCTCCGTAAGTCGAAAGTGACTGCAAGGCACACAGCAATACAACCACAAGGATTAATTACCTTGGTTAACTTCTTTAAAATCCAGACAAAACCGCAGAGCAGCTCAGCGACAGGGCTTCCCCAAATGACAGTTACCGTAAGTTAGTGCAAGCCCCTGCAAGAAAAAAAAGCACCACCAGCTTATTGTGGCCATGGGATAGTCAACCTGTCCACTTGAACAAATGATCTAGGAAAGTCCTTCCATCAGAATCTCCTTCAACATGGCAAACTAGTTTGTCACAAAGGAGAGTTACTCGGTTCCCGTGATGTACTGGTCTTCTGTGCATAGGAAGCTTTGAGAGCAGTTTCTGCCGCTGCAATATGGATGAGCACAATCCCCCGATGGTGTTGCGTGATTTCCCAGAACGTGTTGATCAGCAATCATATACACATAATTAAGTGGTAAGAAATCCCTTATGGGAGGACTGTACCATTAAATTTTATGTGGGTGTATGTCCTTGTTTCAAATAGTCTCTCTGTGTATGGAAAGCACTCCTAAATAATCCTTTCAGTGGACAGGAGAAACTTCAGATGGGCTTCATGCAAGAGCAGCAGTGGCTGGTGGTCTGTATGCCGGTGGGGTAGTGAATTCACTCCGTGCTTCAGTCTGAACTTCCAACTTGGAAGGAGATAAAATGGCTGTCTTCAAAACTGATTTGGTTTGACACCTTGGATCCCTTCTTTAAGGTTAAGCCTAAAGGCTGGAGTGGATTTGCCACCCCAGATTTGCTATATAGATAAAACAAGAGAGAGCAATGATTGGGACTTAACTCTTTGAGGTTTCTACCTCCAACAAAGGTCTATGGGTTTAAATATGGACTCTCTCCTCTTATCAACCGAAAAGGAGTGTCTTGAAACTATCAGGGCCTGCCTTGCGGAGAGGGAATATCAGTTGTCATATCCAACACCTCCTAGGGTGTGTTCCCCGTCGATGCTCGGTATTCCCCCCTTGCAGGGTAGGATTCCTGATTATTTTCAAACTTTCTCATTGTTGGCGTCAAGGAAGGCCTTCCTACTTGCAAGGTTGAATGTACATCCCTCAAATGTGACTAAGGGTAGATATCTACAGACCCCTTTTCTGAATCGTATACATCATTGTGCTCAAGCTCCTGACGCTCTCCACCATATTGTATGGTTCTGCCCACTGTATATAATCCCAAGGAAAAAGTTGTTAAGGAGGTTATTGGAAAGGAATATCTGTTTGGATAGGTTATCAGTGGAATACTTATTGGAAGATCGGAATCCGCATATTACTAGGCTAATGGCCAACTTTCTGGTGGAGGCAACAAACTCATGGCTTAAATTTTCTAAAAATGATTGTTGAAGTTTTATTGCAAATGTATATGTTGTAGTATGCCTAATAAAGGTTAATCAGAATCGGAGGTAAAACTCTCTAATTTGGACTTCAAGTGGCAAGTTATACCTATACAGCACCTAAAAGGGTTTCCAGATATAACAGTAGAGGGACTCCTTGAGAAATTCAACATTTCTCTGCCTAAGAAATGGGCAGTCAGCTTAGCACAGGACAAAGGCAGCCTGACTCTCAAGGAAAGTTACTTTCCTCTTGCTAATTGAGCTGGAACGTTATTACCCAACTTTTAGTGCTCTTTGTCCCAGGTCCCCACATGGCCAAGAAGGGGAATGGCCCCTGCCTGCACTGAGATCCCTGTCGCTATTCTTCCCCGGTATAACTTTTAATATCTTTGTCTCATGAAGAAGCCAGTGAAGCTTGCATGGTATATTCTGTGGATTTTGTTTGGCAATAAAGGTATCACTAGTTAGTGGATTTTGTATTTTGTTGTATTTTCTAGAAAGGTAGCTGTGTTAGTCTGTTGCAGCCCTACCCACAAAAATTGTGTCCAACTCCCTCAACCTGGTGCCCTCTAAATATTTTGAGCTGCAACTCCCATTAGCCACAGCTAACGTGGCCAGTAGAGGGGATTCATGGAAACCGAAGTCCAGATTATTAGGGGCACCAAGTTGGGCAAGGTTGGCTTATGCTATTATAGATGTGTTCACCATTAAGGTGCCACAGGACTCTTCCTTGTTTTTCAGAAATGTTGGGTCTTCTAGGCCCTGGCATGAAAATCTTGTGCAATGGTAGTTTTTTATGTTATTTGTTAAAAGTTTTATATGCCACCCTTATGTTAGCAAGGGATCTCATGGGACATATAGGTATATAACATAAATTATATAAATTCTGCCTGCCCATACAGTAGCTTTTCATTCTTTGAGGTTTCCCTTTTCTTGTTGTGCCATGCAATGTCTTGCCATCCTGCTTTTGTGGTTGGTTGTGTAAACTGGAAAACAAAAGTTGTTTGTAGACAAAAGACTCCAGGGCTGAAAAAAATAAAACAAGACAATCAGGAAAACTTTTCTGTACACTCATGCGACATACTGCGTTGTTGAAATTAGATGCATTTTTCTAAAGAGATGTTATCACTTGTAATACTATTATTGGCAACGCTCCTCCATTTTTATTATTAGTTAAGTTGCTTTTTTTGAAGGCCTCTTACAAAGCATAATAGATTACATTTAATTTAGTTTAGATATTTACAGCAATAAATTTAATGGAGAGTGTTCCATATTTACAAGATATGCAAATGATACACAGTCGTACCAATTAATCCCCTCAAGAATAAGCACTTCATTTCTGCATTTTGGGGGGGGGGTTATAATGACTAAGACAGTGGCAGCAGGTAGTTTTTATGTCAGTGAGGCGGTGAATTGATGTTCTGGGTTTTAGAGGAGCTCTCTAAGATGTGGAACTCTATTCCTAAAATAGATCCAGAACTTTGAACATCCTCTAAAGTTCTGGCTGAAAACCGGAGCAGCTTTGTCTCCCCACTGCTGTGGGACCCATCAGCTGCCCTTGTCCATATCAGGTGCTTCCTCAAACTTTTGTCAACTGCCCACAAACTTTAGTGCATCTTAATGTTTAAGAATGTTGGTGCCCCATCTTTGAAAAGATCTAAAGGTCAGGGTAGGTTCCTCAAAAGCACCATTTACATGATTGAGGTGGATAGAAGCCTCTTCCCCTTCCTCCACAAAAAGAGATTTCTTTGTTTGTTGCATAAATATCCCTTTTTTTTTCATCCGCCAGGCTCAAGCAAGCCTTCTGCTCCTCCAAACTTTGATCTTCACAAAACCTTCTGAGGTAGCTCATGCTAAAAGAAGGAGTTACACTCTCAAGGTCACCCAATGAATGTCATTGATCAGTGGAAATTTGAACCTTGGCCTTCAAAGTCTCAGTCCAGCATTTGGAATGCAAGGCAGTTATGATTGGGAGAAAAGCAGAATATTAAATAAGTAACAATTGACAGATAAGTCATAGAATCCTAGAGCTGGAGGAGACCCAAGGGCCAACCCCATCCTGCCATGCAGGAACACCCATCCAAGCCCTACCTTGGACAGGGGGCCATCCAGCTTCTGTTTAAAAACCTTCAAAGAAGGAGACTCCACCACACTCCATGGAGGCAGCAGCCCATTCCAGTGTCAAACTGCTTTTACCATCAGGAATTATAAGTTTGCCTTCTTTTCTGTGCTGTTGGTAAAGGAAGCCTTGGCGTGGCTGTATGTTCACAAGCTCTGGTAGTCCAGGAGGAGCCGTCTGCACTCTGCAGTCCTTCCCTAGACTGCTTCACATACTATAGGGTGAAGGGTGGCAGCCTTCAGGCTTGTGGGGTCTGCTTTGTTTTTCACGAGCACCTGGGGACCCATCCACTCGTGCTTAAGCGCAAAGGACCTTTAAGTAAGATTTAAGGAATTCTGAGCACTGGGATTTGTTTTGAGTGCTAAAACGGAACAGAAGTGATCTTCCTTCTGTACTGGCATACACCCCTACTTACTGCTCTACTATTTTCGTTTTTGTGGTCCAATATAGGGCTGGAGGGGAGCACGTTTGTTGCTGCAGTTGTTAAATTAGAAGGCAGAAACTCTTCCTGGGTACCGCTAGATTTAGAGTTGCTGTAGGGGAAGGGAGAAGAAAAGGAAGATTGTGGTCCACATAGAGCTCCCCAAAACCCCATTTTGAAGCCTCCAAAGCCTGATAATGCCAAAGGATTGGGAAAGAATAGCTGAACTTTTGGCCAAAAAACACCCCCTCCAAAATGTTGAAACCACTGCTTGGCCCAATTCCCAATACCTGCCCCCAGCTATATTTCAGCTGAATCCAAGAAGCAGAAGTAATGAGATGTCACTTCTGGTTAATCTGGGAGCAGGGATGTGACTGGTGGGGAGCCGGGGTTGCAAGAGGGGAAATGTATCCTGCCCCCTTCGCAGTTGCCTAACCTTGCGACACAGTTAGGTTGCTCCTTTGCACAAGTGTTAATTCACGGAGCCACAAGCTAGCCGGTTGGGGCCAGGCAGCACGCTCACTTCACGTGAAGCAAATGCTGCTGTTGTACATTATGAAAGTGCACTTCTGATCAAAGGGATCAGAGAACCTGGGAAAGTTACTTTTGGGGGTTACAGGTCTCAGAATTCACCAACCACGGTGGCCAACGGTTCCACTGGCTGGGGGATTCTGGGAGTTGCAATCCAAAAGAGTAATTCTTCCAAGCCCTGGGAAGGGGTATATATGCACGTTTTTGCTAATTCCTAAAGGGAGTACATCCCTGAAGCAGAAAAGCACATCAATACCACCTTGGATCCCAAAACTGTGTACAAAGGCCAAGCCCATTGGAACCTTAGGGCTTCCATGCCGGGTGCTGATGATGGATTGTTGGTTCACTAAAGGACCAGGAAAAAAAAAAAAAAACAAAAAAAAAAGCCCTTTTTTTCATTTCATTTCCTGGGGCTGTTATGTGTTTTCATTTAATTTGAATGGGACCAACCAGCCCATTCCGTTTTTGTCTCTTTTGCTCCCTGGGATTGAAAGGCTGAAATAAGATTCTTTTTCCCCATTCCTATGACCTTTAAATAAATCAAGACAATGTTCCTGCTAATGGGTGGGCTGTTACAACAATCCCTGCTAGAACCCATTTTTAATACTCTGAGAAGGTAATCTGTATTAGCCTACAGCATACAGTCCCGTAAAAGAGATAATAAAACATGTATTTTTAGATAAATATTTGATAGAAATAGCTTAGACACAAAAAGCCCGTGGGAGTTGAATTACTACCTTTTTTGTTCACTTTCTGGTTAGTGCACCATGGCTGTGCATTTTGAATAACTCAACAAACCACCAAGTTGATAGCACCAGATAACTTCTGCACTGCACTGAAATTATGTGATCTGAGTATCCAATGGAAAATGTTTGCATTGTAAACCCCTTTAAATGGAAGCAACGGCTTTGGTATGAATACAAGCCAGGGAAATAAGTTCCCAATCTTTCAGCTGTCAAGGAACTGTATTTTAGCTGTGTTTTTCCATCTCGCTGCATTGCTGAACCATGCGATTAGAATCTTTATACTGTGAGCACGGTCCCATCCATTTGCCAACAATTATAATGAGCAAGCTTATTTTCCCTGCTGTTTTGTTACCCATAAGTATTTCATAATGGTGTTTATGAAAATATACGATCACTCCAGATTTTAAACGTCCATGATTCTTTGGATGCTGTTTCAATTCTTTTCATTGCACAGAAGGGTATTGCTGTCAAGAGAATAGGTAGACAACATAATGCCTCTATTCTTACAGGGTCTGCAGAGGAAACAAATATTGTTATGTACGTGCAACGTGTTAAACAGGACATTGTAATGTTTAATATTTTGTGAAATTGGGGCCATTAATTCTATGGCTGACATGTGTATTAACCCAACCCCAAATAATTGTGCGCTTATTAACGCCAATGATGGCTGTTATAATGCGGCTCTCTCCAGATAAGAAGGAAGCAAATGTAAAATTGGACAAGAAACATGACGGGAGTGCAGCCGCTCGTTCTGTAATTTAATTGAGCCATGCATCTGGCTGTTAATGGCGTTGCAGGCCCATTAGATTGATACCTTGCGAAGTGAGGGTGTTTCTTTAGCAACTTAATTCCTACGGCAGTGATTCTTGCATTCCAAAGGAGCCATTATTGGTTTTTCATGGCGTAAAATTCATTTGCAAGGGTGGCTTGGTCTCCACATAAATAAGATGCTTAAAAGTGTTACCAGAGAAGTGTGGGAGGGTGGCAGGAGGGAGAAGGTTGGCTAATTATGTAAATGGATTAGGTCATTGACATTTCATTTCTAGTTGCTCTTTTTGCTCTGCCATATCATGCTTTATCTCCTATAAATATAGGATGATATAGTGGGGTATTGACTACCTATTCATCTTGTTGAGTATTGTACTTTTCTGCTTAAATAGGCAGACCACACTTGGAAAGCAGACCCTCTCACATTTCAGTGTGTTTCAGGCCTGCCAGAGGGAGCTGCCAACTCTTCAGAAAGGAGGCATGCCAGGTATTTGTCATCAGCCATGTGGCAGGGAAAAGGGTCTCCCGTTGGGCTTCCTTTGTGCAGACTTCATGCATACTTTCCCCATTACACAAAAGGAGGCAACCCCCTCCCCAGCTGAGCTAGAGGAGCAAATTGGTGAATGTTAGCTGAAAAAAGTGAACAGAGGAAAGGCAAATACTCTTGGCCCAGTGGCACCCTAACAAGCATTTGTGGGTGGCCACTGTGAATGACCTACAAGCTTTGCCATCGTTCGGGTCGAGGAAGCAGTTTTATGTGATACAAGAGAGGAAGTGGAGCCAATCCTAGAGCCAATGTAACACAATCTTAGAGCCCATTTATGTAGGGGAGGGGTGGCCTTTGGGGACTGTGCAACTTTTCATTCCAGGTATGCAGGTTAACATACATTAAAAATGTATGTTACATAGTGCACATAGAAAAGAAGTATGCCAGGAAGGCATGAATTTTTGCTCTTGATGAACTAGCTTTCTGCAGACAGGGGTGTTGTTGGGGTCTTTTTTGGATGTAACTACTTTTTGGTATATGTCCAGGAGAGCAAGCCTGCTTTTTTTTGAACAGGCAGACTTTGCCAGATCCTAAAGTTAAAGGCATTAGTATCTAACTAGGCTAATTGAAAATGTTTTGGAATCATTGTCTAGTGAACTCTGATATAAGTATATTAAGTAATGGTCAATATTGAAGTTTATTGCAATTTGGTGGGATTTTTTTTTAATGGAAAAATATAGTAAATTGAACCAGCAATGACACTAGCACTTTGCATTTCATATCTAGACAATTTCATTACTGTTTTCCCCACTTCCCCACCCCTCAGTTCTTTGTGCAAGCAACGCATGTTTAAATCCTTTCCCCTCATCATCATATTTTAACTCTCTCCTGCACCGTCTGCAAAATGACACACAAAAAGGCATTTAACAATCTCCTCCCTGTGTGGTGGTTACAGTAAACATTTTAATCAATGGTGGGATTAAACTAATGCTGATTGGGCA
This sequence comes from Ctenosaura bakeri, assembly GCA_948474755.1. NCBI lineage: Eukaryota > Metazoa > Chordata > Lepidosauria > Squamata > Iguanidae > Ctenosaura > Ctenosaura bakeri. Next base: position 358,256 of record CAOLHI010000660.1, on the reverse strand, counting down.
GTTCTCGGTCTCTGGTACCCTCACGATAAGACTTTTATTAATAACATGGTGTCGTGGTCCTTCATGGCAGATCATGCTGACAAAGACATGAGCTTCTTGCAGAACGCTCTGTCTCTTTCCAAAATCAGAGGAGGTTTAAGCACAGAGACTTCATGGAGTCGGTAAAGTGGCGTTTCGAGTCGAGGACGTTGTGATAACTTTGCCTGGCTGCCCTAATGTGTGAGGAGGGAAGTTTGCAACGTCCTTGATCAAGAGCATTGTTCTAGTTGCAAAACAAGTGGAATTTGCAACACATAGGCCTTTTCTGCATGGCACTCTTATAGCACGATTATTCCACTTTCAACCTCCTAGGGAATCCTGGGGTTTGCAGCTTCGAGAGGGGCCGGCTGGCCCCTCTCGAAGCTGCAAACCCCAGGATCCCTAGGAGGTTGAAAGTGGAATAATCGTGCTATAAGAGTGCCATGCAGAAAAGGCCATAGTTGCAGTGTGGAAGTCCCCAGTTTAACATCCCAATTGGCCAGCAGCAGCTTCCTTCAAAATCTGTAATGTCAAAAAAGTATTTCTCACAGACAAAATAAATTTTAAATGTGCATTAGAATGCTAACATACCAGATTGATACAGTTATGTAGTGATCTTCTGCAAGATTGGAAGAAGCTGATATGGTGAACATTGTAAGTTACTCTGCTGAAGAGGACCAACACAATCACTTTATAAGTTACTGGGAGTTGTCGTCCTGCCATCACAAATAGCCTGTATACATATGGCTCTTCTTTCTGTGTCTTTTTTTTTTTTGTCATGCTAATCTTGGATATAGTTGTTTTTCCAGGTGTTTGTGACCTGTGATATGAATTGCAAAATTATATTCAGGCTTTCATTTTTGTGGTTATTTGCCTTAATTCACTTGTTATTTGCACAGGCTGCTGGTATTAATATTGTTTGAAATATTATATTTTACCTACTTATTTATTTATATTCTCTCTTTCTCTCAGCATGGAATTTGAGGCAGTGTATAGCATCTAAAAACACAATGCATTTTTTAAAAAAAATCTTACTTCAAAAGTTAAAATGCAAATTAACTTTGATTTTAAAAACCAACGTGAAGAGCAGCATTAAAAAGATGTTTATCACGTAATAAAATAAAAACACTACACACACACACCCATCCCTTAAAAGCTCTCTCTGCTGCCCCATCCTAAAAACCCAAAAGCTCCTTAAATAAAAAGGTGTTTACCTGCTGCTGGAAAGACAGCAGGAGAGAGCCAACCAGACCTCCTGAGGAAGAGAATTTCCACCACTTTGGAGAATCCACTGAGAAGACTCTCTCATGTGTCCTCACCAGACGCGCCTGAGATGAGAGAAAGCCTTCCCCTGCAGCATTTAGGACAGGAGATACGGTTTTTCAAATAGTCTGGACTCAAGCCAGGAAGGGCTTTAAAGGTCATAGCCAGCACTTTTTGAATTCTGCCTGGAAATGAATTTGCAGCCATTGTTTCAGCCCCCCACAGCCTGCCCCAACGCTTAACCTAGCTGCAGCATTTTTGACCCGCTGAAGTTGCCAAATGCAGCCCCACATGGAGCATGTTACAGTAATCCAAATGGGATGTCACTGAGTCGCATGTCACTGTGGCCGGCTGTGATGTTTCAAGGAAAGGGTATAGCTGGCACACTTCTGGCCACTGCTGAAACTTGGGTGTCGAATCTCAGAGTTGAGTCCAAACACCCAACCCATGAACTTGAGATTTCAAGGGAGTGTAACTCTACCCAACACAGGCTGAATCCCTGCTCCCCGACCTTCCTTTGGACGGACGAGGAGCCCCTCTGCCTTGTTTGAGTGAAGTTTCAATTTGTTTGCCCTCATCCCGTCCATGACAAACAGCAGACATTGGTTGAGTGCAGAGACGACTGTATATTGTTTCTGTCATTTGCCTGAGGCATGTCTGTTTGTTTATTGCAGTCTTGTTGGGTATGAGCTCTTGTGTTTAAGACCCTTCCTGCATGTATTGGTCACAATCACAAAACAAAAGCATTGTAAACGCAAGGTGTGTGGTTGAAGAAGCTCACCTGGTATGATGAGGAGATGTCTTTGATCACCCCTTCTTAGAAGAAAAATATGACAAACATACCATCCAGCTTGACAAATAGTTAAATGGGCAGGCTGATGGAAGAGTAGATGTTCCTGTAGGCTTCTTCATGCATCTGGGAGACTGGCTGACTGGTGGTGGTGGTGGTGGTTGTAAACGGACTGTTGGACTAAGTGGACTGTTGGCCTGAATTCTGGGCAGCCTCCTTCAACCCAGTGCCCCCCAGATGTGTTAGACCATTGCTGTCATAATCTTCTAGCCAACATAATAATCCAACACATCTGGAGGACATAGAGGAAGGCACCAGCAAGGCACTTACCACATTCTGGTTCTGGTGGAGTTATCATGGCCTGCATGTGGGCTTCCCACACAGAACAGCTTGTTGGCCACTTTGGGAACAGCACTGTGGAATGTGCAGAGACTGGACAGGCTTTGGTCTGAGGCAGCAGAGGTCTTCCTGTGGAACCTATGGAGATGGCCAGGAACACTGAAAGCTCCCTTAGAGCAAGTCAGTCCTTTGATCCACCAAGGTCAGCACTGTTGGTACTGACTGGCAACCGTTCTCTGAGGTGCCAGAGTGCAAGTATTTTCCAAGGAGAAGATGAACCTGGGTCTTTTGCGTGCGAAGTCTGTGCTGTACCGCTGTGCTTTCTGCCCAGGACTAGTAAACCTGTCTCTTACACACTCTCAGGAGTCTGTTGTTCGTAATAAAGCACCACCTGTTGCTCTGTTGCAGGTGCCAAGAGGAGTGCCCTGTGGGAACATTTGGCTTCCAGTGCCTACAGAAGTGTGACTGTGAGAACAGGGCCAAGTGCTACCACGTCAACGGGGCGTGCCTGTGTGATCCGGGCTTTAAAGGAATTCATTGCCAGGAGCGGATGTGTCCGGAGGGATCTTACGGGCTCAAATGCAACAAAAGGTGTCCTTGCCACACTCCAAACACTGCCAGGTATGCACATAATGTTTTGCCGTTAGCTGTGGGAGCGATAGATGTATTGGTAAGCTTTTTTTGAGCAGGGTAAGGGAAGATGTAATGCAGAGTGACTTTCTCTTACCAGAATAGTATTTGGATTGGAGACCATCAGAGAATATCAGGAATCTGAAAGTAGGACTAGGAAAGAACCCCACCCAATCAAGCTGCCAGTCAGAATTGATAGTATTGGGCCAGGGGAACCAAGTGTCTGACTCAATATGAGTCCAATTCTGGTCTTCCTATGCTAAAATAGTTTGCATTCATAGTATCCCAGAGGTGGAAGGCCACTGAGTACAGCAAGAAATCCAAGCACAGCATCCCCAGCAGGAAGCTGTCGAGCCAAAAGGTTCCAGGTCAGCCCTGGAATCTCCACTTGGAAAAGATCAAATAGGCAATGGAAGAGAGACTTCTTCTACTGAACCTCTGCCAAAGAGAAAACACACTCCTGTTAAAGTACGACATTAATGGTTGCACTTTTTTGGAGGGGTGCTATATAGTAGAGGGAGAAGGGCAAGGGGAATCTGTCAGACCTGAACAGCCTATTTCTGCAATGCCTTCCTTCCTTCTCAGTCCCTGCGCTTGCACCCTTTTGCTTCCTGTTGCCAGCAGCTATGCCAATGTTGCTGTTATACCAGCATAGGGCATTAACAGGATTCTGGACGCGATAGAATGAGCTCTGCAGGATGAGTGTTCTCCCTCTTTATCAGTGAGCTTTGTTGCATTCCTGAAGTTGCAGGAACTCTCCCTCTTCCTTTGCAACTGGCCATCCTGTGTAAATTTCTGAGCCTTCTTTCCATTTCTACCATGCTTGGCAGTCTCAGGCTCATTTGGCCCTCCGTACATTGAGACACTTTTCGTTTATCAGATATTTTTCTAGCTTTCCATTTGCTACATTTCAAATTGACAGGTTTCAGCTTAGAGGTAAACAGGAAGATGGAGAGGTAGAGGCTACTGGGTCTTTTTTTTTTAAAATGAGGTGTTTAGCCCCCCCCATTCTAATTTTAACCTCCTTCCACTCATGGATAAATATGCAGGGTCGATGGTGGGATTGACTTTCCCTGTAAGAAGGTGAGGATAATTTATTCTTCAGTAAAAGTGCCTATAAGTCATTCCTAAAATTTAAAACAAGGAGGGTGAGACTCTGGCTCTCCTGCAGGTATCAGGCATGATCTATCCACAGACTACTAAAATAGAACAATATCAGACCTTGAGTTAAACATGCAAGCTGCACAACTCAATTCAGGCATCTGCAATATGTGGGAAACAGAGATTGGCTTCTTACTTTTTTTAATGGTATCTCCCATAATCCTCCTGCCACCAGAGTCACTGAGCTGGCTGGCTAAGGGATTCTGGGAGTTGCAATTCAAAAAGTTGCTCTGCCAAATTTTGGCTGGAGGAAATCTGCCATTATGATTCTTGGAGAGGTGATTTTTATGCTTAAAAGAGGCCAGTATTGGGTAGATCACACTTCTGGTGTTACTGGAGCTGTTTGTCCCTTTGGATTTTGCTTTGTTTTTCAGGAAGTGCATTTAAAAACTTCAGCTTTCATATGTGAGGCCAATTCTGGCTTTGCAAAATAAAATGGCTCTTTAGGAAAGCCTGAGGCTATTGTTGGGGTGTTTTTCAAGAGCTGCTTTCGAAATCATCCTGCCACTTAGATATATTTGAAATGCAGCCCAATCAAGCTGATGTAAGCCCATTTTTTCCTCCGGCTTTTCTTCCACATGGAGCAGAAGAGGGATTAGAATCATAGAGTCATAGAGCCATCCAGTCCAACCCCATTCAGCCATATATAGGAATACACACTCAAAGCACTCCTGACAGGTGGCCATCCAGACTCCGCTTCAAAACCTCCAAAGAAGGAGACTCCATCACACTCCCAGGCAGCAGCAGATTCCACTTCCAAACTGCTCTTACCATCAGGAAGTTCTTCCCAATGGTTGGATGGGATCTGTTATGTCACACTTCTTCTGGCTGATTGTCATAATTCATCTCTTATTCTCCAAACCCCAACGTTGATTTTTTTTCCCCCAAGAGGGTAAATATACCACCAACCTTTCCGAATCCCTATGGGCACCTCATTTTAGAAAGGATATAAAGTTGGAGCGAGTTCAGGGAAGGGCAACAAGGATGATAAGAGGTACAGAGAACAAAACATATGAGGAAAGATTGAGGGAGTTGGTCATGTTCCGGGCTGACATGATTACACTCTTTAAATATCTAAAGACCTGTCACAGAAAGGAGGCTGCAGGTTTGTTCTCTGCTATCCAGAGGATGGGACCAGTTCGAGTAGTTTTCTGATTCTGATTCTGATTAACCTTTATCAGGCAAACTACAACATATACATTTACAATAAAACTTCAACAATCATTTTTAGAAAATTTAAGCCATACGTTTGTTGCCTCCACCAGAAAGTTGGCCATTAGCCTAGTAATATGCTAATTCCAATCTTCCAATAAGTATTCCACTGATAACCTATCCAAACAGATATTCCTTTCCAATAACCTCCTTAACAACTTTTTCCTTGGAATTATATACAATGGGCAGAACAATGCAATATGATGGAGAACGTCAGGAGTAGAGCACAATGACATATAAGATTCAGAAAAGGGGTCTGTAGGTATCTACCCTTAGTCACATTTGAGGGATGTACATTCAACCTTGCAAGTAGAAAGGCCTTCCTTGACACCAACAATGAGAAAGTTTGAAAATAATCTGGAATCCTACCCTACCGGAATCGAGTACCGTAGTTTTAAGTTACAGGAGGGTATATTTTGATTGAATGTTAGAACCAACTTTTTAACAGTAAGAGCTGTTTGACAGTGGACCCAGTTCCCTGGAGAGATGATGGGATCCCTTTCTCTGGACTATTTCCAAAAGAGGCTGGACAGCTCACTGAAGACTCACTGAAGACATTGATGGGCAGGGGGACTTGGCCTTGCTGGCCTATGGAGCCCCCTCCAGCTCCATGATTCCACAATTCTATGACTCTAATGCCAAAGCCTTGTACTAGACACTATTTTTTGGACTTTTCCCCTATGTAATGCTACAATTGCTGGGGAAAGCTTCCGTCTGGATACAGCTTTAGTGGATGGAGGCTGACATTGGTAAAGGAAGGCTTTGATTTCCATGGGATTACGTGCCTTTCCTAACATGTACTCTCCCGGTAGGATGCTTGCACCGTGTTTGCGTGATCCAGCTAGGTTGTTATTCACTGCTGGTTTTCTTTTACCTTCCGGTCTGTCTGTATTCTGCTGTCTTGCCTTGAAGCATTCTTGTCTCCAGATGGTATCTCCTTCTCTTAATAAATGAGTCTAGTCTCTCGGTTGATAAAATCTGTCATTCCGCTCAGTCTTATCTCGGTCACTGTGGAACAAAAGAGATAGCGGGAGGCGTAGATCCATAGATGTTCTTTTTGTTCATCCCACTGGTATTTTGGCCGTTTGACTTTCCAAGGGACTCTTCCGAACTCTTCAGAAGCCTATCAAAGTTCCAAGACAAGGGGGCGGCGCACCCCAGAGACAACTGACCTCCTCCAGAGACTCCCTGGGGACTATCAGAGTTTGGGTTTCAGTTTTGTCCATGTTCCTTTTGTTGCAGTCGTGGCAAACTCTCTATCCCAGCATGCATGAAACCAGTTTCCAGGGTTCCATCGCATTCTCAATGGAACAAAGAACCCAGAAGGCATCTTGATGCTGCAGTGGCTCTCATGTGATAACGAAGGGCATTCTGTTACTATGAGACCAAGGCAGTGATGGGCCATGTGTTGTCCTGGACCTGTGTTCAGCCCTCAAGTCTTTGTAAACCCTCCGGACTCCTCAGCTTACCCTTTCCCTGTCAACAAAGAGAGAGATTTGCCTCTCCGGGAAGACTCCAAGAGTGGCGATGCTGCTTTTACATAGATTACAGCTCCCCGTGCACTGTTTAACTTCTTTTTTGAAAAAAGTCACCTCATTTTTCAAAACTGGAAGTGGTCTTCTGGCAGCTTCTAGATTTGTTTTCGTCCCCTTTTGGCTGCCTGCCGTAGCCCAGGGGCAGAAAATTGCCCCCCGTGGACTCACTTGAGCTGCGCGGAACTGGATTAGTGGATGGTAGTAAAGAACCGAGTGCCGAAATGCACACAAAGTTAGGAGCAGAACTACACTCGTGAAGTGAGTTTGCACAAAGGGTAGTGAGAAATGGATTAAGGAGATGGGAGATAAGAGGAAATATTACTGGAGGCAGAGAGGTTGAATAGACTTTAAATGGGAGATATTCTAAGAGGCCCCTTCAGCCTCCTATTGGCTGCGTACTGTTGGGTTTAAGTCTATTTTCCTTGAAGTCTACCACCCACTTAGTCTATTTTGAGGGCTAAATCTTTTGCTATTCATAAAATGCCCATATTTCATGAGGCGGAAAGGAAAAAAGAAAAGGCTCCCCTTTTCTGATAAAAGACTCCACCTTGCAGTAGAATTTTTTTTAAAGCAGGGGTAGTGTTTTTCAATTGAGTTGTAACAGACCAATTCAGATTGCTGGGAACATATATTACTTTTGAAAGATTTAATTTAGCTATCCGGTGCAAAGCTGGCTGAAAAGCTAGAGTTGTGCACGCTAGGAGGACAAATGCAAAACAAAGGAGACACAACTCTTCCCCTTTGGTGTTTAGTTTTCTGCTCCCATTGCATGAAGATTAATGCGGGGAGGGGCGGCAGCATTTTTATTACTTTTCATCTAAATGTTAAGAGGTGTGAACCAAGCAGTGTATAATTTCCAGGAGCACTTTGTCAAGCGGAAACTTGGTGTGTGAGTTTTTATTAAGCTGATGAATTGTTTTAATTAGTTACTAGAATACTCTGGAGAAGCATATGACAGCTACAAAACTTGGTAATTTTCAGTCACAACATTATGGCCTCATCTCTCTTGTTGGCAGTGAAACAAAATGGTGGCAGGGTGGGAGAGAAGGCAAAGAAACGTAAAGCAAAGAAAGCCACACTAGTCAAATACATGTTTTTCTATGAGTAAGACAGACCTTAACCATGGCTTGAGGAAGTTTCTAGCTAGGATCCTGTCAGGACACTAGACTTGTGTCAAAATACTTGTGCAACCAAGTGCACTTTTTTTTATATTTATTTATTTATTTATTTGTATCCCGCCTCTCCATATGGATCGAGGTGGCGAACAACTTACAAACAGCATGTATTTCGAAACATTTCTATACATGCCCCCAACAAGCTGGGTACTCATTTTACCAACCTGCGAAAGGATGGAAGGCTGAGTCAACCTTGGAGCCGGGTAGGATCGAACTTACAACCTTCTGGCTTGCAGTGCTGGCATTTAACCACTGCGCCACCAGGGCATTTAACCACTGTGCCACCAGGGCTCCTTTTTCAAACATCATGTAAGTTCATCTCCTTGTGCAACCAAGCATTCTGCAAACACATGCTGTACTTTCTGTCTCTCCTTCCCCGTCTTTCTTTTCTGTAAACTTGGTTGATGGGAAGCTAATTGAATGACATGCAACTCAGTGTCCTGGCGTGGATTCTGCATTCAGCCATGCAAATATGAGATCCATGATGACTCTGGTGTATATTAATCCTACATTGCACTGTGACTTCTTTCACACCAATAGTTTTACCTCTTTGATGCCACTCTAACTGTCATGGAACTGTCGAATCCCAGAGTGGTGTGTAATTTGAAGAGGACCTGGAATTTTAATGTAACCCTCACAAAACTACAAATCCCAGGATTCCATAGGTTGAATCCGGAGCAGAACTTCTCAGTACCAAAACAGATTCCTGGAGTTCAGCAGAGAGGAGAAACAGGAGAGACTGGATATCAAGCAAGGGTGGAAATCATCCAACCCTCCAGATGTTGTTCCCACTGCATCTTCCAGCAGTCCCCTCCATTGGCTGCGCTGGCTGGGAGGTTGCTGGCAGCTGCATCCCAGCAACGTTTGGCAGGCCATTCATTGGGCATCCTGGGGATAAACTAGTGGTGTAACAGATCAAACACAACTGCCCTACATGGGTTTCAGCCAGAACTCTCCCATCACACAATTATAGCACCTTGATCTGAACTTCATCTGCTATGGCTCCATTCTACAGAATCTTGTCGAGTTCTAGTTTGGTGAAGGACTTAGAATTCTCCAATGCACTTCTGTGCCTCTCAAAACAGCCAGTCCCAGCATCCCATAGTGTGGAGCCACAGCAGACAGAGTGGGGTCAAAGGACTATAACTGTGCAGTGTGAAAGAGACCAGGCCAGCTGCTTTCATCTCCTCCATCATTCACCGAGTGCTCTTTCCGGATTTATTTATTTTTCACACTAGCAGATTTTTGGCAGAAGATAATATGCAAAATAATATGCCTTGTTCTACAAGACAGGCTAATACAAAGCCATTTATATGCAATGGTATATGCAAAAATGTGTTTCTTTTCCTTTCTTTTTTACTCACATCTCTTTTCTTCATCATCCATCATGTTCAAAAGTAATACAATTATTTTCTGCCAACGTATATGTAAAAACCTCTATAAATTCTGAGGCAAGGGATCCTTCCCACCCAGTGACAGATTTTGCTGAGACAAGGCAATCTGGTGTCACAAGGATGTTGGCCCTTCAGAACAAGGAATTTGGGGACCAGCAGATTCCATGGCAGATTTTGTCAGCAAACCTTGCATAAACCAAAGATGGGAAACTTCTTTCAGTCTAAGGCCTAATTTCAACTTTGGAGAAGTTTTCATGACATGCATTCCTTTTTTTAAAAAAACATTGTTGTTTTTCTTGCAAATTAAAACCAGAATTACAGAAACTCAGCAGTAAATCATGTGACAGCATATTCAAAACTATAAATGGAATACAGTTAATTGGAGGGAAAGATACTCTGTTGGTACATAAAACAGAAAGCCATTTAGATAAAGCAGACCTCTCTACAGATTGCTATGTGCTGACAGTAGGAGATAAGCATATTATTAACATGATTAATAAATGGATAGCACACTTCAAATAGTTTATTGTAGTTTGGTGTCAAGACCAAAATTACCAGCATATTTTAACTTAGTGCTCTTGCTGCTCAGAATGAATCCTTAGGAGAGGCATTTCCACTTTTCAGAAAGGGCTGGGAAATCTTATACACAAGTCGGGAAACTACCAAAGCATGTTTGACATGGAAAAGGAATGGAAAAGGACATGAGGAAGGGCCAGATTCGGCCCCAGCTCCTAATCTTCACCACCTCTGGAATAAAGGTTGCATATCGCAATTCAAGGGCTGTAGTTCTCCTGGAGGGAGAGGAGTCAATCTGGAAATCAAAGCATAAGAAATCTAAGTCAAGATAGAGGACACCCAAATGTACCCAAATGTACCAGAGATAAGGAGCCAGTTGTTACCCAGGGAAGGTCGTAGCCCAAAGGAGAAAGCTTTTGTAGCCCTTCTTGCCTAAGGAAGCTCGGTGACAACCTAGATGGCCAGTTCCAGCCTAGAACAATCAAGGACTTTCACTGTCCAGGAAGGTGGTTTCAGCTGCAGTTCTGGCAGTGGCAGCTTGTGGCTTCCATGTCTATGGATTCTAGTTAGAAGGATGGAGCAGACCTGTTTTCTGCTGCTCCTGAGACTAGGACACAGAGCAGTGGCTTCAAACTACAGGAAAGGAGATTTCATCTAAACATTAGGAAGAAATTCCTGTCTCCTCCTTCTTTAAACAGGCTGGATGGCCATCCGTTAGGAATGCTTTGAAGGTGTATTCCTGCATGACAGCAAGAGGTTGGACTCAATGGCCCTTGTAGTCTCCTCTAGCTCTATGATTCCATGAGTCTATGATTCCAGTCCAGACCTAAGGGAGCTGTCCAGCGTGCTGAACAATATTTCCCAAATAGAGTATCCACACCTTGGCTAGCTCCTTGAAAATCTGCTCTAAAACCCAAAGCAGATTCACTACTTCAGTGAAACAGGAGCGATCAGCTGCCGCTGAATCCCGATGCCTCGCTGTATGGTATGCACAAGCTCAGAGCCAAGAACTCCTAGTCCTAAATCTGGAGGTTCATGGCAGGGGGTCATAGGCTGTCCCCATTATTCTAACCCTGTCACCAGGCTTATTGAATGACCACTGACTATTCTTTCTCTGAATGCTGCTGTTTATTATTTATTTAATGTCCCAAAGCACCCTTTTATTTCTTCCCTTCCCACCTGCAAAGCTTCCCATGTAATACTTGCCCCGCTTTCTTTTCTCAGCTGCCACCCTCTGTCCGGAGAATGCAGCTGCAAAGCTGGCTGGGCAGGACTCTACTGCAACGAAACTTGTCCCCTGGGATACTATGGCGAAAGCTGCCAGCAGGCCTGCTCCTGCCAGAACGGGGCAGATTGTGACAGCATCACAGGGAAATGCATGTGTGGACCAGGATATGTGGTAAGCCCGGACACTTGCTGCTTCTTTATCAATGAATTTGAGGTATATGACCAGGATATATGTCTGAGAAGTTAATCTTTGGAGTGGAAATCCCAGATTGCCCCAGCCCACTTGGCCTCTCTATGTAGAGATTCTAGGACTTGTTGTCCAAAAGGTAATATATCCAAGCTCTCTTGCATGGTTGGTGCGTGTGTGCGTGCGCGTGTGTGTGTGTGTGAGAGAGAGAGAGAGAGATTTCATTAGCAAAACATTTTAACTTGTTTACACCAAACTGGCCTTTCACATTTCATGAGCTGCTTCTCCAGGACTAGATAGGACCCATGTAAATCTTAATTTAGCAATGAGAAGTTTGGAGAGCCTTCTGGATCTTGTGGATGAGTGGAGGGAGGGCAAAGGGTGGTAATAATCTGCTTGTGGCAAAACTGGACACAGCAAGATCAGCCATATTTAGATGCATTTAGGGTGTTGTTGTTTTTTAAATGATAACCTGTTTTGTTTTATTTTATCCAATGCATACCTGCTTAAGTCATTTGTTTGGGTCATCGTACAATGATCCCCCCCCATGCACCTTTTAGCTGCTGCACATCCCCCTGGCTGGTGAAGTGTGTGGGAATGATGAAGAAATATCCAGCTATGTCCCTATAACTAGACACTCAGCAATAATGTCATCATCCAGGACTTTTGGAGGACCCTTGGGGAGACCCTGGAGAATCCCTGACTGCTGTGTATCCAGCTATAGGTACACATCCTAACGCCTCTTTGTTGTTCCTCTGCTCTTCACCGGTCAGTAAATTGATATTGGAGGGAGGTTCAACAGCTAAATGGAGGGTTTGGGCAGGATGTGAGAATTCCATAATTCCACCTGTGCAGAACATTTTGATATTTCTTCCAATTCAGAATCTTGGTCCATATTTAAAACGTGGAGGATTGTCTTGCCCATCACAGAAGACAAACAGGTGGAGGACCAACCTGTCAGTCCCCATGACCCAGGTACCTTTCTTCCTATTCAGGTCACTTCTGGTATGGAGCTGGCCTGGGGGAAAGGAGCTGGGCTGACAGAGGTACTGAGGTCAGAGAGTCCAGAAGCATTACTGTGTTGAACGAGAACTCCTGGAGTCCTCCAACTAGCAAAGCTGCTGTTTGGGTGGGGGTGGTAGTGGCCCAAAACAGTAACTTTTCCAAACTCTGGGTTACGTTTGGGCTTCTTTCATGGTGTAGCCCCTTGTGATGTAAAATACCACTCTAAATACATATATGTAAACAGGGTAGCCATGTGAAGAGCAACAGTGGCTGCCCGTGGCCTGTGGCTTGCAAGGGCTTGAGTCTCCTGTGGGATCTTGTCTGTGGGGTTTGCTCCATGCCCAGACCCACAACATTAAACACCCACAAGGGGTAAAGCTGAGGCTCCCTCTTGTGTATGTGTTTACCCACTAGTAACAAAAATAACAACACGTCGTTTAAAAGTAACACTCCCGAAAAGGTTGATTAGTTTCTTCTGGCCCATTTTGAAAATAACATTTCATCTCCCGCTAAAGAGCCTTCTCCGCTCTGACATTTAAACAGCTTGGTTATTGAAGATAGCACCATAATCACTGAAGCATATTTAGGCATTAGTATCATTGCGCTCTCATAATATACAATAATCTCTGGCAATTAGTCCAGGAGGAGTTGTTAAGTCTGGGAATTGCTAATTTATTGTGGTGGAAGTGTGTTTGTCATGCATACGATGAGTTGGGTCCCGAGTTGCTGTTTCATAATGGCTTTATTGAGCTGTCAGAATCAGCCGGCTCTCGGAACTGGAATTGGGCAAAATCTCCTCCTCTTCCTTCTCTTCTTTCTTGGAATGCAAAGAACCCCTCCTGGGCCACAGTGTGATCTAGGACCGGGGGAGGTGGGGACTCAGAAGTGATGATTTTTCTAGTGGTGTTTAGCCTGAAATTTATCACAAATGCCTCCAAACTGGCTGCAGTGCAGTGGCTTACCTCCTTCCCCCAACATCACAATTGCCTGGAATTGCCTGGAATACTCCCCACTCCCCATAGTCTTGGATAGTCCTAAGAATGACACAGAAGTGATCTGATGTGACTTCCAGTGCATCTTCCATGTGCAGGGGCAGCCCGTGTGGTGGGAGTGGACCCCTGGTCTCCATGCACTTGGCCATCCCTGGTTTGAACCTTCAGTGCTCCCTGGTAGCTGAGCCCAATTCAAGGAGCATCTAGAAAGCTCCCAAAGGCGTGGGGGCCAGGAATCTGAAGGACCCTCCAATCGCCCCTCCCCAAGGTGCATTAATTTTTAAAAAATAAATAAATGAAAAAGCATCTAAAACTTCAAGCTTCACAGGACTTCTCCTGGCCTCACAGTGTTCTTTTGGGCAGCCCTCTCCTCTGATAGTGAGCACGGCTGGACTGCTGTCCTGGCTAGAACAAGGCACACTTGCCACTGAAAAAAATCAAGAATAGTTTGCAAACACTAAAGACATGCTGACTTGTCTCATCCTCACTTGGTAAACAAAAAGATCTCTCCCCTGCCATCTCCTTGCTGCAAGATGGCTGCTCCGTTTCACAGGGCCTCCATTTCACAGAGATTTTGCTGATATCTGAGGCTGCCTTTTGCACACTTCTTAAAATGTGCAAAAATGTATAAATGCAATCATTCTCCTAAAGGTAGTAAACACTAAGTGGGTTGCTTATGTCTTTGGGATCATTCAGCTTGTCGTCCCCTTTTTGTTATAACGCAATCATACTATATACAGAATTACAAACCGTTTGAAACATATTGATTAAAAAGGCAAGAAATAGACATAGGACTGCATACTATTAAAAACTCTTTCCTCCTGTAGCATCCCCAACGCAAAAAGCGATGGGGAGATGTAAAGGGATTTTTTTGGTGGGGGGGAAATCCCAAGGTTTGACTGGTGGGGAGAGCCAAAGGGATCCTCTTCCTCCAACAGCCCAATAAATATTAACCCGCTTATTGAGCTATTAATGCCCATTGGTGATTGGCTGGGGGTGCATAAAGCTGGAGAGAGGGGGGAAGACGTGCAGTCTCCAGGAGGAACGTATGACTTGCGGGCTGGCTGTAACCATTCCGCTCTGCAACACTTTGCTGTGGTTTCCTTTTTTTAAACTTCAAGCCCACCCGCAGCCTGTTAGCTCTGTGCAATCTTCCAATCCATTCTGTTGCATCTGCTTTGGTGCATGCAGGTCTATCCTAGGCCAGAAGGCCAGTTCTGCTGCAACGGGTACTCTGCTCAAATCACGTCCAGCTCCCAAAGCATTTCCTGTCTTCCCTCCTGTCTTCCCAGGAAATTATTTTCCACTGACTGCATTTCCAGTATTTGAAAACAGCTGATCTTTTCCTCTAAAAGCAGGGTAGCTATTTTATTTCCTGTGTAATAGTACCTGGTTTCTGCAGAAGTTACTATATCAAAAAAAGAAAAGGGAGGGGAAAACAAAAACAGATGGGTGAATGGCAAAGAAAACTTGTTTTCCCTATCTCATCATTTCTTAAAGGAGGCTAGGAGAATATGTCACCAGTGTCCAGAGAGTGTGGAATTTAAAAAAATAAAATCATGCAAAGGAATGGCTTGGAGCATTATGTATCCTAGGTAATTACAGAAAGGGCATCACCTCCCAAGATATGATCAAGTGGAATCAAATTTTACTGCTGTCCAAAAAGAAATAAATTGTGAGTGACACCAAGAGAAAGGGGGTGGGAGGAAACCACCAACTTCTCTTTCAAGTGCCCCCCTCCCATCTGTAATCGCAGCAAAGGCCGTTTTGAGGAATCGAAAGCGATTGTGGATCAATTTATGCATTTAAAGAAAAACTACGTGCTACCCGTCCCCCTTCATTTCCTGGCCGGAGCGCTCAGGATAAAACAAGATTGCTAACTATGCACAAAAAAATATCTTTGCTAGGAACATCTAAGGGACATTTAGAAAAAAACATCAGAGGTCCCCATATCGTTCTGCATTCCTAAGTGTGCCTGCGCTGAGCTTAGCAAGGAAAGGTCAGCCAGTTCAAATGGTTCCTCTCTTTAATTTCGCCCTTGTCTGATAAAGTTCAGGTTTATGTTCGAGTGAGGTCAGCATTTGCCTTCCTCCTAGAATAAATCCCAATTATTTTCATATTGCGCTTTTTAAACAGAGGGTGCGGGATCTCCTGGCTGTTGGAAGAGGGGAAAGAGCAGCACCTGCCTGACAATGAGGGCACCTGTAATTCAATTCAGGAGTTTATCTACTTAATTGTAAAAATAAGAGTTCCCATTCAGTGACCAAGAAGACCTGGGTTCAAATTCCAGAGGGTCATTATAGAGCCGTGAGCAGGTCCTTGTATCTTGGCCTCATTTTCCTGCACTTGTGAAATAGGGATGAGAACACCCAGTTGCCTTAAGAGTGAAGCCACCTGCAGAACTTTATACATTAATAGTGCTATATGAATAATATATAGGAATAATTCAAGGACCAGATGTCTGATTTCCGCAGAAGGGCAAATGCCTTTGCATGGGGACAATGGAGGCATCTGTAGACATCCCACCCACACTTCCCAGTGTGATCAAACAAAACTCACAGATTTCTTTGTCGCATTTACATCCTTTTTTTTTTTTTTGAGGCTGGATACATGGCTCTCCTCCTTTTGCTCTTACAACAACCCTATAAGGTAGGCCATGCTGAGAGCAAATGACTGGCCCAAAGTCACCCCATGATTTCCTGGATTTCCCAAGCCCCGGTTCAGCACTAATCAGTGTGCCACAGTAGCTCCCTTAACAACTTCTCCAGGGGTTAAGTGGTCTCTTCCATAAAGCATGATCTGTATGGGTGTGGGTGTATATGCGGACAAGCCAAAGCGACATTGTATAACAGATAAGGGGAATACTTTAGCAATTTGATGAGGGCAGAGGTTTCAAGTGCCTTTTCCACATGACACGCTTATAGTGCGATTATTCCACTTTCAACCTCCTAGGGAATCCTGGGGTTTGCAACTTTGAGAGGGGCTGGCCAGCACGACACTCTTTTCCACATGTCACTCTTATAGCATGATTGTTCCACTTTCAACCTCCTAGGGAATCCTGGGGTTTGCAGCTTCGAGAGGGGCCGGCTGGCCCCTCTCGAAGCTGCAAACCCCAGGATTCCCTAGGAGGTTGAAAGTGGAATAATCGCGCTATAAGAGTGTCATGTGGAACAGGACAAGGATTTTGCCCAAGATGCAAAAGGGCATCTGAATGGAGAATTTCAGTTGTGGTGGTAGTGGTTCTGTGACTTTTTTCTAAACAAAATCACTGGGACTCTGTCCATAGTTTGCTGTTGCTCTAAAGGGCTATAACTCAACGACACATGCATTTCAAGCTACGCCAAGCAAATGAGCATCACGAAGTGCTACGCTCTAGTGAAAGGTTTTTTTTCCCCCCTGTATAAATATAAAACAGACTTTTAACATAATGGCAGAAGGGATGGCAGGGGCTGTGAAGACTTTCTGCATTGCTTATCCAGATCTGTTAATGCCTTTCCATAAAGAAAGGAGGAATTCCTCCAGCCCTATAAAAACGGAAGCTGTGCTCCCATTTATGGCACACAAGGCAGTAAAAACAGGCAGGTTGAAGGATTTGGGGATATGGTGCCATAGATCATGAGGTTTGGGGCTTTTGTGTAGTTTTTGATTTTATGTCTGAAAGGGAAGCCAATGCCAAGAGAGGAGGGGGGCTGGTGTGTCAATTAAGTACACCCCAACACCACAGCAATTGTAACCTGGCTCCCAGGGAAGTCCTGCAATGAACCTCTGGGCATCACCGGTTCCCTCCGAGGGTCATTAGAGATGACCTTGAAACATAGCTGGTGTGTTTTCCCTGCCGAGGCTTACAACTAATTGCAACTTTCTCAAAGAGAATCATTAACAAGATGCTGAGCTGGCATTCAGGGATGGCTTATTTTCTTTCTCCATCTCTCTCTCTTTTTTTCCCAAGAGAATGAGGAACAGCTCATTTCATTGTCATTTGTCTTTCCACGGTGGATTTGACTTTGGATGCCTTGGTTCTGGTTCTGGTGGCAGTTACGAACTGAGCTGCGGAGCCACTTCTACACTCACCCTACTTGAGGCTTGTTTCCACTGCCATTGTTTCAGACCTTGGAAATGTTATGTTTTGGACTACAATTCCAAGAACTCCCTAGTTAACATGCCCATGGTTGACTGGAGAATCTTGGGAGGTGTAGTCCAAAAAAAAAGGCCTCTTCCAAAACCCATGACAGCTGGAGTGAAAGAGTTTATGGGTGAAAGAGTTCATAACCTTGATTTGCAGAATCTTTTCAACTATTTTGAGAATCTGGGTATAGCAGTTAGTATATTGGAGTTCTAAGTAGGAGGAGACCTAGTTCCAAATTCTGACCCAGCCGTGAAGTTTACTAGGCAACCTTGGCCAGCAAGTCTCTTTCTCAGCATAGCAGACCTTACAAAGTTGTGAGAATAAAAAGGAAGAGGGAATAAATCCATATACTGTCGCTCATTCTTTGGTGAAAAGACAGGATAGAGATATTATTGCTGTTAATTATAACTTCTTAAATAATGACCCAGTGCATGAGTAGACTGTTCAGGAAGGTTGGACTTGAACAGAATTCAGATGTGCTCCCTTTTGTTTATCACATCCTCCGGAATCCTCCAGCTAGCATGGTCATTGGCCATCATGTGGCTAGGGAATTGCAAGGCTTGTGGTCCAGAAATTCAAGCTCTGGGCTTGAATTAGGGCAGATGAGGCTTCTCCTTCTAGACAGTTTCATAGCCCATTCCACTGTTTGCAAACTCTCTGCAAATATCTGAGTGACACTCATCTCCGTCCTCTCAAGTAAGCCATTGAGTGGAGCTGCAAAGGCCCTACCAAAGCTTGCCAAAGTTTGGACTACCACTTCCAGAATCCCTTACCAGCATGGCTATTGGTCATGCTGACTGGGGATTCTGGCAGGGGTAGTCCAAAAAGACCTTGTCCCCTTCCCAAACGTTGGCTGAGACATACATGCAAGACTTCACCTGGCCGTGGATTGATTAGCTTGTGTGGTTTCATGTCAAAAGTGCTGCTCCTTGGCCTATTAGAGGAAGGCAAGGAACCTTCCCAGACCTTGTTGCACCGCAGCTCCCATCCTGAACCCTATTCATGACCATTGGCACTGTTGCTGGTCTGACAGTCAACATCTGGGGGGCCTGCCTCAGGCCCGCCCATAATATCCCCCACAGAGATTTGGAGATGGGTTCCTTCCATGCCTCCAAATTACCTCCCAGTTAAGCTACTCAGCCCTTAAGCCAGAGGGCAGCTTGTAAAGCTGGGAAGCCCTTGAACTCTGGTTGACAAGAGGGAGATTCTGCTGCCTGTGATTAGCTCCCTGGTGCTGCTCACACCATATATCACGGCGAGGTGACAGAACTTGTATTACTTGAACGGGTTCATCTCTTTAAGCTTCAATTTGTCGAAAGCCCATCCACAGTTATTGAACCCAGAGCGGCGGCCAGCAGCAGCCAGCACTTCATCACCAATATGAAAGGATTTGATATGAAAGGAATCAAGTTGGCTTTCTCCCCCCCCCCGCTCCACGACCCTCTGGGGAGATTGTTTCCCTGCAGTCTGGAGACAAGAACATATCCTTTCCGGAACAGAATATTCTGTTACCTCTCCCAGACCCGTGCCCTTTTCAAAGACATTAAAGACATATCCCACAGATGTCTGATAATAAAATTATCAGTGATCCAGAGGGAATCTGAAAGGCGCTCGGTTCTGAAGACAAAAGTGCACTGAACCAGGCACCTCTTGAGTCATAAGGCCCAAAGGTTCTTCAGTGAGCCATGGTTCTATAGGTCAAGACCCAGTCTTTTGGGAAATCTCTGTGCCAAGTTCCATCACTGGGTCAGCTTAAGGCATCACACAAACAGGCAGTGCCTCCGTCCCCTAGGTGTGCTGTCATTTCTCATGCAGCCAAGTTCACCTTCTGCATACTCCAATTCTTCTTGCAGAGGCTGTTTAAGCAGAGTTCACTCGGCTTGCACTGAAGGCCAGCTCCCTCAACCTCCTAGTGCCCTCCAGACAATTTGGACTATACTCCCCCATCATGCCTAATCCTTCACTGTGCTGGCTGGAGCTGGTGGGGGTTGGAGTAGTCCAGAATATCTGGAGAGCACTGAGTTGAATAAGAGGGCTTAGTTAGGTTAGGCTGTTACCTGGGTGATGGTGAATGCCTTTGCTTTTTAAATGGATAAATTGGGTGAACCAACTTCTGTGTTGACAAGGTTGGTTCTGTGACTTACATAAATATGCAAATAAAGATGCATTTGCATCTTTTTTTTATTTTATAGTCCTGTGTCTGCTAGCTATGGTGAAGGTCGGCAACATACGTTTGCACATAAGAAAGATTATCTATAGGTGCACAAACCTATAGATGCAGACACCTTCCAGTGCTGGTGGGAAAACGGTTAAAGCAGGAGACACTGATTGAGATGCCTGTTTCCCCACTGCCTTTGGCAATGCGGAAACCACAGCCGTAAAATTACAGAATCCCAGAACTGGAAGGGATTCCAAAGCCCATCTGGTTCAACTCCCTGCTATGCAGGAATATCCAACCAAAGCAGTCCTGAGGAATGGCCAGTCGTGGTTTGCAGCCTCACTGACATACAAGCCACAGTCTGCCCCTGTGTGTGACCTTCCACTACCTTGCAAAAATGGGGCACTTCCACAAAGTGTTTTTCCAGGAATTAGGACGTAAAATGTTAGGGACAGTGTAGGCGCTGCACTCTGAATGGGCAAGAATGCAATATGTGTAGTTCTTTCTATAAATCCTGGGAGTGTGGAGATGCTGCCTGCCCTCTTAAAACTGGCGAAACAGCCTTTGGTATGCTTCTTTCAACCATCCATGTGAGAGTTGCATAATCCATCACTCCTCTGCTCATGGTGAGCAAAACTCTGCAGTCTCATAGAGCAATGCTTCTCAGTGTTTGGTCTTGAGTTCCCAGAATCCCTGACCCTTTGGCTAAGTGTGCTGGGAGCTAAAATCCAAAACACCTGGAGGACCAAAATGGGAGAGCCACCTTTGATTAGAGAATGGGGGGGAAAGTTGTATAAACTAAAGTGGAGGTAAGTTTGTGTGTGTTTAAATATCAGACATGAACCTGCTGGCATCCATTGAGGACTGGTGATGGCAATTTACCTCTTTTAAATGGTTGGCTTACCTTTGATGTCAATCCAAGTGTACTTTTAGTGGTGGAAAGCCATTCGCCTTAGGAGTTACTGGCAGGAAAAGAAAACAGTCCTGGGGGGTGGGAACACTCAATAGAGCTCCTACCCTTTTATCCTTGATTTAGTGAAGGCATCAGATACCCCCCTTTGTTAACAGCCCTTTTTCATTTGTAAAATAAATTTGCCTGTTTTATTGGGCTGCTTTTGTTAGCCATCACCAGCATAAATTTTTACTCTCTGTGAGATTGGGAGAGGTATTACGGCACAGCAGTTGTCCAATTAAGTGGAGCATTGCTTGCAAAAAAAAAATATAATAAAATAAAAATCCAGTCAGCTTTTCATTTTGCGCGTTATCTATGGGCGTAAGAGAGCTGTGTGTGTTCACCAAGGGGTTGTTATTTCCTTGCACCGAGAGGAACCTATTCTTCTATCCCTTTCTATTTAACCAGCTGTGAATCTCTTGACTGCTAGCACAACAGAAAATAAAGAGCAGCTGTTCTCTCATAGGTGAGGATGCATTTTCCCACCAACATTTCACACAGCAAAAGACTTCTATCTGTTTCTCAAGGAATGAACCAGAAATTAAAAGAGAGGAAAGGGAATGAGAACAGGGTTTCCATAGAATTTCTTTTTATGTCCCTGAAGAAGAATTGGAACTCGGCTTCCAAGTAAATCCTTCCAAGTGAAGGCATTTTAATTTTGTTTCACTGTATTTAAAAAAAAGAATCCAAGGGAAGAATCACTGAAATTTAGAACATTTCCGCACAACACTCTTATAGCGCAATAATTCCACTTTCGACTCCTATGGAATCCTGGGGTTTGCAGTTTCGGGAGGGGCCAGGTGGCCCCTCCCAAAACTGCAAACCCCAGGATTCCATAGGAGGTTGAAAGTGGAATCATCGCACTATGAGAGTGTCGTGCGGGAATGGCCTTAGAGTTGCAGGTGACTTTGGAGATCGTTCAACTCCATGCTCGGCACAGAAACAGTTTACAGCCAAATACAGTCAGCAAGAAAACAGCTTAATAGTGGAAAATGGTAGCATGAGGAAAGAAAAGGAATTCTAAGGCCAGGAGAAAAGCAAATGGTTTGCTTAGGGCCTGTGCAACAATCCAGAACCTGTCAGACCTTGGAAAGGTTACTTTTTTGGACTGCAGTTCTTTGGGTTTCTCAGCTACTTGGCCGTTCTGGCTGGGGGATTCTGGGAACTATAGTCCCATAAGTAACTCTTCCCATCTCTGGCGTCAGCAGTTTGACACTGTACTAGGTCATATTTTAGGAATAGGCAATGTGTGGCCCTCCAGGTGTTGTTGGACTGCAACTCCCAGCATGCCTCACCTTTGACTGTGTTTGGCTGTGTTGGCAAGGGTCGTGGGAGTTGCAGTCCAACATCTGGAGGGTCCCATTTTGCTTTGCAGAACAGATAATTGATCTGGAGTCAGAGCTGGTGGTCTCTGTGCTCAAGCCATACCTGGGAGTTGAGATGCCAACACTCATGCAGGGGGGCCAGGAATGTCTCATTCTTTGTGAGTCTTTGATGAGGATCTAAGTGAAAGTCGGCAGCTCTTGTAGGCCAGGTAGAACCCCACAGCATGTCCCTTTGCATTCCCTGATGCTTTCTGAGTTGCATGACTGCTCTCTGTCCATCCACAGCAAGGGCACTGAAAGGCTGACAAGAGCCTGCCAGCAATGTTCTCTTCTGGGCTGAGCAGCTCTGGTGCTGAATGCCACTGCTCACGTCCCTAGTAACTATTCGTTCAGAAATCAGATGATAGATAACTTTTTGAGCTGGTTATGACTTACTGCTCATGTTCCTGTCTGAAACTCTGGCTCTGATGCCCCACCTGGGATGTGTCTAGAGTACTGTCTTGTCCAGCCCAAAAGCTTGCTGTCGGTGTCTCATGTACGTTTCAAAAGCAATGTTTGGTTGCTTGTTTTAAGGCGAACAGTTCTCTTTCTGCCTTGGGGTGCCTGACCTTTTCCAACCTAATGGCCACGTCGGAAGGGTCATGGGCTGCACACGGGCAGGTGCATGCATCCACACAAATGTACATACACGTGCAGGTCCGCGCGCATCCCAGGGATCCTGATGCAGATCATGCCTTCTGGGCTTCTGGTGTCAGTCTGTATGAGCATCTCTGTGCTGGGAACAGAGACAGAAATATGCACAAGGAATTGGGGGTGGGGATGGAGAGGAAGGGGTTTGTTACAGCTGCACTCCAGGCAGTGGTGGATGCAAGTTATGCCTCCTTGAAGGTCTTTAACTAGAGGTTGGGTGGACATCTTTCAGGAGTGCTATAGTTGCGTGTTCCCAAATGACAGGGGTTTGGATGAGATGGTCCTTGTGGTTCCTTCAGCTCTAAAATCCTAGGGTTTTATATGGATTATAATGTGTTTTAGTTTTCAGTGGAAATGTTACCCTGTTTTATTGCACTGTGATATCTTTTGTTGTTTTCCACAGTTTGGTGCTAAAGCAATACTGAGTTTGAATTATTAAATTAATCATTCATTCATTCATTCCATTTGATTTATGTCCCAGCTTAAAACAGCGGCTTGCAACAAGATTAAGGGGGCGGGGGGGGAATCAGGTACAAATAAAAACACCAGAAGTTGTAATATTAGAACACAGCGAAACAAATCATAATGCTAAAGCAAAATTGAAATAAAAGCAGTGCAAAAGAACATCCTTGAAAAGTACCATCTCCTTCACCCCATAAAAAGTCCATTTCTCAGAAGTCAGTTGGTTTCTGCCACTGGTCAAGATCCATCTGGAATAGTGTGTAGAGTTCTGGACACCTCATTTTAAGAAGGATATAGACAAGTCGGAGCAGCTTCAGAGAAGGGCAAAAAGGGTGATAAGAAATATGGAGAGCAATCCATACAAGGAATGGTTGAAGGAGCTGGGCACATCCATCCTGATGAAGAGAAGACTGACATTATTGCTCCCTTTAAATACCTCAAGAGCTGTGACGGAGAGGAGGGGGCACGTTTGTTCTCTGCTACCCCAAAGGCTAGGACCAGGTCTAATGGTTTTCAGTTAGAGGAGGGTAGATTTTGATTGAACGTTAAAAGGAACCTCTTGATAGTAAGAGATATTCAGCAATGGAACCTAGATTATTCGTGGGGTCCCCTTCTCTGGGCATCTTCAGAAAGAAGCTGGACAGCTGCCTGCTGGGGATGCTCTTGCTGGAGTTACTGCATTGAGCCGGGGTTGGATCTGATGGCCCAAAGGACTCTATGATTCCATGATGGATTTCAATCAGATATCCCTCAGGTAGGACAGCAGCACCTGCCATGTCACTGGGGCGGTGGATGTGCTTGAGTTTTCCATCGGAGCTTTAAAGAAATTAGCTGAACTCTATCCCACTCACCCCCAAAGTTTCAGCACCTTGGATATGTAAACTTTATACTCAAACCTGGAGCGGATTCACCACCCCACTGCCTTCACTTTTCTATGCTCTTCCTTCGCTTCCCCTCTAACTCTCCTCTGCATTTGTGTCTCTGGCAGTCCCACGGCACACAGGTCCCTGGTAGCGGCGGCAGAGGCGGCCACGGACGCCTCCCTCCCCTTCTGCACGTAATTGGCAATGGGACCGTGTCGGAATACATTTCCGTGGCTGCCGCCTTTGGGTACCGCAGGGGCCTGGCACCTTAACTCTAGACTTCAGACTGAGTTTATTTCATCTCCATTTCACAGGGCAATCCAGCCTTTGCCAATAGCAGGGCTTCCTCTTCATGTACTTTAAGGCTCGGGAATGTTTTATGGTGCTTCATCGAGGGCACCCGCTTGCATATCAAGAGCAGACGCTGCCTTCATTCGCAGTTCAGATCACAAATTGGGAAAGGGAGGAGGGGACCTGAAACATTTCTGAGAACTTTTACAATAGAATTTGAGTCTTTTATTTTAGTTTCCATTTAACTGCATTCCTTTGAGGCCCTCTGAGGCAAACACGTGGAACTGTTAGATCTTGATTTCTTGTCTCACGTGAGCAGCCCCTCCAAGCAGCCCTTCCTAACTATTGCAGGGTTCAAAAGTTATGTACAGGTAGGGCAGTTTGTGTGTGTGGGATCTGCACAAATACACTCCTGTTGTGATACTTTCTGGAGCAGCCCAAATCACAGGGATTGCACCCTAGGTGCAGAGGTACAAACAGCCTGGGCAACTGTAATGAGCCCCATCTTTAGCAGCCATCCCCTTCCTTCCTTTTCTTTTCTTTTCTTTTCTTTATACAGGGGTGAGTAAATCCAGTGAGCCAGAGGACCACCTTTGTGCCCCTGAGAGCCTCCAGGGGCCACAGAAGCTACCAAAAGTGCCGAAAAAAGCAGAACCAATTCTGCTGGGAGAACAGCTACTTTGGAAATGTTAAACTGTCCAGAAGGCCCCTGTGACCTATTTAAAAGGAAAGTCACCACTCCTAGAAGTTTCAGTATAGGCAAATTCACTCTTTTCTTTGCTAAAATGAGGACATTCTTGGGGCAGCCGCATGCACCCTGGAGGTGGGCTTTTCTGCCCCTTTCTATACATTCCTTCCAGGAAGTCCTCCTCTTCTCTGATGTGTTGAAGAGCCTCAACGTCGAGCTGCAGTGCCTTGACCTTCTCTTCTAAGAGAGCCACTAGTTTGCTCTTCCCTGAAAGTGTCGTCGGTGAGGTTTTCTGGCAAGAAGACAAACATTGCACGTACATTGCAGCAGACAATGATAGATCCTTCTGTGTCCATCCTGGCAGTTATTTTTTCAGTTCTTCTGGGCTATAATAACTCTCACTGATATGATTGCATACACCACTGGCCCTCAGCAACTGAGCTTCAGAGACGTAGGCAGTGGTTATATGGAGCGATTGGCTGCAAGCCCTGCCTGTCTCCGCAGAAGGCCCACCCCTTAGATCATGTGCTCACGAAGAACGTGCAGCCAAAAACAAAAGCTCCTACACAAAACAAGAAAGAATCGAGGATGACCCCCAAACACAGCTCACCTTCTGCTCTCTCCTCTTAAAATAGACTCACACTGGGTCGTGTGTTTCTTTTGTGTCATAATCTTGAATTGCACCCAAGATCTGGTCATTAAACTTCCTTGGGCAGTTGGCCTTGCTTTCCTGCAATCTCCGGTGGTGCTCTTTCTCATGTTCACGTGCTGGGAAGTCCTGCCCACCCCTCCCCTTCGCTTGTGTGTTGTGCACAGCACCTGAAATGACACCGGCAAGCCTTTCTGAATGTTAAATCATCATCGTATAAATTGAATGGTGATTCTTCACCAGCCTTGGGAGTTTGCTGTGCCCTGGGAATGACGAGCAATAGAACTTCGCTCTTTTTCAATGTGGCAATCAATAATTTAGGGCATTTTCCCCTGACACAACTGCAAACGACCTTCTTTATGTATGCACAGCAGAGCCCATTTGCTACCTGGCCAGTAGCGGCCCTTCCTTTTCCTGCTAAATATTCATGGCATAAACAAAGTCACTGGTTTTCTGTTTGAACAACACAATGAGTTTGTTTTTACCGCTTTGACCTTAAATAACAAACTGATCGTACATGGTGAGGACTCTGAATAACAATGTGGTTTAGTAGACCGGTTGACTGCACTCTCACCCCCGCCTGTCCTGTCCTTTTCAATTGTTTTCATGGAGGAAATAGTTGGGCCCTTCTGTCCCTCCTACGAGGGTGCACTAAAGGAAAATTTGAAGCCTAGAATCATAGAATCCTAGAGCTGGAAAGGGCCACAAGGGCCATCTATACCAACCCCCTGCCTACAGGAATGTACAGCTAAAACACTGCTGAAAGAGGGCCAGCCAACCTATGTTTAAAGGTTTCCAAAGAAGGAGAATCCACTCCCAAGGCAGCCTATTGCACTGTGCGAACAGTTCTTACAGTCAAGACGTTCTTCCCAAAGTGTAGGTGAGATCTCTTTTCTTGACATTTGAATCCAGAGCTTTGTATTCTAGTCTCTGAAAACAAGAAAGGAAGCTTGGCTCTTCTCCTACATGACGTCCCTTCAGATATTTAAGGAGAGCTATCACTTCATCTGTCAGTCTTCTCTTTGCCCAGCTAAGCATACCCTTGTTGCTGGGTGCCTTCAACTCATTTCCGACTTATGGCAACCCTAAGGAGAACCTATCTCGGGGTTTTCTGGGGCTGAGAGTGTGTGACTTGCCCAAGGTCACCCACTGGGTTTCCATGGCTAAGCGGGGAATCGAACCCTGGTCTCCAGGGTTGTAGTCCAATGCTCAAACCGCTACACGACGCTCGCTCTTTTGGCCTGTCTGCAGTTCTCAGCCATGCTGCAAAATGTCTGTTGCTGTTTATCCCACGTCCTGACCCTCTGCTTCCCCGTGCACGCAGAGGATTTTGTCATTAGCACCTGCAGAGAATAATTAGCAGCACTCTGAGAGGAAATGAATGCCACCGGAGATCATCAGAAAGTTAAAGACATTGTAGGGTCATAAATGCATTTTTTTAAAAAAATAAAATTTTAAAGAGAACCCAGTTAGGGAACCAGATCCATTCTTCCCGGTTCATTTTGCAGAAGCACCGTACCTTTAGCAGGCGAGTGCTTGCAAGGAATTACAGTGTTTTAATTGTCAATATTGCCCTCAGGTTAGCAAATATACAGATCCATATTTAGGATCTGCACCAATGCACAGATAATGTTGGAGTGGAACATTGGCATGCTTCCTGGCGCATATAAATATGTACTTTTTAAAAATAAAGTGAATCAGCTTATCCGGAATGGCAGATTCTGGGCTCAGACATTGCCTCTGTATTGCTACTCAGGCTGACAGAAAGGCTTGTATGTGTCCTGTTCCACAAGCTCTGTGTATTTTATAGATTTTTGACCCCTGTGCACTCAGCTGCTCCCACTACGCTCCAGTGCCACCCCAATGGGAGGTGTGGATTTCATTTTCCAAGTAGAAGTCAAATTTGCTTTGTATCATTGTAAACATGTCCTTTTTAGCTATCTCTTCTTGCTCTTAATGCTGTTTAAAAGAGAAGAAATTTTTTGGTTTGAAAGAGGTACAGGAGAGAAACAAATAAAGAGGCAGAGCGCTTTGGTAAGCAATCCAGGGATTGCTTTGAGACAGTTAAATGGTAGCAAAACCACTAGGGTTTTGGACTCTACGGCTGTGGTTCAGGTTGTGCTTTCAGAAAGAAAGGGACGGGTCCATTGTGGACTTGTGGAAATCAGTCCTGGCTACCACCGGTTCTCCTATCACCAGATCAGGAACAGAACATAAAATAATCTGCTGGTTTAGGGTCAGTGGCTTCAAGCGGCAGAGTTTGAATTCATCAAGACTACTTTACTCCACAGGCTGAAGTTTGCATATTTGTTTGGGTATGTGAGAGCATGCAGTGCTTATGGAAAACAGGATGACAGAGAGATAAATCCAAAAACCCTATCTGCATGCTGTACCCCTTTTTTATGTCTTGAGAGCCAGTTTGGGATAGTAGTCTGAGTGTTGGACTAGAACTCAAATACCTGCTCAGCCATCGAAACTCACTGGTTGACCTCGGGCAAGTTGCACGCTCAGCCTGGGAGAAAGACATGGCAAACTTCCCTGAGTAAATCTTGCCACAGGGTCTCCGTAAGTTGGAGTTGAGGAGCATTGCAACAACCACAACAGAAGTGGATGTGGCCTCAGGCACCATTGGGAATGGGTTTTGAAATCCTTGTCAGCATCATGGCCAAGCCTTAACTGTTGGGCAGCACAAAAGGTTCATGTGTGCTCAATATGCCCTGCTGGGTCGCTTTGCTTTAGCCTGGCATTTCAAGGATGCATAAGAGACTGGGAACGGACCCAGGAGAGTAAACTTTGTGGTTAGTGTTTGCATTGTGCTCCTATCTGTAAGCACAGAAGATGGGTCTTGTCTGTGCTGTTCAGTTTCCTTTGTTTGCTTCTATTCTGTTGCAACATCAGGGATTCATTTTCCAGTTGCCTTCCCCGGGGGAGAGGTGCACCCCATTCAGGGGAACTGCTATCCAACCACAAGGATCCGGAGTTTGGTCCCTGAGATATTCCAGGTAGACGTCATTGCTTGGGGTGCTGTTCTACCATTTGCTGTGAGGGAATGTGGGAATCCAACAGATTAAGGGCTCTCTTGTAGACCACCTGCGTCATCAATTTACCTTCAATAAGGTTTAGCTTACAGCAGTTACGTATGCTGGTTTTTGGTATCAAATAAACTCTTGGGGAGATGTGGAACTGCGACCAGGTTCAGCTCAGAACCTTGTGCAAGAAATATTTGCCGTGGAAGAGTCCTAGAAATGTGTGGTCCATCCACCTGAAATGGTACAATGCAGGAAAATGGTTATCCCTTTAGTTTGCCAATTTTATAAATCTAGAAAGCTGGTGTGATGGAGTGGTTTGAGTGTCGAACTAGGACTCTGGGAGACCAGGGTTTGAATCCCCCCTCCTCCATGGAAACTGACCTTAGGCAAGTCATACTCTCTCAGCCTCAGAGAAAAGCAGTGGCAGGCCCCCTCTGAAGAAATCTTGCTAAGAACCTGCGTGGAAAATTTGCCACCATAAATCGTGACTTGAAGGCACACAACAAACAAAACCATAAATCTGCTTATCTTGCCTTTCAGCATCTGAATTCTTCCAAGGTAGCTTTCAAGTCACAGGAAAATATTTGACAAAACCACCATAAACACAGCATAGGACAAGGGATTGGGATTAGGATCCTTCTCGAGGGAGAAGCTGATGGTAAAAGGTCCCTACTTTAGTCTCTACATGAAGTCGCTAACATCTAGGTCAGCATCCAAACACGTTGGCCTCTATGGGTATTTGCATTGCACACAAGACTGAAGATCCCAGTAGGGGGGTTGTTAAATATACCTTTTTATAATGTACAGAACAATGTAAAAAAAAACATCACCCTGTTTTATAGGCATATATTTCGGCTCCAGCTCCACATTCACTGGAGAAAAGGGCATCAAATGGCTGAGGCAGGGGAGGAATCAGTGCAAAACAATCCACACTGAACACACGGAAAGAAAGTAAATCAGACAGATGCAATCACAAATATGTCCCCAATCTATAAAAAAAAATAACTGAAAGGTTACAGTTATTCCAGATGACGAAAGGTATTATGTCCTACTATAAGTTACAGTCATAAGATAACTTGATATACTTTTGTTGTTGGAGGAAAGAATTAATTGCAAGTAGGTTGCCATTTGTGACTAGTTATTTCCAAGTTATCTGATCTGTTGCAAGTAATTTGTAGGGTTGTTGGTTTTTCTTTTTTCAAATGCAGATTGCACCATTGCTCTGAAACTGGTATGTGTTTTGGCAGGAAAGCCGCAGATAGTGCCAGTGGCCTTGTGGTTGCATGCCTTCAAGTCATTTCCGATTTACAGTGACCCTATGGTGAACCTGTCACAGGATTTTCTTGGCAGAATTTGATCCGAGGGGCCTTGCCTTTGCCTTCCTCTGAGCCTGAGAGAGTGTGACTTGCTGAAAGTCACCAATGGATTTCCATGGCCAAGCTTGGATTCGAACTCTGGTCTCCAGGGCCGTAGTACGTGCTCCAACCACTACCCCGTGCTGGCTCTGACAGTAAGAATACTCACTCCTATCTTGTTTCCCCTTCATTGCAACAAACCTCTTGGGAGGGGAAACAGGAGAAGCGAGAATTCCGCAGAGGGAAGAATGAAGAGCAGTCTTTTCAAATCCGCACGTGGAGCAGAAATCCCACAGCAAACAATTAAGTACCATTCATGTGGCCCATATGGACTCCTCTGCTGCTGAATAGAGAGGTATTAAATATCAGTCTATTTATGGCACGCTCCCTTAATATAGCCGTAACGCATTGTCCTCCTGGGGTTAGACGTTTCCACCTTTTGAAATTGAATTAACTATCATTTCCCATTTTTACTCTCTCTCCCCCAAGTGCAGCCTCTCCACTAGAACGTACCGCACTGATTAAGTTGCTGAACTCTTCCGAGAAAAAGAAGTCGAGGCTGGGATGGAAGGGATGGGGAAAGAGAGCGATCACCACGCAGAACCCAGCTGTTGATTAATTTTAGTAAATGGGACAGCAGTCTGGGACCCTATTGCCAGAGGAAACATCCAAATAACACTTGATACCCAGCCTCATGGAATATATGACTTGTTAACAACCGGCAAAGGAGATAGCATACTGTTGTTATTATTGAAGGTGGAAAGGTTGCCTGCATGTGTGTTATTTGTATGAGTGCCCGCACACATTTAATTCCATAAGTCATGCCCCCCAAATTGAGGTGAGAATGTTAATGATTTTCCCCCTAGGATTAATAATCTCTTGGAGCCTCTGCCACTGATTTTAAGCAGTTCTTTGCCTGCTACACAGAACTAAGAGTGCGGTCCTGTTTGTGTGATAAATTTTGTAAATCAAGGGTCCCGATGAACGGCCCTCCGGAGATTGTTGGACATTAACCCCCATCAGCACTGCCTCACACAGCCAGGGGTGAGGGATAATGGAAGTTGTAGCCCAGAGGTGGCAAAGTATAGTCCACATGGCTGCTTTGGTGGCCTTTGACTTCTTAAGATTCCCCTGACTGCCTTTTTTCTGCACTTCCCCAAAGGATGAATTGTTTCTCCTGGAAGCAAACCTCCCACCCAGAGTTCACCTTTTAAACAGGGCATGGGGCACCTTTAGCCACTCTTATCTGCTTGCTTGTTTGTTTGTTGGCATCTTGGTGAGGACTCCTAGAAGGTTTTAGGACAGAGGTTGGCCCCTGTCTGCACCTGCTATAGTTGCTCCACTCCTGTTGTAGTCCAACATCATCTGGAGGGCCAAATGTTGCCCACCCCATTGGAAACGGACCAGACTTCCACTTGCCTTATCCCTCCGTTATAACCATCAATGTCAAATGGGGTTTCTTTCTTCCTTGAACATTTTTCTGCATCATTCTTGGTCCTGAGTCTTATTGGTAATCCCTGCTGGGGTAGACCTATTTGGTCAATCATTGAATGGTAGGTCAGCACATAGGTAAATCCCATTGATTGAGTAGATCTGCTCTAGTTGGGGATGCCAACAGCATTCTTTTGTCATCTCCACCATGTGTGCCCTCTGTCATAATCCTCAGTGAACAAACTCCAGGCTCGGCCACCGGCTTTTGTTATTAGGATAATGCTATTTAAATTTTAAGAGTCCGTGAGGACTGTACACTCCCCTCTCTCTCTGTGGCAGAGTTAAAATTTAAGCTGCAGCCTCCTTGGGACAGAGACACTCTCCTCCCCCGCTTTCGCTTATGTTAATTTGCAAAGAATTTTGTATACACGGAAACCGCACTATAAGTAATACATAATTTTGTATGGCAAACCATTTATCTAGGATTTTGAAGTCACACTTCTTTGGAGCCTTGCTTTATTTATTTGTTTGCTTGCCTGCCTCAGCGAGGACTGAGATCCACATGACATTAAGCCCTTGTCGTCTTTTGTGATTAGCGTTTAGTTCATGATGTTTTTCTTAATGAGCAAACAGCTGTTCAGAGAGATTTGCCATTCTACCTTTCCCACCTCCTGCTGAACAGCTGCCAAGACTTTCTCCCTGTTCTCCTTTCACACCATTCCAAAACAGTCATTGTAATAACTATGATTTCAGGAAACAATAGAAGTTGTACAGAAGGACATTGTCTAAACCAGCGATGAGCAACAGTCGGCCAGCTCAGGCTATCTCCAGACTCCCAAAGACACTTTTTCAGAATGTTGAGAATCCCACCTTTTGTTTTTAGAAAATTTGAGCTTCCAGACAGAACCCTTAATATATGCATTTTTATATGCAACTTTCACTAATATACACATAATATACTGCATACTTCTCTTCATAGCTGTATGCCAAAAGCTGCATTACACACAATTAGAGATGGATGCAGTCTAAAAGGTAACTATGTTCTGATATACATACAGGCTGTAATCTTGTTGGTGTTGTGTGGATGTGTTAAGTTGCCTTAGAAATGTGGTTGTGCTTCTTTTGGCCATTATGCAACAGATCAGTTCAGTTCACAGATGCATAAGCAGCATTTCACAGATATAATCATTTTTGATGCACTCTTGGATGGTATGCAACTATTTTCCAGTGCTTTCCCTGTGCCACTTGATTCATGGGGATTTCAGAAGCAGCCACTGTGCATCTCCCACTGCAGGATGGGAACATAAGCAGGAATGCTGGCAGATACACCATCAGTTGCACATGCTCTGTGTTCAGTACAAGGGCAGCATAGCAGAACCACCACTTAATTACATGGGCTTAGCTTTATGTTGTGCACGTACCCTACCCCATGTAGATTTACACGACACGTTGCAGGATTTCAGCCATAGTCCAGGAAGTGTGCATTGTATTAACTCCATTAAAATTGCAGACCAAATGAAATTCTCTCCATTCCTAGTTCCATAATGGTAAGCAGTTTATTTTTAAAAAAGTTTTTTAAAAGGTTTTTTAAAAAGTTTGCTTATCAACAGTAAGAAAACTTTGTTGTTGTTATGTTCCTTCAAGTCATTTCCAAGGGAAACCTATCATAGGGTTTTCTTGGAAAGATTTATTCAGAGGAGGTTTCCCTTTGCCTTCCTTTGAGGCTGAGAGAGTGTGACTTGCCTAAGGTCACCCAGTGAGTTTCCATGGCTGAGCAGGGATTCAAATCCTGGTTTCCAGAGTCATAGTCTAGTGCTCAAGTCATTCTGCCGCACTGGCTCTCAGACCTAACTTACTATGAGTTCAACTCTTTTGGTTTAATTTGTGAATCTCTTTATTATATGTCACTTTGAGCAAGTAATGGATTAATGTTTGGTATGCATAATAAACTAGTTAAATACTAACATGTTCCACAGCCACATTCTTTTTTCCCTTTTCCATGAAGTATCAGCAACCAAGCCAGTGTTCCCTTCACTCTGTCCCTTGGATTATAAAGGAATCACAGGCTCTAGAAATATTCTTGATGGAAAAATCTTCATTCTTGCACCGTCAAAGATTCCCCAGTATCCATCTTCTCTTGTTCAGCCTGGTTTCATTTTTGTTTTCAGGGGGAGGACTGTTCCATTACATGTCCAGCTGGGACCTATGGAGTCAACTGCTCAATGATTTGTAACTGCAGGAATGATGGCGCGTGTTCCCCAGTGGACGGCTTGTGCTTTTGCAGAGAAGGTAAAGTTTGTCCTGTTTCAAGGGCCCCGTGTAAGGTAGCGTAAATCACGCTTTCTCATGCAAGGATTTCAGGCTGTAAAGGAAGTTACAATCTTCAGAGCTGCTCCAGTTGTAAATACCGGTACCTTGTATGGTGCCCTGTTCCGAAGTGGCTATAGCATATATTGTAAGAGTTTGATGACAGCCATCTCTACACTACATTGTTATAGTGCTATTATTCCACTTTCAACATCCTGTAGAATCCTGGGGTTTGTAGTTTACTGAGGCCAAAGAACTCCCTGGCTGAGAATTCTAAAGGCCCCTCCCTAAACTGGAATAGAAGTGGAATAATAGCACTATAACAGTGTAGTGCAGAAACGGCCGTAGTTTGTGGGCATTTCTGAGTAACGATGCTACTGGTTCACACATATATATTATACAAGAGTCTGCCTGCAGGAATCTTGGTGGCAATTCAGTGATCAGAAGGAGCTAGCATGAGTTTGTCAAGAACAAATCCTGCCAAACTAATCTTTTGTAGTTTTTCAATCAGGTCACTAGTTTGGTAGATGGTGGGAATGCTAGGCTTGATGGACATCTAAAGGAAACCTTGACGATTTATACTTCATCTCCAAAAGACAAGATGTTGCCATATTTTCCCAAGTGTGC
This sequence comes from Ctenosaura bakeri, assembly GCA_948474755.1. Lineage (NCBI taxonomy): Eukaryota > Metazoa > Chordata > Lepidosauria > Squamata > Iguanidae > Ctenosaura > Ctenosaura bakeri. Next base: position 323,859 of record CAOLHI010000660.1, on the reverse strand, counting down.
TCTGTTCCACTAAGTGGACGCATACCGAGAAATCTGGATGTGCATGCAACAACATGACTTTTTCAAATGCACGCTTTTTCTGAGAGAGATGGGGGAAGTGGGAAGCAGGAGCTGGCTCATCCGCCTTGTCTTCTGTTGTTTCCAGGGTGGCAGGGGGTGGACTGTTCCATTCCCTGTCCGAGTGGCACGTGGGGTCTCAGCTGCAACCAGACCTGCTACTGTGCCAATGGAGCTGCCTGCAACCCCGTGGATGGACTCTGCCTGTGTTCTCCTGGCTGGCAAGGGGATTTCTGTGATGAGCCCTGTCCTGTAAGTCTTCCTCTTTAATCCTTTCATCCTTAGCTGGCACAGTCAGTGAGATAGAAGATTTCAATGAAAGAGGCTCAGAGATACCAATAATGTCAGGTGTGAAATGGTGGAGATAAGTAGTTAGAATATAGACTAGACCAGCAGTGCAAAGAAGGTACATCAGGATCTCCTGGTAGATGATTTGTAATAGATTGCCAGGGAGTTCTGATGACCAAAGGCAACAACAAAATCATTCTTCCTCCACCACAAATTAAGCTGTAGAAGCAACGAGAGTTTTATTTGTGAGTGGACTTTTTTGTGGAGGGACTGTGATGCTCATTTGCTCTGGCAGTCATATCCAGGGACCCAACCTTCTTTTAGTCAGGATGTATGTCTTTTCTACTCTGTTTGAAGTGTGTTCCTTTGAGCCAGGACTCAGCTTGTGGATTTCAGGACACAGCTGGTGGTTTTTTGGGGAGTCCCATGCCTACCATCTCCCTCCTCTCCCCTTATGGCTATGAAGATCAAAAGGCTCTGATAATCCACCCACCTTTTCTGAAAAAGGAGGACCTGTGTATGGTTTTGGAACTTGGAAAAAATAGCCCTTTTAAAAAAAACCCTACAGTTCCCAGCATCCCACACCCAGCATAGATAGCCAGTGGCCACAATGGTTAGGGGATTCTGGGCACTGTTGCCCAGGAAAGCAACTTTCCCAAGATCTGCGTTGGATCAAACTAAGTTGGATGCATCTAATCCAGCAGCATCTTCTTGCAACAACCAGTCAGAGCTCTCTGGGAGCCCACAAGCTGGTTGTGAAGATGCTCGGTCTCCACAACATCTTGAATCAGAATTCTGCTCCCTCTGGACATGGAGGTTCGATTGAGATATCACACCAGATAGCCAGCACAGGACTGGACTTCTACTAATTCTTTTTATTCCTTAGAAGCTACCTGGTGATCATTAACTGTGGCAGTGAGTTCATTGCAAACAGTAAAGAAACAAGAGATCAGGTTTTGCTCTGCCTATGGCAATATACAGCCTATATCCAGATATTAAGATAAATGTTGCAGATAATTTCTACATGTAATGATGTGGGGTCGGGGGAGAGAGAGAGAGGTTAAATATGACAAAGAGGATCTTCCTTGTCCTTGTTTTCTCTTTTGGAAGGATGGGACATATGGCCTGAACTGCAGTGAGCGCTGCGACTGCAGCCACGCGGATGGTTGTGATCCTATCACAGGATATTGCTGCTGTCTTGCTGGTTGGACAGGTAAGATTGCATGCAGTCAAATGCATTATCCTACCATTCAATCTCCAACCAGTTTAAGGAGCATACTTGTCATTAAAGCCTGTATTATCCCATCAGGGTCAATGAGATTGGTAGTGCTGTCTGAAAGCCATGTACCCTTTGAGAGAATTTCTGGGGTAACTTGATTTGGCGAGGAATGGTGGATGGTGAGGTTTTGAGGCCTCTTTGTGCAAAGCTTTGCTGAGCGCAGGAAAAGTACAGAATGTCAGTGGGGAGTGCCTGCTGAGATCTCGGGAGCCTGAAGGTTTCCAGGGACTGGTAGGTGGGATTCAAGGCTGTGCAGAGTAGAAAAGCCAAGGTGAATGTTTTCAGCTGAAACAAATTGTACATTGTTTTCTCAATTTGCATAATCTATCTCTGACCTAGAGTTCAAGTTTATACATGGTACCTGCAGACAATGTCTGGATTGTTCCAGAACTCAGAAGTTTATGTTGTTGGCTGGGATGTGAAAAGATCTCTTTATTGATTTCATTGCATTTCTCCTGATCCTTTTTGCATTCTCATCCCACCTTCTGTGTGTGCTTAGTTACAAGAGTTTATTTTTCCTTCCCATGTGGAAATTCGTTTGCATCTTCTGTATGGATTTTCCAGAACGCAGACATTTGTTGATATACTTTTTAATATATCTAATATATCTATATCTATATCTATATCTATATCTATATCTATTTATTTACACACATTCATTTTAACCTCCTTTTCTCACTTGAATGAAGCATGTTTGTGCATAATATCCAGTGGAACACATGTTTGCTGCTTGCATTTTTAAAGGTACACTTGTCTTTGGGTGCATTTTATTTCTCAGAAACACAAACATGCAGATTTCTGAGAGAAGGTATGCTTTATCTCACAATGAGTCTTAGGAAGTGTGAAATGGCTCATTTCAGTAAGAATATCAGGACTCCCAAATACTTTTGCATCCCTCTCAAAAAGAGAGATTTTCCCACTTTGAAATTTACCCCACTTGATTCTTCAACAGATTAACACATAAAACGTATCCCTTAAAAACGGAACATCAATTACAAAGCAGCAGTTAAAATGCATAATATCGGTTTCAAAGAACAAATAATACAAATACCTATGAACAGTCAATACATATTTAAAATTCATACTTACAACTCACAATTTAAAATCACTTGGATAGGCCTGCCAGAAGAGACTGGCCTTAAAACTGCGGTTTTAAAATTGGACAGCCTATTCAGCTGCCGTCCCTCTTCTGGCAGGTCATTCCATGGTCTGGGGCGGCCGAAGAAAAAGTCCCCTGGGTGCCATTACCAGGTAGAGGAAGGTGGCCAAGTTGGGGTGGATAACACTGCAAACTACGGATCTGTTTAGGCAGTGAATGTATTGTTTCCCGAGATGCTGCTCCAGCTTTGCCTCCATGATAGCAAAATCAAGTTGGGCAGCAGCTGTGGCAGTGGAGGTTTTCTTTGGGAATTTGGCCACTTTCCTCTAAGCACAGCCGCAGTTGCTGCGCATTCTGAGTTTTGGAGCGCCGGGCCTTAATTACTGGCCCCGGACAACTTTCTCTGCCTTCTCTCCTGCCGAGCAGCGTCATCATCGCAGTGACAGACCCTCCTGAGAAAACAGTGGGGTTGTGGAGGAAGCTTTGTGAAGTATTCCAAATTCAAAAGGGAACTTTTTATAATTAAGCACCATGGAAGGGAAGAAAAACAGGGAGGGGAGGGAAGGAGAGGAAGCAAGGGAGCTGCGTTGCTTAGAAACCAGGTACATCCCACGCCAGGCGTTTGTAGTGGGGCATCAGCAGCGTGCAAATCCACACGGCGGATGAGTCCTCTTTGTCGTGCCAGATGCTCACCTGGGGCCCTCACAGCCAGAGACTTCATCTCAGAAGGGCAGCTTTGTGAAACTTGGCAGCAGAACAACAAAGGTCTTCTGACATTTGTGGAAAATTTATTGTGGCACAAACTGCACTTGTCAGCAAAGGCGACACACAAGCCTGTAGGAGATGCACCACTATATATGACTTCCCCAGATGCCCACTCGCCTATGGACTAAACAATGTGACCCCCAGCCCTAGTTTCTTTTTTTCTGCCTTGTTTTCCCCCACTGCAAAATGGACATAATGGCAATCTACTACTCAGAACAATTGCAAGGACAAGGAAGGGGACGGAAATAGTGGACATGCTGCTACCTGTAGGCCACGTGTGGGCAAAGGGTGCAGCCCCCCCAAGGCCTTTTCTGCAGCGTCTATCTCCTAACAGCCTCCCCAAAATGCTGTGGGTTGCCAAAATTGGATTTGCTGCACTTGAAAGCTTTCAGGAGCCATGGTTTTAGGTTTAAAACAGATCTGAGAGGGAACAAGACCACACATTCCTGTAGGCAAAACTCAAAACTGGAAAGGAATGTGCAATTCCTTCTAGTTTCATTTTATTGTGGGGGAGCATGTTTGCCATTTTGGAGCCCTGTTTGGGTGGGTGCTGGGGGTTAATATTTAGCTCCCAACCCTTTGGAGGTTGTCCACTCCTGCTGTAAGCCTTCGGCTTTCCCTGGAAGTGGGGATGTTGGGTTCTACATATTAGAGCAAGCCTACGCATTGAGAAATATGGGATACAACACTCTTTGAACTGTAACATCAGAATGCAGGAAAGAGTGAGAGAGAGAGCATATATACACACACATGCATCATTTAAAGGAAAGGACAGAGCCAAAAGTGTGTGTTTGAATTAAGCAGATATTTTTTATCGGAGGCAAAAAGACCACCTGCTTTGGGTGATTTGTGGTGGAGGGAGACCCCTCTGAAAGGGCATGAGTCTGTTTTAGCCAGCCTCTCCTTTCTAAGGGAGATCAGTCCTAGACTCTTTTCCGCACTAGCTTGTTATAGCGCTATGATTCCACTTTCAGCATCCTATGGAATCCTGGGGTTTGCAGTTTCGGGAGGGGCCAACCGGCCCCTCCCGAAACTGCAAACCCCAGGATTCCATAGGATGCTGAAAGTGGAATCATAGCGCTATAACAGTCTAGTGCGGAAATGGCCTCTGAGTACGTATGCCTTGCATACAGAAGGGTGCAAGCTCCCTCATTCAAAGCTTGAGGGTAGCAGGTGATGAGAGCAGCCCCTGTCTGCCAGGGATCCTGAAGAGCCACCACCAAAGCACCGGACAAACATGTTCCTCATTTCTTAATGTATTGACAATGTCGAGGGAGGATTACAGCATGAATTACTTCTTTTTTGAACCAGCAAAAAGCATTTGCTTAACCTTTCTGATTGATTATGATCATCCATGTTAACCAGTCCAGGAAACACTGCTGCCATCATAAGCAGACTGCTTTGCCTGAGTGATTTTGTCCTTCCGTGGTCCCTGGTTGGCTGGGATCACTCTGGAAAGGAGAGATCGGGGAAAGAGAAGGGTGCTGAAGCAGAAGCTTTGGGAACTGGGACAGTGCCCCACAAAAGGGGAAAACAGGCATTTATTCCACCCTGCAATGTTTGCCTTTGGTAGAGTTTTACTATAGCATTCCTATATGTAGGAAATCAGCTTTTCCAGCAGTGTAGTTGCCCAGCGATCCTTTTCCCTGACGTACTACCTTTCTCCATGCAAGGGTGTTTTAAGATGGAAAAGCATTCAAGCATATGATTCTTGCTGTTTGTACTCTGAAATGATATGGTACTAATAAGACAGAATATTTCTGAGCAGTATAGCTTGGTTTTGTGTTCCAGCTGTATTTGAAGAAAAATATCTAATATTCTGAAAGTCCAATTACACATCGCTCCTCCTTTAGCCCAATGCTTTTAAAACAGCACATTTTGTTCTCCCTATATTTGCAAAGTTTGTAAACTGAAGAGGAGATTGTATTTGTGGTTTGAAGTGGCAAGGGCCCAATATCGGATTCGCATGGTTATTCAACATTATTATTTTTTTTGAAATTGTGAACCACACCATGTTGTCCATTTTGCAAACCTGACATTATAAATAATAGAGGGCATCAACTTGTTAGGGGAAGTAGAAGATGCTGTCCTGAATTTTGTACTAATTAGACATGGCCTAGAAAAGATCAGAAAAGTTCAGGAACTTCTGAAGCGAGGGCTCGGGCGATTCACAGGACTCTCAGATCCTAATGGTCGGCGCCAGTCTGATCTTTAAAAAGTTATTCTGTATGTTCATCTCCACACATGGGACTTGCATTGATGTCAGTTTCTGTGCAGAAGATCAAGGAGATGGAAAATAACTGTACTTTTTAAAAAAAGAAGTACGTTCCCAAGATAGTATTCATTTTATTAAAAAAAAGGAAAAACCCAGAGACTAATAATATGAATAAGGCAGACAGGAAATACTGGGAGAGGAGACTTGTATAAAACTGTGATCAGCTTTCATGCCGCCCTTGGTTTTTCTGGTTTATTTTTTTGATTATATTCAGTCAAATTTCTCATCCACCCTATCAAACCAGGTAAGAGTAGATTTTATGCCAGGTATAAGAAGCAGTAAAATCGCAAGCGCTTTCTGTTCCTACAAAGGGCTGTTCTGGACAAAACTAACTTCTTGAAGGAGAGTGATTTCGGGCTGGTGTAAACGCCGTGCTCCTGACCCTTAAACATGGTTAAGAAAGCAGTGGACTTTCTGGTGTGATCGCTCTTCATCTCCTTCCCATACTCTCCTGCACCCAGTTTGCCTCCTCACCAGCCTTAACCATGGTTAAGGGTTACTACAGTAGTGACAATAATCATAGTTAGTGCTAACACCTGTTCCTTCTTTGCTTAGCAAAGATCTGGAGCGGGTTTCAGAGCCTAAATCGATCCTTGTTCAGCATTAACTGTTGTTAAATAACCCCAGTATTCCATGGGAGGTTGAAAGTGGAATCATTGCGCTGTAACAGACTTGTGCGGAAATGGCCCAGGAAGAGAGTTTCAAAGCTAAGGAACAGCCACGGAGAGGGTCCTCTCTGATGTTCTCACCACATGCGCTTGCACAGGTGGTGGGACTGAGGGAAGTGCCTCCCCAAAGGATCTTGGAGTTGGGGCGGGCTCATGTGGCCCTTCAGATAGCCTGAGTCTAAGCTGTATCAGGCATTCACCTTCTGTTTTCATTCCATTTAGCCTTTCTTCTGAAACAAGACCCAACGTGGTTTAGAATACAGATGAAAACAAAGCCCAACTTGACATCTAATAATAAAAGAGAATTTTTACAAAGTCCTGCTTCTTCCTCGGAGCCCCGCTCTTTTCACCAGAATTGGAAGCTTGCAGTGCTACCATGAAGGCTGGCTGTAGTCTCAGACCCACATTGAGCCATTCAGGTTGTGGGAACGGTGCATTTGCTTGGTCTTTTCTGAAAACGCAACCAGGGGTTTTGCTCCTGCGTTTGCAATTGGCTCCTTTACTCCTTTTCCCCTACCCGTGGCTGATTCCCTGGGGGGCTGAGGAAGAGCTAGCAAGTGCCACTAAGTATGTCAGGAGTATAAGCAGCCCCATAAATCTTCTGTGGTCCAAGCCCAGGTTATGACTTATGACGCCAGCAACAGAGCAGTTGTGGTACATCTGAAGTTGCAGAAAGAGAGAGAGAGAAAGAATGAGAGACTCGTGATGTTTCCTCGGGGAGCTAATGGTGTGGAGAAGGAACTAGCTGGTCACAGATAAGGGGGCTCGGAGGGAGGAAAATTCAACGCGGAGAGGAGCATTGGCAAGCCAAGAGCAACATCCCCACTGTCACTCAAACACACCGAAACATGTTTCTTGTCTCCTGTGGACACATTAATTCAGGAGCACCGGAAAAGCCTTCTTTTTTCCCCCACTCAAGGGAAGCCTCTTTTGAATTTTGAGAGAAACGGACACTTTGACGCTGAGCTGGGAGGTATTTTTAACCAGGTTTGTGAGCCATGGATAGATACAGGAGAGAACAGGAACGAAAGTCATTTTTGATCTGCTTTGCGGGGGGGAACAAAGAAGTTGTTTTATAACATCATTGTTTTACTAATTTAAATGGTAAATTTAAATATTGTAACTTGAGTTGAGATAGTTCATTTTAGTTTAGCATACCATTAGCACTTAATATTCTGAAGGTAAAACTTCATGTAAAGCAGTGGTTCTCAACCTTCCTAATGCCGTGACCCTTTAATACATGTTCTGGTGACCCCCCACCATAAAATTATTTATTTATTATTTACAATGCCTCCCCCCGCCCCCCGGCAAAGGCCACCTCGCCGGCCAGGAATGGGGGGGGGCGCAGGGAGGGAAAGAGGAGCCAGGAAAAACCTCCCCCGGGAAAAAAGCTCCAAGAACCCCCCCAGGCTCTGCTTCTGCTTTGCTCTCGTTTCCGCTGGGATGGGGGCAGTGTGGGAAAAGTTTCCAGAACGTCGAACCTAGCTGGGGGGGGGAGGAATCCCAGCACCTTTGTCTTTTGCGCTGGGCACAGCTCACTCCCCTGGAAAAGCGCCGCCTTGCACCCCCCCCGGCCCTTCCGCAGGGCCCCCCTCCATGGCGAGTGGGGAAGGGGCCGTGGCGAGGAGGGGGCCTGCCCCCCATGCTGCCACCCCCCCAAGCTGGCCCATCAGATGGGAGGTTCTCCTGGTAGCGGAGAAGGGGAGTGATTTCAGTCCCTTCTGAACAGGGGGCAGGAGGACACAAGCACGTGGCTCGCGCTTGCGCACGACCACCACCGAGGAGGGAATGGAGCCTAAGACCATTGGAAATACGTATTTTCCAATGGTCTTAGGCGACCCCTGTGAAAGGGTCATTCGACCCCAAAGAGGTCGCAACCCACAGGTTGAGAACCGTTGATGTAAAGCATCATGTAAGTTTAACGTAAAGCTCAAGACTCTGGACTTTAGGCATAGAATTCAACAAGCTAAACGTCTCAGCTCTCTAAGTACAGTGCTTTCTCCCTTATCTCTCTCTCTCTTCCCCCCCCCAACACACACACATACATGCACACACCAAGTTTCCAGTCCTTATGGCAATGATATAAGTGGACAGGGACTGCTTCATAAGTATAGATTGCATGATTGCTTCAGTTAATCACCATTGATTTACCATCCCCACAAGAATTAAAGTATTTTCTCACCGTGTTCCAGGACCAGTGTGTTTCAGGGGACGCATTTCACGCATGCTGCCATGAATTATGAAGAGTTTTTTTTAACTCTTGCAAATGCCATCATATGAAGTGATGGTTTGCATATGTAGATGATTCATCACGGGTTTAGTAGCATGGACAGAACTTCCAGTCACCTTCAGTTGCAGTGCCATGAAGTGGAATACACTTTCCTGTTTCCTTTTCAGAGTCAAAACAGAAATGAAAGCGAATGCATATCCTTCCCATAAATAATTACTTTGGAGATGTATGCCTTAGCAGTTCGAATTAGAAATTAAGTCTTAGTTTACCTTCCAATCACCAGTCACACAGCAGAGAATGGTGAAGGGAGGTAAGACATAGCACATGCTATGACAGACAGACATCATTCACCACTAGAGGGAGCACTTCTTCTAAATATATGCTGAGTATATTGTATAGTTCATTCTTGGTCACCAAGGGGGGAGAAATCAGGTCAGCTACACCAGCCCTCACAAACCCGTGAATATGCTGGGTTCAAGTTACCTTGGTAGATGGAAAGATGGAATATAAACACCTTTGTCCTTAAGAGACCTCAGCTCATCTTTTATAAATCGTCAGTGTATAATGGGTAAGCTTTTCACAAGCCGCACCCGCCAGGTTGTTAAACAAGAGCCCCATTAAATCATAATTTCTGGCTGGCTGTTCCCATTATCTGCCATATTTTGCATGTAAATACATTTGAAAGCTGTACCCAGATTTTCAGACTACTTGTTTATTGCTCTGATTATTCCTGCATCTTTACATTATCCTTTAAAAAGAGGATGGGAGGATTGCTGGGCCTTTCCGCCGGCTGCTGGAGGTGTCGCTCCCCCCTTTTACCTGCCTCCGTGGGGCCTTTCTGGAGGGAGAAGTCTCTCTCCCACCCGCCCCCATTAGAAACAGGAACACTTACTGCTCTGGCTTCTCTGAGTGCCCTCTAAATCTTTAAATGCACCATAAGCCTATTAGAAATCAACTTTAATTTTTCATTGGCTTAATTTCAAGTGAGATGATAAGATTTTAATGTCCTCCTTTTGCTTAAAAATTCTCTCTCTGACAAGGAACCTTTAAGGTTGACTCCTGCTGATACCAGGCTATATATTTTTTTCTCCCCTTCCATTTAATCTGCATTGGCCAAGTTATCAAAGGCTCCACTGAAGTCCTCCCGTTAATTGTGCCTCTGGAACTTCTTGATGAGGGGTCTCAGCAGCACCCGATGACGATCTCGGTCAAGTTTGCTTTTCCTTTGCTCTAAAGATAGTCTGAGGCCGGAATGTGTTTAGGGCAGGAGCAGGCATTTGTCCAAAGAAGAACAAGTGCCATGGGAAGGTGGAGAACTAAACGGTAGCAGCTCTACTCCAATAAGTAGATTAAAACGGGAGGAAAGAAGATGGATTATGGCCGCATTCTTATGGGAAACCGGCCCAAAGCCAGAGCGCTCTGATGCCATAGCCTCTGATCTTTCCATAGACCTCCTGGCAGGGCAGGCATGTAAACAGAGCTGTGTTTTCTTCCCCTCTATGGGACAATTTTGGGGTGAAAGGCCTCCTGTTCCAAGAAATGGGAGGGAATTCATTTAGACTCATTCCGGTGGCGGTGTGAATGTTGGACACCGAGAGGGAAGTGGGTTGAGAACATATTTCTCTTCTTGCTAACCTCCACGCACGCAACATGCCTCTTTCGAGCGGCTGCTCCTGGCTACCTTGTCAGTGGGATGGTGGATCCACTCCAGGTCTTGGTGTGAACTTTTAAAGGAGCTAGCCAGGGTGTAGAATCTATTTAGGGAATAGAGTTCAGCATCTTGCACAAGTCCTTTAAAATTCAGACAAAAAACGGGCAATTCATCGCCCCTATGACGCGAAAAACACCGAATGCTGCTTCTCCTTCGTCCCCTCCCCTCAAAAGGGGATCGTATTCCAGCCTCAGAAAGAAACCTTCTGCCAAAACCTCCGCAGTTGCTCACTCACTGGATCTTCTCCTCTGAGTCTGAAGCTTGATCTCAGACTAGGGTGGGCAAATCACACTCGGGGAGGGGCATGCAATCCCCCAAAGCTTTTGCTGCCAACTTCTTTCACTTAGTCTCAAAGATGCCACAAGATGCCTTTGCATGCGTGTGGAATCAAGGCTTTCAAGACAGGGAGCTGAATTGCAGGTACTGCCTCTTTCTGTCCTCCAAATAGCTTTCCATCCCCTAAAGCACCCAGCAGTCAGCCCAAGCAAGGTCAAAGCAACCCACACTGGGTGGTGCTAGATGAAAGAAGGAACTGATGGCCATTTCCACACTAGACTGTTATAGTGCTATTATTCTATTTTCAACATTCTGTGGAACCCTGGGATTTGCAGTTTAGGGAGGGACCTCAAAGGCCATCCTCAAGGGCCCCTCCCTAAACTGCAAACCCCAGGATTCCATAGGATGTTGAAAGTGGAATAATAGCATTATAACAGTCTAATGCGGAAATGGCCGATGTCTGATGGATGCAGCAAATCTAGCTCAGTTTTGTGAACTCCGGCTGGCAGTCATGGCCCCGTGGAGTTTCAGGAAGGTGTCTGTTCCCAGCCCTACCTGGACGTGCTGGGGATTAAACCCCTGTTCCTCTGCAAGCCTTGTGACTGAGCTGCAGCTTGTCCTGTGCAGAAGAGAATTTTCCAAGATTCTAGCAACAGAGATGTATTTTTCTCCTTCTCTGAATTAAAACTGGAGGCAAATATCCTACCTTCCTTCCTATCGGACATTCTGAAAGCCTTCCCATGTGAGCGAAGTCAACCCACTCTCACACAGAAGCACCCACCCAAGTGTTCCTGTTCTCTCTGTGATTCCAAATCAGAAGGCAAGCTCAGATCAGAGCCCCATACAGACTCAGCAGGGGAACTCATCTGAAAGCAGGGGCTTCTGTTTTGCAGGTGCTCTGATGCTCGAGATGGATGCAACCATGGGCCAGTCCCACCCTCTCTGCCTGCCAGGTGGAGGGCTGATTGTATGGAGGTCGGACCAGAGGAGTTAATTGTCCAGAGACACAGTGAGCCACGTCCTCCGTGGTTGAGCTTTATGGGCTCTCCAGGCCCTTTAATTAATTTCTTGTGGCATCCTAATGTGCCCCGGCACACAGTTTGGGAATTACCGCCTTGAGATCTCTCCTCTTCATCCATGCCCCTCTGTTTGTCCTTTTTCCTCCTCGTGGCTGATATGGAAATAATCAGATGTGAGCCTTTCAAACCTTCGTATTGAGTTTCCCATTATCCAGCTCAGAATGAATGCGGCAGCATGCTCGGTACACATACAGCTGAGCAGGGCTTAGGTAATTATTAATACTGGATTTAGATACAAGCGCTGTGCACGAAGACAAGAGTACAACCATAGAAGGAAAAGAGGAGAAGCTCTGGAAAGGACAAATAGACTGTCAGGTGCTAGATTAGGAGTTATTAGTGATAACTTATGCAATGATGTTTTCTGTGAGGAGGGGGATTGGCATTGGGAGTGAGATGGGGAGAACCTTTTCTCTACATGTTTTGGAGGATTAGCCCTTTGGTTAAACTCCTGTGAGCACACAAAGCTTAGGAAAGTTACTTTTTGGAGTAGTGGTCTCAGAATCCCCCACGAGCATGGCATACCAAATATCTGGGTACGTTCTGGGGACTGAAGTCTAAAAAGGTAATTTTGCCAAGTTGCATGTGAGGACATAATGTTAGGTCCCCTAGAAAAGTGGTTTTCAACTTCAGCTCCCAAGCTGAAGGGCATAATGCTGATCTACCTTGCGGAGATGTTGTAATGGATACTGAGATGTAGCCTGTATGGGGTCTGGCCAACTTCTCCATTCCTCCTGTAATCTAGGGGGAAGGATATTGACTTTTCTTTTTTGATACAAACATTCTTCCAGTTCTGCAGTCAAGCAGCGGTGGCTGGTGGCCCTCTTGTCAGTATTTGCTCTAGGTTGTAGTCCACATTTTAAAGGAGCATCCAGCCTGCTGAACCTATGTGTGGAAAGTCTAAAGTTCAAGACTAATGCCTGGAGTGGGTGCAGTCCTTTGTTGATACGTGAGCCACCAGCAGCCATGTCGCTGGCATTATCCCACAATGCAGGTTGTGTGGTTATGGTGTACAGCTCTGTGGAGCACGCAGGAAAACATAGCTCAGGTGCAGATCATGGGCTTGCATACTGAAGATTCCCAGTGGAGTCTCAGCACCTCCCTCTAGAAAAATTTCAACAGGGGTGAGAAATATTTCCATGACTCCGGAGACCCCAGATAGCTCCTGTCTGTTGGAACTGAGAGTGCCAAGGAAGATGAGCACCACCTAGGATAGCTTCTTCTGTACCTCTTTGCTCACAGGCAAAGAGAGTTGGGAAAGAGACCTACAAAACCCAAGAAGACCTCCAAACTTCCCTGGCAGGGAGGGGTGTTAAGCTTGTTGCAGCAAAGGCAGAACAGAGCCTCACGATGCCTGAAAAACAGGTCGATTTATGACACACAGCTTTGTAGGCTAGAGGCTAACTTCAGGAGTGGGCTCTTGCTTACAGCTTGAAAATAAATTCATTCCTGAATGAGTAAAACTGCCCATATTCTCATGCTGAAAGCAAGCATCCACTGCTGAAGGAGCCTCCAGCCCGCAAAAACATGTGCCATAAATCTACTAGTTTTTCAAGGCATGGCTGTCGCGGTTCTTGCTGCTGTGGCTGCATCAGACTTAATGTGGCTGTTCATTCCAAGCCATCTGGGATGCGTACAAGGTGCCCACACGGTTGTTCACCTGTAGACTTTTGGGTTCATTGGTTTGGGAGAGGGCCAGTGGATTGTCTTGTCTTTGGGGGCTGAGCTAGGGGGTCTTCCTCTTCTGCGATGCCCCTGCATCTTTTCAGCACCAAACCTGGAGCCCTGAGAGGGCCCTGCAGCCTGCAGTAAATAGGACATCATCTCTGTGTGCGCGGAGAATCACTTCTTCCCATTGCTATTCAGATGCCAAAGATGAGGGACTGTTATGACTTCACGTCATGCTGAGAAGACGGAAGAGAGTGGCAGAGTGTTTAGTGTCGGAGCCGCCACATCCGTTGAAGTCCTGTCACAGCTAATTTCAGTAGTACCTGTCTCCAGGTTTTGATGAATGATTTTTTAAGGTGGAGAGGAGGGGGAAGAGCTAAAGAGCTCGGAAAGGGAAATAATTACAGCTATACACGGATCTATCTGTCTCCCTATAGAGTCCCTCCCCCACACCTCTCTTCCTTTAAAGAAAAGCAAAAAGGAAGAGAGGCTACCTCCTGTAATTTTCCCCAGTCTTCCATCCCTGAAAAATAATTAGACTCAATTCAGTAGCGGGTCTCACACTCCAAAGTCCCAGCTGCAGTCGAGGGGATAGATGGAGCGAGCCTGATAGAAGCCTCTCGCTCTCATTTATTCTGTCTACCTTCTTTTCTTCCTTCTCTTTCTTCTCATATTTGGAGAAGCCTGCTTGTATTGTCTAGAGGCACAAACTGGTTTCATTAAGGAAAAGGGGGCTGAAGTTCAACCGGCGCTGGAGTGAAATAGCAAGGGCAAACGCAGGAAGGGCTTCCTTCGCCTCCGTGCAGAAACTTTGAGGAGAGGAGGTGGGAGGGAGGAAGATGCAGTTGAAAGGCTAGCCTCCGAGACGTGAGCAAAGCCCACCAAGGATTGGCCACTGATCCTCTGGACACTCGCGGCTTCTTGCGTAAAAACAGTCAAGGTGGGCAGGGGTACCAGTCCTGTTGAGTCTGTTGCAGCCAAAATGACAGGTAGGTTAGAATTGGTAATTGGGTTGTCGATGGGTGAGTTTCTAATTATGCGTTTTAATACATCATTATTAATTATGTATTTAATTCTTTTTGATTGTTTAATTATGCTTTAACTTTTGTATTCTGTGAGTTTATACCTTTTTAATTGCTGTAAGCCATGCAGTCCCCCATAGAAGCAGTCTGACATTCTTGTCCAGTGTGCAACGTCTACTTCCAGTTCCACTTGCATACCTTTCACTTATATAAGAACATCAGCACAAATTTAAAAATTGATTTTTAAAAAATGGGGAAGAAACTGATCCTGGAGCAGCAAAGGCTGGTTGCTCCCAGGTCAGTGGGGCAGTGAATCAACTCCAAGGTTTAGTTTGAACTTTAAAGATGCCATCCAAGCTGCCAAGCCTTATTCCCCAACGCTAAGGCTCAACATGTTGGACGACTCCTTCCACTTTTAGACTGAAAGCTCAATCAGTTTTACCACCTTGCTGGCACTGGATCCACCAGCTGCCATGGCTCTGAAATGTGGAAAGTCATGTGAGATTCCAGTTGTTGCTTATAGTGGATGAGCGACAAATAAGTTCCATTAGGAGCTTCTCATGCTACCATGTTGTTGTTGTTGCTGTTGTGTGCCTTCAAGTTGTTTCTAACCCATGGAGACCCCAAGGCAAACCTTATATCTTGTTGACTGTCTGCTACCAAGTTACATCCTTTTCATTGCGGTCTTATTGTTAGAGCTTTCCCACAAGACCTTTCCCACAGTTTCCCTTGGGAACTGTAGTGTGAGAGAGGATGAGAAGTCTTTGAGATCTTTGATGCTGCCCCATCCCACAGAAAAATCACTGTGTTCTGGCCAGGTGATGGAACCAGAGCTGTTGGAACCAGAGATTGCAGCAGGAAGAGGACAGTCGTCCGCACTGCAACCTCCCTATGCACACCTCTTCCAAACCTCTCCAGAAAACCAAGGTACCCCACCAAGGCAGCTTTCAGGTGCAGGGTTGGGGAAGGAAAGAATTCTGCCTGCAGTGGCAGCGAGGTGCCAGGTCTCTGCAGGATTTAGATCTTCAAGTATTTGGTGCACCTCCTTATGTTGCACTTTGGCCCCATACTCTCAAGCTTCTCCGTTGTGAGAGAAAGGAGAAAAGAAAACTGTGTCTCCTCCTGGTGGGTCGTCCTCCATACAAAATCCGGGCATCACGGAGTAATGAACAGAGTTTAAAGTATCAGATCAGCCTGTGTAACAGATGCAATAAAAACTGGCCTTTAGCACATGAAAAGTAAACATGGACACTATGTGCCTGAAAATATTTGAAAGTGTTCCTTGCTATATTTTCAGCTTCATCCTTGCAGACATTCTGAATATAAACATCATTAAAAGATGGTGATTTGCTGTTGTCTACTGAGTGCAATTAGGGCTTCTCACCACTCCTCTCTGTTGTATGAGGACAATATCCCCATCAGGAATCATTTTGCCTTTATTTAGTCCTGAGCAGATTCTGCTCATTAGTCTTCCATTAGAAGTGACATTTCTGCCACGAAAAAAAAGAGAGAGAGAGAGAGATGGATTTTAATGCTCCTACCTTGTTTGAAGAGGAAGGAGTCGGTGTCATTCTCTCCAAACCCCAAGACAAGAAATAATGTTCCTTAATTGTCTCCATTTATAAATAACTTGTGTTACAATAAAAGAATTCTAGACCAACTATTGCTGTCGAAAATGGGAAACAGGACATGACAGCCATTCCTTTAATCTCTCTTTGAATTTAATTCCAGGAGCCTGGGTATGGCAGTATTCAAAACAATGGTGAATAATCCATCATTAGGTCAAACATGAGAACTGCACAAGTAGTCCTACCCTAGATCACCAGTGCAAATGTTGCTGAACAGCCTCTCCCATGAGGTCAGGATCGAAATTATAATAGAAATGCCACAGGTACTGCTGCCCCTAGACTGTCTCCCTAAGGGTAATGCACGTGATGGCCCCTGTGCGGATCCTGGCATTAGCTCGAGGATGGGAATCGTGCAGCTCCCCAGATGTTGTTGAACTTCAGTTTCCAGGGTTCCTCACGAATGGCTATGCTGATCAGAGCTGCTGGGAGTTGCAGTTGTGGGACCTTACAGTTCTCATACCATGTTAGGTCAAATGAGCTTTGGGGTCTCACAGAAGGACAGCCAACTGTTTGAAATGCACTTTGCAATTCCTGCTTTGCAATTACTACTTTGCAGTGATTGTATTTTTAGTCCAAGTTGAGGAGGTATTTGTGAGATTTATTGCCTGAGGGGCTTTCAGGACAGTTGGCCCTCTGCATTCACTGGGGTTAGGGGCACAGGACCCTCACAAAAGTAGGAAAATCATAAATATTAAAATGCATGGGTGGATGGGTGGGTGTGGGAAGGGGGCCAAGGCGTGGTGGGGAGAATGGGCACCCAGGGTGCAAACGGAGTCAGAGAAAGGAGAGAGAAGGGGATGGGTTGGTATGGCGGCCCTACACCTCCTCTCTCTTGCTTATCTCCTTCCTTGGGTTTGTGGGTATTGAGAGAGGGTTTGTGGTGCTGAGAAATGGGGCTACGATCCATCCTTAGCTGGCCAGGCAGTGGCTGGGGATGGAGGAGGAAGGTTCTTAAGAGGCTGCACAGCCTGATGGGAGCCACCAAGGGGGAAAGTTCCCCTGGAAAAGAAGCACTTGGGTTGGTCCGGGGAAGGATTGAAGAAACGTGCAAATAACCAAATCCATGAAAGTCAAACCCACAAATGTGGAGGGCCAACAGTACTGTATATCTTGACTTGGGTGAGTGGGATGGAGAGGCACTACTTGCTAATTCACGTCAGGCAGCAAGATATCTTGGGCTGGCCTAGTATGGTCGCAATGGCGTATTGGTGCTGAAATAGGAAGTGGTTTAGGAAGGGATTTGATATATCATAAGAAAATACATTTGTTCTCAGTGATTCTTAATGAGTGTTGAGTAAATTGCAATAGCATACCCAACCCGACCGTATGCAGGAGAGAGGTTTCGGGGGATGGACAGTCCTGTGAATTTGGCTTTATTGAGCTAACATGACTTTACAAATGAAGGGCCAAATACTAGGGATGTAATTCTTCACAAAGTCTCTTCTCCTGGGGAGACCTGAGTTATGCTAGCAATTTTCCTCCCAGTGCAAGAAAGTTCTTTGAAAACCACACTATTTTTGTGATGCCTATTGGCAATTCTGGACTTATTCTGCACAAAATTCACACGTGATTGTTTTGTGCAGAAAGCAATCTTTTCTGTGAAAGAAGCAGAATTTTCTGCACAGCTTTTCAAGAGCAGGGGTTGGGGTAGGGTATAGGTTGTATTTCATTCTTGCATGCAAGAGTGAAAAAATATTTTATAAAAGGCTTCTCCCCACAATTTTTGTGCATTTTGGACAAACAATATTTTGTGCAACAGTTGAGGGGTTTTGCACAAAATATGCTTTTTGCACAGAAAAAAATTATACAAAAAACCTGTTGCTTTTTTTTTTCTTCAAAAAAAGAGTCCTGAAATCCAGAAAACCTTCATAGCAGTTTATCTTTTTCCAATTGGGTATTTATTGAGGATGAAAAAAAATTAGAACATTATTTGTACATCCACTATCTAGATATTAGAATACTATGCTAGAAAGGCATTTGGTCTTAGTCACTCTAACGGAATAATTCTGATATTTTTTAACATTTCAGAATGATTTTCTTTTTGCTTTTCTGTATGATTTGCATACTTTTTTTGTTTTGTTTCCCTTATGTTGTGTATTCCTATCAGTAATACTTTCCAGACAAGTAGCTCTGTTACAGTCAGCAAAACAACCAAGGTGTTGGAACCCCTTAGAGACTAACAAGATATGATGTAAGCTTTCAGAGACTAGAGTCCAATTCTTGGAGGTGTATTGATTTGCCGCCCAACCCACAAAATAACGAGATCGCAGACAGAGCTTGGGTTGAACTAGGGCAATTTATTAATATGCCTAATTAACATCAAGGGGTGAACTTAAACTTGAACTTAAACTTGAACATGAACTTGAACTTGCATTTTATGACCTGAGGGAAAGGGGGGGTCAACAGCATCTTCAGACTAGGGGCAAGAGGCCGCTCCTGACCATCTCCCCTAGCCCGTGAGCGACATACCGGACCCCAAAGCCAACCGCTGAAGTTGCATGATGACTTTTGGCCAGCCCCCCGCTGCGCAGCAAGTAGGGTGATCTCAGGGCCCTCCTCAAGGATAGGATTTATCCTACACCCCAAAAGGGGATGTCATAGGTACACGCCGAACCTTAAGCCCCCCCCCTGCCAGCCTGGATGACTATATGTACAACAGTGGCGACCTAGTTAATACCAATTGAAGACACCACCCTGTAGAGCCAATTACCCCACCCTAGGCGCAGTGTAGGGTAGGCAAAAACACCCCCAAATAGGGAGGAAAAAATTCCTACCCAGCCCCGAAGCGACCAGCTATCTTACACTGAAACCCTTGGGGGGAGCGTGGGTCGCCTAGATCCGAAAAGATGCCGCCGGAGAGGCGGGGCCAGCCTAAATACCATGCCCAGCCCCGCCTCCTCCCGTCGGCCACTGCAGCACGATCTCGTCTCGTGGGAGGGCGGCAAAGGCCATCCCCCCACCACCACTCGCGAGGCTACGGGCGGCGTGGGACGAAAAACCTTGGAAACCTTCCTTTGGAGAAAGGGCAGATTCTGGGAGTTGTAATCCAAAAGAAAAAAAATGCACTCCAAACTTTGATATAATTAGCATAACCGGTCCATGGTAGAACATCATGTAGCTCTCCTTTTCTCTTTGCCTCTCACACATTTCCCAGTCTTGTGTTAAGATATCCTTACTCCAGCATCACCATGACCTGCCTGTCTGAACTTTGCAATTATTTTGGGGCTTGGAAAAGGGTACATGTAGAGATTAGTTCTTCCATTTTCTTACAATGCATTATCCTCAATATTTTCTTTTTTAAAAAAGCCCACATCATAAATGTGCTCTGTAGTGACCATTCTGTTGATTCAATAATCCTCCAAAACAGGATGACCAAGTGGGTGTGAAAAATCCCACCAAGGTGATATGTTGCTTTTGGAATCCTAATGAAGTCGTCAGAAGGGAGGAAATGACTTGAAAGGAGTTTTATCCGCAGCTGTGCATTTAATCCAGCCTTTGGCTGAGCCGAGGTCTTGCACAATCAGCGCCTGCGTTTATCCTTTTATCCAAGAGAAACATCTGCCTGGCTGATAAAGAACTTCCAGATGTTGTAGGGATAGCTAGCTTAAGTGAACTTCATTATCAGATCTCATGGCACACCAAAGCAACAATCAGTCCCCAGTGCTCACAGTTTGCTGCTCATATATTTAAACCAACCCTACACAACTTGTAATCTGCAGATCCAGGTGTGCCCTCCGCCCACCCTGCCATTTGTCATGGGGGTGGCCTGCCAGGCCTTGGATGCCCTCCTGTTTTTACAGTCCTGGGCAAGCGTCATGGAAGTCGAAGGTTACCATTATCCAAGTAAAATACATGAAAAAAGGGAGGAAAGGAAGAATCTAGCAGAATCTTTGAGACTTTATTGTTCATAGAATCATAGAAATGTAGAGTTGGAAGAGACCCCAGGGGCCATCCAGTCCAACCCCCTGCCATGCAGGAAGACCCTCAAAGCCCTCCTGACAGATGGCCATCCAGCCTCTGCTTAAAAACCTCCAAGGAAAGAGACTCCACTACACTCCATTGAGGCAGCAGATTCCACTACCGGACAGCCCTGACTGTCAGGAAGTTCTTCCTGAGGTTCAGGTGGAATCTCCTTTCCTGCAGCTTGAATCCATTGCTCCTTGTCCTGGTCTCTGGAGCAGCAGAAAACAAGCCCTCTCCTTCCTCTACGTGGCATCCCTTCAAATATTTAAACATGGCTATGTTGTGTACCTTCAAGTCATTTCCAACTTGCGGTGACCCTAAACCAAACCTATCATGAGGTTTTCTTGGCAAGATTTGTTCAGAGGGGTGTTGCCCTTGCCTTCCTCTGAGGCAGAGAGAGTGTGACCTTCCCACGATAACCCAATGTGTTTCCGTGGTGGAGCAGGGATTTGAACTCTGGTCTCAAGAGTCAACACCATTACACCATGCTGGCTCTTATCTTTAAGATTACCCGGTTTATCTTATCTTGAGCTTTTGTGGACTTCAGTCTGCCTCTCCGCTGATGGAGTCAAACTGCTGGCATATTAGCAGTTGCGTAGTTGTTGAGATGGGATCAGAGCATGATAAGAGACCAAAAACCCGTGAATCATGACAACTGCAAGGAAGAACTCATTCACAAGCATCTTCATGGGTTTGAATTGGTTCAGACACTTGGAAAAGCACTGAAGGAGAAGAGAGCACTGGATGTTTGAAAGAGAAATAAAACATATGGACAGGTGACATCTGCTGTAGGTGTGTGGGCATCTTTTAGAATTTTCAGACTGCCCTTCATCACTGAGTAACCACAGCCAACCCACCTATCCATGTAGAAATATATATCAAAATTTAAAGGAGATAAATTATTGCATTTGGGATTTGAAACTTAGTCGTTCATGAGGCTTAATCATTCCTACGTGAGTCTGAGGACAGACACTCCGTTGGTGGTATGATCACCATGACCACTGAACCAGGAATTCCGAATATTTTATTTAGAAAATAGGAAAATATCCTTTGGATAGAAACCACAATTTCCCCTAATGTTCAACTGTTAAAAATGTAGGTCCCAAATCGTACCTGCTTGCTTTGTTTCCAGAAGAATTCCTATTGCATGTATCTAAAATAATTAAAGTGTTTGCCTAGCAAGTCTACACAGTTGAGTAATAGCTTTTGAGATGACTGTGGATTTGCAGAGCTGGATCTTGGTTCATTTTAATTCGTCTGTTGACAGGAGAAAGAGCAGAAGCCCTTATTTAAATGTCACTAATTAAAAGAATACCAGACTATGCATTTCTTAAATCTCCTGCAAATACTCTATCCGCATACACACACCCTGAACTTTGGTAGATTCAAATGTTGGAATAAATGGCAAACTATTGTCTTGGGAGCCATTGGATGCCCACATTTGCATTTTCTGCATCTCGGCATGTTTGCAGAGCGTACATATTTCCAAGAATACAGACACAGAATCCAGGGTGGGATCAACTATTACACTAAGTACCCTCTAAAGCAAGAGTTCAGTTATGGCTTAATCATATGAGAATCATTATTTTTATCTGTTTAGTCAGTTTGTAACAGGTATGATTTTTTTTTTTTTTGCCCTCTAATTTGCAGGGGCAAGGCTACACATTGTAATGTGCATACACACAACAGAAATTGCTCATTAAAAATGTGGGGACAGAAGTAAGAACAGGATCTCTGGGGGTTAAGGGAGATCTCTCCCACCCACTCTCAGCACTGCTAATAACAGCATTACCCCCCCCGCGCACAGGCAACACTGAGCGCATCAGGGACCCACATGTAGCCCATGGGCCGTGGGTTGTACATTCCTGGTTATATAAACTGCTCTTCAGTAAATGCTGTCTTCAGTTTTAAAACAGATGCAATAAAATTATAAAAAAGACAAGCAGTAACATCTGAGAGCTGTACATCGCTCAAGACTTAGGGCCTTATCACATCAAGGTGTGATATTGCCAGAGCAATGTGTTATTCCTGGTTCGGGATCAGTCCTGTCACACGAAGTAGTTGCTAGCCAGAAGCTATTGCACTGCGATCCATTTGAAATGTGCCCTTTTTTCATGCTGTAAATAATCTGTTAATGACCCCCTTTTCTGCAACAATCCAGGCCATATCCATACCAGAACGTTATTGCACGATGCTTCCACTTTCAACATCCTATGGAATCCTGGGGTTTGCAGTTTCGGGAGGGGCCAGCCAGCCCCTCCCTAAACTGCAAACCCCAGGATTGCATAGGATGTTGGAAGTGGAATAATAGCGCTATAACATTCTGGTGTGGAAATAGCCCCAGTTAGCTGTGGGAGTGCGGGTTCCTCATTGCGCTTCCTTCCCTGCCAGACCCGGTAGTGGATGTGCCTCAGATGTTTAATCTGCACACTTCTCAAATTCCAAAATAGGGCTATTGTTTTGAGGACTGTACCCTGTGGGCCTAACGCCTGTCAAGTTCTTTGGAAGCTCCCTCACACTGTCACTGTTATCTGCATGCTTAATAAAACATAAATAAATAATTACTCGCTCTATTAGTGAATTTGGATAGTTGCTAAGAGAACAAGAGTCAAATTAGGCCACACGAAAGCGAGAGGGGTGGCGGTCTCCTACATGCACACAGAAACGCTGAGATTTTCAGAAGGATAATTTTTTAAAAAAGGAAGAAAAACTCTTCCCTCTCTTTTGAAGCCCGATGAGAACTGATTATGGAATTTGGCTGAGTGTCAGTTATTTCATTTTTATTTGCTTTCAAGCCTCAGCTTATGGCAACCCTGTGAATGAGGGACCTCTGTTACTAACAGCCCCGCTTAGATCTTGCAAACGCAGGACAGCGGTGGCGTCCTTAATTGAATCGATCCATCTGTAATGCGGTCTTCCTCTTTTCCTTCTGCCTCCCACTTTACCAAGCATTATCATCTCTTCCAACGAATCAGGTCTCATGGCACAGCCAAAGTTAGAGAAGGAAAAACAGAGAACTAGCGGCGTGGAGCAGGCTGCCCTGCTTGAATACATTTCAGCTGATAGTACAAGGGTGGACATCATCTGGTCCTCCAAGTTTTGCTGCACTACAACTCCCTGCAGCCCCTAGGCAGCATGACCAGTGATGGGGAATGCTGGAAGTCCAACAACATCAGGAGGAAGTTCTGCATGATTTCCACCCGTGTTAGTGTACAGGAGGAGACTATCTCTGAGTATCTGGATTGCAACCAACTGTAGGGTGGTCGGTTTCAACACAAGATAGGAGCATGCTTGCTGTGAGGTGAGGATAACTGTAGGTAACAACCTGACAACTTCAAGATGTCTTCATCTACTACTCCTATCGTCCCCCAATTCCAGTTCAGTGCAGTGGGAGTTGTAATGCAACACAGCTAGGAGTCACTGGGTTGTGGAAGGCTGATTCAGAGAGCAGAGCACTTCTCCTAGCCAGCTTGCTGCATTCGGAAGACAATCAGCTCTGAGTTGTGTGAGGAGTCCGAAGGCACAGCAACATGTAGTGGTCGTGCCTTCTGGTCTGGGGGAGGTTCTTTTGAGGTGAGTTGGTTGTTTGGTTGTTACAGAGAGGGGACCACTCACGGAAGGAAGCGATTTTTCTCTGTTCTCACCTCCTTGCATCCTGAGAGCGTGTGGCCCTTTCCACACGCAGGGAAAGAAACGGGCGAAAACACGCTAAAACAGAGCTTACCTGAAACCGGGTAAGTCCGTCGCCACATAGAGCAGCGCATTTTCGCTGCTCCACACTCGTCGACGTCCAATGGCATCCTGTGGCGCCCAAAATGGCGGCTTGCGGAGGCTCTCCACCAACCAGAGAAGCTCGCCAGCTGGAAAGCCCGCCCCCTGGCAGGTCTGCAGGCGCGCCCTTGCGCACACCTGCAAATCCACATCGGGCGCTGCGATGGGGCTGCATGTGGCTGCACGCCCTGTGCTTTATAAAAACCTCATGAAAAGTGTTTTTTAAAAAGCACGCGGCGGCGCCACTTCCGGGCGCCCTAGCGCAGATTGGGGTGTGGAACTACACAAAAGTAGTCCACAACAATCCAATTTACGGTGTAGACGACCTCCATCAGAGGTCGCTCTACAACGTTTTTTAACCTCCGTGTAGAAAGGGCCAGTGTCTGCAGAATGCAGTTCAAGATGTACTAGAGAAGATATCTAGGTTGTATGGGGTAGATCTCCAGGGATTTCTGACTTTAAAGAGTAAGAGCTCTTTTTCTAGAAAGAAAGAAACAAAGAAAGAAGGAAATTTCTTTGACTGCTTTTGCTACATCTCTCCTTAATATTACTGCCACGCCATTTCGTCTTAAAATTTCCTTTCCTGAGTAAAACACTGTGTAATTATCTGACTGAAAATGTCTTCTTCCTAAGACAAGGTGAGTTTCTCTTTATTAATCAAAATGCCAGAAGCCACAGCAGGCTGACTGGTTCACTGTGCGGTTGGACATAGTACTGCCTTTGTGTTTTTTCCATAGACAGAAAAGCTAGGAAGTTATTTTTTTAAACCATGAAAATCCAAAGCTTGGGCCAAGAGCCTGGAGCGTATCTTGATGGCATTAGGCTCTAAATCCAGTGGCTCGTCCCTACTAGGTAAAATCTTTGAAGGCAAACTTGGTAAGTCAATACTTAATTCCATTAATTCAGTTATTTTACTCTAGTAAGGACTAGCTGCTGGGGTTTTGGCCATTGCTCTCTGAGCTCTACATTGTGGCTGAATCATCCCTGCGGAGGGACCACCAGATCCAAAGGATGTGAAATCAGATGAACTCCTGGCAACTTCTGAAATATTTTTCACCATTGGGTCCTGGGATCCAAAGCAAAATATGTCACTGTGGATGCTCAAAGTAGCTTTTAATTCTCTCAGGCATCCAGGGCTCTCCCTTTTGAAAGAGAGATCAATCTACCTGTCTGCTTTTCTCCAGGCATCCATTGCGATAGCGTCTGTGCCCAAGGACGCTGGGGGCCCAACTGCTCCATTGCCTGTAACTGCGAGAACGGTGGATCCTGCTCCCCGGAGGATGGGACCTGTGAGTGCGCACCAGGCTTCCGTGGACCCATGTGCCAAAGAAGTAAGAGCCGCTAGCCACAACCATCGGGGAGAGGGTCATACCTTTCTTGCTTCAAACTCACTAATTCCCCTGGGGGCTCTCTGTCACAACAACAAGAGCAGCAAAAAGCCCGGTGGCACCTTTAAGACGACCATAGAATCTTAGAACTGGAAGGGGCCGTGGGGGCCGTCAGGTCCAAATCTCTGCTCCATGTAGGATCACCACCTAGAGCAGTCCCAGCAGGTGGCTGTGAAGACTGTTTCTTGAGAGGTTCAGAGAAGACGCCCCACCACCTCTCCAGGCAACTGTGTTCATTGTGGAGCTGCTCTTGTGAGGATGAAGTTCCTTCTCATGTTTGGTCGAAATCTACCCTCCTGTAACTTAAAACCATTAGGCCAGGAGCAAACCACTTGAAGAAGCTTGCCCCAGGACATGGGTTGTGGGACTGGGTCTCTCCCCTTCCATGTGGTTACAGCTTTGAGCAGCAGGAATGCAGGCAGAGCTGTTGAGACTGCTTATCTACAGAGTCCCTGAACTGGGAGGGACCTCAGGCGCCTTCTAGCCCAAGCTTTTGCCAGTGCAGAGAGAGGTGGGCATCCAACTCTGCTTTAAGCCCACCACTTTCGGAGGGAACCTGTTCTACTCACGGAGAGATCTTACTGCCAAGAAGTTATTTCTAGTGGTTTACATAGACTCTCCTTTCTTGTAATTTAAAGGAAAGTGCAGAAAGAGGTTGTCTAATCAAGAGGTTGGGTTTGTTTTTTTTTAAGAACTCTTTAACACTGCAAGGAACTTTTAGCTATGGAGCAAAAAGGCCCCATTTCCCACTTGATTTCCACCAGTCCTACTTGCCACCACCAAGCCCTCCTCTATCAAGAAGAATGTGTAACTGCTATTTTCTTCTCTCTCTCTCTTTTTTTTTAACTTAAAAGCTGTTACGGCTTGCCCTTGACCCCCTGCTGCCGATAATGGCCTTTGAGCATTTCCATTACAAGCCCCGGTTCCCTGGTGCTCGCTAAGTGTTCTCTGGGGCTCTGGGGCTGCTCTCTGAGCCCCGAGAAAGATTCTCCAAGAGTAAAGGAGCACCGGGGAGACACCCTTCTTTTCCTTTTTTCCTTTTCTTAAACAGAGTTGAAATCTCAAGGGTTTCAGTGTGAAATTGAAACCTTTCCAATGTGAGGAGGGGAGAGCGGCTTCGTTCTGTCATCAGCTGCTGGCATTGTGCAAACCAAAGGGGCCTTCTCATTCCACCATAATATCCATGATCCACATAATCATGCTATGTGTCACTTCTGAGAGGAAAGGAAGTTTGCTGGCCTTCACCCTCATAGGAGGGGGGACACAATTACGCCGTGCATTTCCCACACCCCCTAAGATTCCCTCCTCTTCAACCTTGTCCCTGCGCTGAACTTTCATCCGTGCTCATTGTGGAGGTTGACAGCCGTATTATTTCTGCCGGTACCTCTGCGTCTTGAGCACAGCAGGTCCCTGGTCAGCAAGCTTTCCCTAAGCGAGGCTCAAGCGTGTCGTGAACAATTAGGATGGTGTTCAATGCCTGCTTGCTTCTTATATCAGAAAGGAAGTGAGGTGGAAGGTGGAGAGAGAGCCCAGATGCCCTAAGCAAATGCCATGGCTAGGCAAAAGTCCTAGCAGATAACAGGGTTTTTTTCCCCCCTCATTAGGCAGATTCAAAGATGGGAAGAAGATTCAGGTGGTGAAACTGGCAGCACTCATTTGCAGACTTTTATATTTAGAGGAGAAGGGGATGATCTTTCTGCTTGGGTTTTGCTTGCTTTGGCTCTGTTATTCTGGTTATTCAGAACTGGTTGCCATGACGTTTTTGAGAAGCAGCCTGGGTGAGTGGCCAGGCAGACTATGTGCTTCCAGTCCTGCTTTGTCCATGGACTCAGTGGGCAAGTCAATAATTTTTTTCTGACTCTTCCCTACGCTTTTGCTCTGCTCCAGACAGCCAGGAGTACAAAGACTGTAAAGTGCTTTCATTGCAGGAAGTGCACTTTGTTAACAAACAGCAACTAGCAACAATGAGGGCTAGCAACTTGTGTGAGCTTTCTCTCCTGTTTATATAACTCTCTCCTTTTTTTGTGTTAGTTTGTCCTCCAGGTTTCTATGGGCATCACTGCGGCCAGCCGTGCCCACAGTGCATCCACAGTACTGTCCCTTGCCACCACATCACAGGACGCTGTGACTGCCTCCCTGGGTTTTTTGGACCACTCTGCAACCAAGGTATGACGATTCTCCACACCTTTCATCATTACCGTACATTTGGGAACAGTTGCTCAAAGCCATCAAAGTGTTCCTAGGCCTGTGGCAAGTTTAACCATCATCTTTTAAAATAAAAATCCTATAAAGGCTTTGAGGTCCAGGATAACAAGCGGGGGAACCTGTATTACTTCATAGTGAAAAATGCAGATAAGCACTCAAGTCTTCGTTTTTGTAAAGAAGCAATAGGCTAATATGAATAAATAGGACAGATGAATGGCTTGGGACTTAACTATAAATTCAATATAGCGGGTGCTGTAGAGTCACCTGGCTGTTCAGATCTTGCTTTTCACTGCTGCAAGTTCTAGCCCATCCTAAATGCACAAAGGCACACTTGTGAGTCGTGCTCTTAATAAATATTAAGTAGTGTGTGTGCCTGTTAGTACAAAGTACCTATGCACAAATCACAAGGTGGAAATCTTTCACAGAATGGCATCTGGAAATCAACTTGTTTGTGATCCACCAAGAGGGTGCAGATGAGAGATGCAAAGGAAGCCTGGCTTTCCATGCAGAAGGCAGTGGGATCGTATCCCTTCTATTTAAGGATCTCAGGTGGCAGGGCTGCCAGTTACCTCCAGAAGGGGCCTTTGGGGGTTGGAATAGGCAAACCTGGGGCAGAACCCAGATGAGAAACCTTTTCCTCCTCCCCATATGTTTTGAACATCAGTGCTCAGAAGCCTTGAGTTGTAGTTCAAAACATGAGGGAGATCAAAAGTTTGCCACCCTTGACTTAGATGGCTGTGATGTACTAGATAACCCACACTCCACAAAACTCACTCTGGGGTAGACAGAAGTTTATTGTTTATGCATAAGCATGTGCAACACAGCACACTTCCACAGAAGCTGCCAAAAACTGGAGGTTACATACAGCATACAACTTATGTAGATTATCAATACATGTTTAAGTAGGCAAAGCATTCATTGGTCAAAGCCATACTATCCCTCATATGTCTGTTCCCCATACTTGCCACAACCCTGTACACCCATGACCAAGGTGAACCCCCTGGCATGTTTCTCTCTTGTTATCTCCAAATGGCTCTATTCTCAAAACATCCTTACTTTCAGTTTTCCCAGTCTTCTCCAACATGAAATGCACCAAGCATGACAAGCGGCCTTTGAATTACAATAAAGCAGCAATTAGCAATACTTAAGCCTGGGTCCAAACGAGTCCCCTTTTTTCCAATGTTTAAATAAAAAGTAGTGGTTAGCAAAGAATGCACATTCAACAGGTTAGTATTTTCATGGCAGGGAGCTTAGCCTAGCGATCTGACAGTGGTCTAAGCATCTGACTCAGCTCGTGGTGGCTCATGGGAAGGGCAATAGCTCAGTGACTGAGGGCCCCAAATGCAGCTCTCGGCATCTCCAAGAAAAACAGTTTCAGGAACCAGGGCTGAGAAAAGCTTCCCTCTGCATAAAGTTTGAGGAGACATGTGGTTTTTAAAGTGGTTTTTCAAGTGGTTTTTAAAAGGCACAGGGCGTGCAGCCGTGTGCAGCTGCGTTGCGGTCCCTGATGTAGATTTGCAGATGCGCGCAAAGGCCTGCCTGCAGATCTGCTGGGGGTGGGCTTTCCAGCTGGCGAGCTTCTCTGGTTGGTGGAGAGCCTCCGCCAGTTGTAAGCCGCCATTTTGGGCGCCGCAGGACGCTGCGGGACGCCGATTAGTGTGGAGCAGCGAAAACGCACTGCTCCATGCGGCGATGGACTTACCGGGTTTAAGGTAAGCTCCATTTCAGTGTGGTTTCCCCCATTTCTTTGCCTGCGTGTGGAAAGGGCCAATTTTGACCTGAAGTTGGCTTGCTTCCACTTGCTACAGAGAAGATGAAGCACAGTTGGCCCAGGTTTGCGAGGTACGACAAGCAACGCTTAACCCAAAACAGAATCCAAATTCCTCGTCAGAGCAGGACCAAAGAGAGAGAGGGAAGGTGTAAATCCCTGGACTGGTCTAGCCTCATTAGTTCTCTTCGTAGTAAACTAGAGTTGAAGCAATCCTGTGCTTCTTGGCAGTTCTCCATCTTTTGACCTCCGTCGTTGGTTGAAAGGTAGGCAGGCAAGCAGACAGACAGATGGACAGACTTCACCTCTTTGGTAATGACTTGCTATTTGGCAAGTTACAAATGAACAGGCAGCACTTGGGCAAAACTATTCAATATAGATTAAACAGAAGCATATGTTTTCGTTTCTCCTTGCTGTTTACCCCATCAAGAAGTCTACCAATTAATATCGAAACCAAGCACTTCACTTTCCCTTTTCAATGAAATGTGCCTCTTTTAGTGCAAAAACCAAGCCCAGTTTTCAAAGTCTAGAGCAGGCCTAATTATCTCATTAAGCACAATCCTGTTTTCTTGAATTCAATCTGTTGAGTGTCCCTGCTTTCCCTTTGAAATGTTGATCTACCCAGCAGAATTGCCATAAAATATTCATGTTCTAATTAAATGTGGCTGGTTTTGCAATTTGTCATAATGTGCCAGCATATGATATATATTTTTTTCTTTTAAAAAGTGGGGGGGAAAGAGGAGGAGGAGGAGATTTAATATTTTCCTTTAGACTAATATGATACAAATGTTGTTTTTAGACTGCAATTATGATAATACACACTTTCTTTTTTTTCGTTACCTCTCCCTTAATCTTTGCTAAGAACAATGAGCCTCTAAAACTAAGCAGCAAACATCCATTCTAACAGCACTAAAAATTAGCCTTGGGTTTCGGCTGGAGTCCCCTTGTTCAGATGGGCTCTACTACCTTGAGTGATCTTCTAGGGAGGGAGAAGAGGGATGAAATGGAGAAAAAGAGAGAAAAGCTAAACTTGAGCATCTTCAGGTTGCATACATTTCAGTATGGGTAAAGTGAAAATAAAACAGTGGAATAATTATTTTTATTATTATTATTATTATTATTATTATTATTATTATTATTATTATTATTATTATTATTATTGCTACTATGATTTCTCTGCCTTTCACTCTAAAACAGAACTCAAGGTGGCTTGCAAATTAAAACAAATACTATGTAGTTATGATATACAAAACGTCAATGTGAAAATGGGATTAATTTTGAAAGGCACACCTACAACTGATTTAAAACGTACAACTAAAATGTTGAAACGCAGCTAAAAACAGTACAGTTGAAACAGCAGAGCAACCTCATAGAAGCCCTTCCTTTTAAAACCTCCAGTCCTCAAAAGCCCATTGGAATACCTTGCCTGGCAATGGAAGGATTGCCCAGAGAGGTCCATTCCTGCCTCCTTGGAAAGCCAGTGAGAAGACCCCAGCGCAATGGTGCTTTTGGGAGGGTGGAGCCACATCTAATGGTTTTTAAATTACAAGAGGGCAGGTTTCGATTAAACACTAGGAGGAACTTCTTAACAGGAGAAGCAGTTCAGCAGTGTGATCAATTGCGTCTTTCTCTGGACATCTTCACAAAGGGTCTGGACATTTATCTGCTGGGGGTAATTTAGCTGGAGCTCCTGCAGTGAGTGGAGAGTTAGACATAGTGGCTCATGGGGACCCTTCCAACTCTGTGATGCTGTGAGTCAATGAGTTGGATTGAAAGAAGATGGATGGCCATCTGTTGGGAGTGCTTTGATGTGGGTTCCCGCATGGCAGAATGGGGTTGGACTGGATGGCCCCTGTGATGTCTTCCAGTTCTATGATTCTGTGATCCTAAGAGCCTCTCCTGACAACCTCAAGGTATGGGCATGCTTATATGGAGAGATGCAGTTTATCAAATAGCCAGGACATAAGCCATTGTGGGCTTTCAAACATGTGTCGGGTGGCTATCTGTCAGTTTCTCTTCCAGCTGTTCAGTTCAGTGACTTGGTAACTCCTGTGTTGTACTGCATTGGTACTAGCTTACTGATACTTTGACTTTTCCCAAATCTGGGACTCCACTTCAATGGTCAGCCTTCAAGGAGAATGGAAGCCCACTGTGGGTATAGAAAAGTTGAGGCCAACAGGAATGCTAATGGGTCATTGTCTGCTGTTGACCACTAGACTCTTTCTGGTGGATCATACCTAATCCTTGCTGGTTGCCAAGATTTTTAGCACAGATTTCTTGCATTCTTCTGTAATTGATTGATTCTAAAACATAAATACCGTGAATTGCTCAAGACAGCCCAAAGTAATAAATTTAAAAGAAACTGTTAAAAGAACAGGGGGAAAAAACCTTGATGAAACCAAAGATGCTTGACTTCAGTGTTTGATAGATTAATTGGTGAGATTAAGCAATTTTTTAAAATAAAACTTTAATCAATTGAACAGGTGTCTACGAAAATGGTTTGAATTTACAAAGCGAGAACAATGGTTTGGATCTTTCAGCACTGAAGATGTAATTAATCAGTGTTGTATAACCCGGAGTTCGCAGAGCCACTTAAATTGTTTCTAGCCACTTCAAAGGGAATGTTAGATTTCTGCTAAGGAAGGCCAGATCAAGGAGGCAGCCATCAGGCAATCACAAACCTCTTGATTCCGGGAGCAGGGTGCTTTATGGGACAATATTGAAAAGGACGCGGGCCAAATGGGACTGAAGTTGGTCCTAGATTCTAAAAAAGTGGGGATGGGCAGGAGATAAGGACCAGTGTTCACCCCAGGCCACTGCCTCCCCTGTGGACTCCAGTGGTGCTTCCCGGCATTCTAGAGGAGACATGCTTTCAGAAGGCTGAAGGGGGGGGTTCTGGAGATGTAGAAAGTTTTGCACTAATTGGAATCTAAAGCCACCCCAAAAACATTCCTTCAAAGGGAGCTTTGAGTAGGCTTCAGAGTCCATGAGGGTGCAGTTTAGGGGCCGCAATGGCCCACAGCTGGACTTTTTCTACCTCTGCTCCAAGGAGTGGTGATGTGGAAATGGTAGAGGGTGCAGCTATCAAGGTCTAGCAAGGAACCAGCATGCCCCCTGCAACTCTTGTCAATTGCACATCCTTGCCCAGAGGGAGGCAGCAACACCTCTGCCAAAATCCTCCACATCTGCCATTTCTTGTTTTGTGAACTGTGCCCCTCACTTGTTATGACAAAACCTTGACTGAAACACCAACTTAAGTTTATTTTCCATTTCTTCATAAGTGCATGTAGACAGGAGGAGCACAGGCTCATGTGCTCATGCCTGAACTTTCCATGACATCTCAATAAGGTCTGGCTTTCAAACAAGGTCACAGTGCATTGGTCGTCATGACAAAATATTTGGCTTGGTCTGATGGGAGAAAGAGTGATCCAAGTTAGAAATCAACTGCCTTTCCAAATAACTGTGGGATGGAGCACTGCAAGCAGAGTGCATTGCCAATCCATTACGGCTGCAAGAATGCAGCTCGTACCTCGGTAGGGCAGGGCTCTGGCAGTTGCTGTTCAGCGCTTTAATAATGGATTGACATGGCAATTGTACCCGCATGTTCCTCATATGTAAAGCATTATTACCCTTCCCAGCATGCAGAACGTCTCAGATCCATTAACCGTTGTTTGTGCTTGGTGCTCACAGCTGCAGTGAGGAACTTAATAGGCTGTAAGAACAAGCCTCTTTTCCAAACAGTTCTGATTTTCTCCTTTCATGGTTCACGGAATGAAGATATATTAGACATTTTTACAGGCATATATATTCCATGACATAATAAAGTCAACTTGTTTTCCACATGAGTCAACTTTCCAAATTACACAGTCTTTTGCTTCTTAAGTAATAAAACATTTAAACAGTGCCTGCGCATTGGAGGCAACTTCCTAACAGTCCCAGACGCATCGCCTCCAGCCAGACTCCCAGGTCTGGAATCCTGTTGGTGGCACGCTTGCACATAACTGTGGCATAAGCATACATATCTCTCTTTTGGGCTATTCTGTAGCCCTCTGTGTGGTGCCCCAGATTTCCCCTTCCACACTGTCCTCCTCCAAAGCTGCTGCCGTTGCTGCTTACGGATGGGGAGAGGAGGTCAGGGAGGAGACAGTTGAGATAATGTAGCTCCAAAGGGAAGGGGTAGGATGGTCCACTCCATCTGCACCTTCCAGCAGATGAGAACCGGGATATATGTAGCCAAGGAACATCAGGATATGGTCAAGATGGCAAACGTTATTAAAGAGGAAAACTCTTTACAAGCTAGGAGAGTCTGGAGTTTGCTATTGCTTGAGCCTACTGGGAAAAGCAAGACTGAGGTCCCTCCTCACCTCCTGCTGACTCAGTTGAGAGCAAACTATTTTTGCCCTTTGAATTCAGTTTGCAGCAACTGAAGTTGAAGGCAAAGGGAAAACTGAGAGGAGGAGAGAGAAACTGGGACGTTGTAAAAACAGCTGGAAAAGTGGAATGGCAGACAATGAATTGGGACTGTCCTGGCCAAAGTGGGACGGTTGGAATACATGCAACTTTCTGTAGCCTCAGGGGCCAATAAGGGCACAAGTCTTTTTTGAATTCTGTTTTGAGCTCTCTGGCCATTTCTGCGCTAGACTGTTATAGCACTGTTATCCCACTTTCAACATGCTATGGAATCCTGGGGTTTGCAATGGCCAGAGGCCCCTCCCGAAATTGCAAACCCCAGGATTCCATAGGATATTGAAAGTGGGATAATAGCGTTATAACAGTCTAGTGCGGAAATGGCCTCTGAATCAGGTTACTGGGAAAGTACCGTTGATGGGATTATATTCCAACCAAAGATGTACATCAGTAAAGCCATCTCTTTTCCTGAGAACCAAATTGTTCTCACTGCAGAGATACTGGGACAACGAGGTCCTGGCGTTGGTCTTCCTCTCCGGCATGACTCTTGCTTTCCTGTCCTCAAGCGTCCACCGCACCCCGAATAAATATGTTTTCGGTTGCTACCTTTTTGTCTCATTTCAGTGGAGAAACTGTTCAGAATAGCATTTAACTTCAAAGTCAACGTTGTCTACTCTGGGCGAGATAAGTGTGTTGCTAGACTGCATGTGATTGTCTCCATCCTATTCTCACCATCCCTGTCGTTGCTGGGGTTGGAACTGGCACATTGTCTACGAGTAAATGATTCCCAGCTCCAGATTTCAATCTAGGATTGAATCGTTTTGGGAACAGATTGGGGTCATCTCCCGTGAATGTGGAAACCATAAATTGTCAAAATGCTACAACAACAAAATAATGCATAGAGGACATGTAATCACTCTTTTTAAAACAATGCTACGTATTTACAAGCGATACAAGTCTGGCTGTGTTTGTGTTGTGTTCTTTGTGTAGATGGACTGTATGAATTGTCTATATCTGGGTCTTTTGTTTTTTTGGAAGGGGGGGCTGAATAAGATGGCTCTTTTTGTCCAGGAGAAAAGCCAGCTGCCAAAACAATCCCAGCAATTTAGCAATTCCATTGTGGTGGTGTAGACAACAGTGACTAAGCATTTGGCTTCTATCCGTTTTGATGTTAAAGATTTCCTGTAATTTTGTGACAGGTTAAAGATACACCTGTCTGTGCGGGAGAGTTTCTTTTAACAGCCTCAAGTCCTATGTAGCCCTTTGGAATAAAATAAAAAAAATTTTTCCTGCCTTCCCAGTTGTATGGAGTAAGTGGTACTCAGTGGAAACTGTAAGATTCCTTTTCTCTTTTTTTAAATGACGGTGGCCCTGATCCAGTTGGAATGGTTGACAGATGACAAGTGACAAATGATGGCCCCATGTTGGAATTTGGATTTTTTTTTTTAACAGCTACTTCCAGAATCCCCTGGCTGGAGGATCCTGGAGACATAAAAAAAACCAGTAACCTTGCCAAATTCTGCTCCAGATGGGGAGATGCTTTCCCATTTGTGTCAGAAATCACTTCCAGTCGGTGATATGGGATCATGATGCCAACACGTCGTGAAGATCTTTTAGATCTGGGTACGTGGGAATATGTATGTGAATCCTGAGCTTCTGTAGATTGGGTCGTGAGTCTTATTTTCATGCCTTCTGTCTGCATGGCCAGGCGTGAGACTCAATGCCAGGAAACTTTGACTCTCTTGTGCCTTTATATTTCCACAGTGTGTCCAAGTGGAAGATACGGGAAGGACTGCACAGAAACCTGCTTGTGTACAAACAATGGGACCTGCAATCCAATTGATGGATCTTGCCAGTGTTTCCCTGGCTGGATAGGCAAAGACTGCTCCCAGAGTAAGGAGAAAACTCTCTTCCCCCTCTCTTGCATGTCCATCTAGCTGCTTTCTTTTAATATTAAAAGATCAATCTGTTTATTTCTGAGAAGATTACCTCTAACGCCACTCCATCCTATTATTTAGTGTCTCTACAGCTATTTAATGTTGGTTTTGGGAACGACACCCTTTTTTTTTTTTTAAGACAATTAACTCTCCAGCCTTTCAAATAATTAAGATACCTAAGTTATGTAACTGTGTTAGGGTATTGTGGAACAGTGGGTAGTTCGATGTATTTATTAATGAGGCTGCAAATTAGGAGTAGCGAGTTGTTGATTTTTAATTGGAGCCATTGGTGAGTGACTCCGGCCTGCCTTGGTTGCCCATGTGGATTCTTGCTTTTGATGCGTGCCTCCAGAAGAGACAAAGGAGTAAGCGGCAGTGGTCACAGAGTCACAGAGCTGGAAGCGGCCACAAGGGCCAGCATGTTCAGCCTCCCTGCCGTGCATATGGTGCCTCTGTGCAGAGGGCATGTTCCTCATTTCCATGCTGTCATAACCCAGAACCTGCAAAGGTACTTTTTTGTCCTGTAGTTCCCCAAAAATCCCCCAGTCAACTATGTCCCTGTAAATAGCATTTCCCAGCTCTGCAATAACCCCTTTCATTTCCAATTTGAAATTAAGGCGCACAACTTCCAGCCTGGAGGGGTCGTCTTCCGGGAGGCCAGCCATGAGAATGGGCCATGATGCCCTTGCAGCCAGACTCTTCTTTCTCACTTGGCTTCCACCCTCACCTTTCCTGCTGAAATGACCATTCTTTGCTCACTTGCATTATATGGAGAATCCACACACAGCTGATACATCCTTCCATTCCAGTGTACTTCTTGTTTGCAGATTCAGCCCCTTCTTATTACTTGCTATTGAACAGGGCCCTGGGATTGCTAATGCATAACCTATTCATTGTCCTTTGAGAAGCCTCTCTTAATTGGTCCTCAATGCCAGTTTGTTTTGGAAGGAGATTTAAATTGCTTATTGTTGTTGCATGCCTTCACGTTTTTTCTGACCTATGAATGTGAACCTACCATAGGGTTTTCTTGACAAGATTTGTTCGGGAGCAGGGGGGGTGCCTTTACTTTCTGCTGAGGCTGAGAGAACTCCCAAGGTCCCCCAGAGGCTGGATGGCCATTTGCTGGTGGTGCCTTGAGTGTGCGTTCCTCCACAGCAGGGGATTGGACTCGGTGGCTGTTGTGTTCTCTTCCAACTCTGTGATTCTATGATTGCAATTAATATGGGAAGGAACCTTGGCTGAACAGGACTTTGAATGCAAAAGGAATTTCGCCTTTGAAAAGAGCATATCTTAAGTATTGTGTGCTTGTACATGAAACCTTTGTTCGCACTCTCCTTCTGGGTGACAGAGGTAAAGCTAATGCTTCTGCAACACTGATGAGCTCCTCAGTCTCCATCTGCAATATAGAAGTATTAATATTGCCCTACATTTCAAATCTGGTCCCAATTGTATTAACACTGTTCCTCAGCAAGACCATTGATCCTTTTTTTTCTGATGCCCCTCCTTTCAGTTCTGGTATTTGAAGAATATGGTTCATTTGTGGAGAAGTCCCAGAAAGGTTAAAAATGCTCTTTTGTCCTGTAAATGACAATTAATCAATTAGATGTGGAATGTAGAAGCCCTCTTACAAAACAGTCTGTTCAATACCATAGATTTTAAAAAGTGAAGTAAATCTACACCAGGCTCTGTCCGCAACTTCTGCTTGATATCCTTATTTGGACTTTACCTGGGTACATTTGTTTTGAAATGCAAAGACAGAAGCCCCAGTTCTTATTTTGAAAGGAAGGTCTCTTCCTTCATTTCAACACTTTCCTTAAGAAAAACCATTAAACAATCAACATTTCTGTGTTGCAAAGTCCATATGGCTGGGAAATTAGAGAGATGAGATATTCCTATTACAGGTAATTTACTTGTTAAAGTCTGAGCGCTTTTTGGGCAGACGTGTGGTGACTTCTCTGAAATTGCTTAGGTAGAAGATTGACATTTGCAGATCCAAAAACTGGCATTTCCCAAACGAACCTTTAATTGGAGGCAGATCATCCCTGGGAAGCCCCAACCCGTCGTTCAGAAATGTTACTTCATATTCACGATGCAGCGAGGGCATGAGACAGGCATTCACAGTAAAATATATTAAACCTCCAGTGATAAAGTGAGGACTGGATAAAAACAGACAGCTGTAATTTTGCTTTTATTGTGCCTCTTCCCAAGGCTGAATATGGCTGTCGCTCAACACAAAAATTAGGAAGGCTGTCAATTTCATGGCCTGTTCATTATATTTAGAAAGTAATTGGGAAATGACTGTTCATTTCTATTTAACATTTGCCAGTGGTGAATTTTTGGTTTGTTTTTTTTCCTTTAGAAGCGATTGTAACGGTTCAGAATGTCTTAACAAGCAGTTGTTCCCGACAGAAGATTTCTGTACGCTCCAATATTTCTAGAAGTGTTTTGCCCTCCCAAAAATTTACCTTTGGAAAATCTACCTTTTTGGACTGCAGCTCCCAAAATCTCTCAGCCAGTGTGGGCAGTGGGCGTTGCAATCCAAAAGAAAGTAAATTCTCCAAACTGCCCCATTATCCACTTCAGGCATGAGGCTTTCCGGTGTGTGCCCAGTGCATCCCATCCAGTTTTGTGGTAGCTGCAAAGCAATTGGATGCCTATGAGTCTGTCTGGGTGGCTTTTCCTCCAGTCTGAAATATGGAAAAAAAAAAACCTGTTTCATTCTCTCGCCCTCTTTCTTCCTCTCTTTCCACAGCTTGTCCAGTTGGCTTCTGGGGTGCTGATTGTTTCCACTCTTGCAGCTGTCACAACGGTGCAGCCTGCAGTCCTCACGATGGTGAATGCAGATGCACCCCTGGCTGGACCGGTCCCTATTGCACACAGCGTAAGTTCTGGGGCTTTAACAATGTGGGAATGAATCTCCAGAAAGGATACACTGCCGCCTTGTGTTAACATTTAGCCCTGCAGCAGAGAGCTTGCTAATAATGCTTGCTTGTTCTTGCCCCTGCCAAAAAATAATACTAATCATGATAAAATCCTAGGAAAATGAATTGTTAACAAACAAATAAATCAGCAAGTCCCAATATGCTGGATTAGGGGCAGTTTCCTTGTATTGGGCAGAGAAACAATAGACAACTGCTTTAAATTTAAAAATGCATAAATAAAATTGATATATGATGCTCTCCTCCTCACTTTACTGTAAAAACAGCCCTGAGCGATTGGCTCTGAGTCGCCCACCGAGCTTCATGTCTCCTGAAGTATTTGCACCATGCCCTGACATTCAATTTTCCTCTCTCTGTCTGTAATTCCTACCCGCCCCCAGGGTGTCCACCTGCCTTTTACGGGAAAAACTGTGCCAATGTCTGCCAGTGCCAGAATGGGGCAGACTGCGACCACATTACGGGGCAATGCACGTGCAGAACTGGCTTTACAGGAAAACAGTGTGAGCAAAGTAAGTTGCCGGAGACACTCTGCTGCGCTTCCTAGGGAGGAGGTCTCCCCACTCCCCCACCCAGTTTCCTCCTTCCCTTTCCTGTGTTTGTTGATAGTAAGAATGTTCTTCCAGGTTCCCTTGGGAGCTGCAGAAGGCTTCTGTCTCCGGGCTGGGGGCTGCTCTGTCTGATTGCAAACCATACCTCTTTTGCTGATGGAGCATCCCTGTTCAAGCCCAGCAGCATGTTTGCTTCTCTGATAGAAGGAAATGGAGGCATGCCAGACCCCTTCAGCAATCCTTTGCTGCACTTGGCTGTTCCAGTTAGGGCGGAGTAACTCTCTAGTCTGGCCCAGAGACAGAGATCAGCACTGCTGAGCGCCGCTTAAGATATGCACCTCACAGCAGGCTTCAGGGACAGAGGCGGCTGGCAGCTCCGGTTACAGCAGGGTGATGGATCTGCTGTGGGTTTTAGTCCGAACTTTAAGGGAGCTATCCTAAGTGCTGAGCCTATTTGGGGGATAGAACTCGGCACTTTTTGGATAGCTCCTTTTAAAACTGGAGTAGAACTGGAACACATTCATCATCCCAGTGATATAAAACCTACCAGCTGGAGAACTTGGGGGCCTGGCAGCTAGCCCTTGTTCTTCCAGTTTCCCCACCTAAGCCTCATAGCGGTTCTCCAGATGGCCCTGCCACCCTCCCAGGACGCCAGCATCGGTCATTTCCCAGCTTTTGTGTGCACCCCACCACACACACATTCTAAAAAGCTTATATATTTAAAAAGTTTAAGAGCTTTAGGCTCCTTAAGCAGGCTGGTACTTTTGACCCCACCTCTTTGGCTTTTGGTCCCACGCACCCTAAGACCCTCTGTGAATTCGAATTCAGCCCTCAGGCAGAAGGAGGCTTTTCTTCTGCCAGCAGAAGCACTCTATTGGATCCTGACTTTTGCAGTCGGTCTTTGGGAGGGAGGGAGGAAGGGCACATTTTCTGGTGCTGACCTTGGAAGCCTTGCTCTTTCTGGTGGAGCTCCGGGGGCTGAGCTGCACCTTGAGAAGCCCTCTTGACTTGGAGGGGAAACAAAGCCCTTGCTGCTTGTGCATGTCACCAACCCTTCCTCTCCCTCCAAAGTCACTGGACCAGTTTACAGCTTTCCTTTCTATTTGTGAGCTGCCTGCAGATTTATTGTCCTAGACCATCACGGTAATTGCATGAATAAATTTTTTGTCACTGGATATTTAATCATTTCTCTGTGACACAAAGCAGGAAACCCCGGTGTTGCCATCCTAAAGCAGAAAAGAAAGAAAGCAGCTCAGAATTAAAAGTTATTGGTGTTGCCACTTTCAAGAGGTGAAGGATGGCCTGGCCACATTTTCTTCCTGTTCCCCCCACTGCTAAATCCTGGCGGGCTTACCTGGCTATGGTTGCACAGTTTTGAGCCATTTAGCCACCTTTCATTTTCATTTATTGTTTGATGGCTTACATTGATATCCTGCCTTTCACCCAATGAGCTCATGGAGGGGGCGTTTCTCCTTCTTCTCACACTTATTAGCACAACAGCCCAGTGAGGCAGGCAGGTTCAGATGGGTAAAGAGAGTGAGTGACTGGCCCAAGGCTATCCAGGGAGTTTCATGGCTCACTGGGGACTCGAACCTGGATCTCAAGCCCAAGTCCAGCAGGATAACCCAAATTGTGGCCCTGGCCCATGGGTCTCACTGGAGCCCCCGCTCCCCTGGCCTTAAAAGAGAATCCTCTCATTCCAGGAGCAGAGATTTTTGTGTTCCATGATGCAGGGTGGCCCCAAAAGCACCCCAAACTTTAAAAAAAGTACACATTCTGGAAATAGACCAGAAGCTGATCTGTTGGGTGTCTTTTCAGGGGGCTAGTGCAGCCTCAGAGGGTTCTGGGGATGAAAATTGCCCCCCAACATCTTCCAGACCTGTCCCCCTGCTGGAGCCACTGCACCATCTTGATTCCCTGGATTACTGTGGAAAACAAAAAGGGTGGCTCTGTCCTGCTCCAAGTGCTGGGCCAGGGGAGGAAAAACAAAAGCAAAAAATCAAAGGCACAGGCATTTGCATCCGCAGTAGAACCTGCCAGGGTATGGGGGTGCTGGCAGCTGAATGTGGATGCCCGGGACTGAAGCTGGCCCTGGTAGCGGGGGTGAACTCCAGTGCCAGGACACCCAAGGCCTGCAGCTGTGATATTTGTAAAAGAAAAACAGCACCAAACACAAAAAAGCCCTGCTTCTTGGCTTGCTGTCTTAAGGCCAGGATCCAAAAATGTGTGTAATGAGATCTGCTTTCACAAGGGGCAGCAAAGTGTGTGTGTGTGTGTTGGGACTTTGAGCCAGTTTCTGACTTATGGAGACCCCAAGGCCAACCTATCATGGGGTTTTCCTGACAAGATTTGTTCAGAGGGGAGTTGGTACTGCCTTTTTGTGAGGCTGAGAGAATGTGACTTGCCCAAGGCCACCCAGTAGACTTCTGTGACTGAGCATTGATGCAGACCATGGCCTCTGGCATCATAGTAAAAATCCCTCAAACCATTACACCAGACTACCCCTTTAGCAAAGGACAGCAAAGATAATTAAGGGATTGATGCATCTTTTCGAAGCATTGGCTGTCTCACTGCAAACTGAGAAACTAACAGGGCTTACAAATGGCATCTCCCAGCCGGAACATAGCAACAAGACTGGAGGATTTCCCCATCGTCCTCCCACTTCCCTCTTAGCATATCTTCTCTTTTCTTCAGAGCGCCTGCCTTCCCTTCTGAAATGGGTGAGGTGTGGGGGTTTCCTTTCTAAAACTCCTCTGTTGAGAAATTGACTCTGGGAGTTGTCTGTCTATATGAAAGATTCTCAGCGGTTCTTTCCAGACATTTTTTCACTTTGAATTTTTCACAGAGTGTCCGCCGGGAACGTTTGGTTATGGTTGCCAGCAGCTGTGTGAATGCATGAACAACGCAACCTGTGACTATGTTACAGGTACTTGTTACTGTAGTCCAGGTTTCAAGGGAATCCGGTGCGACCAAGGTGAGGCAAATTCCTTCTCCCTTTCTTTTAAAATGGAGCATTCAAACGTTTCTTTGGGCAGCCTTCCAGAAGAGCTAAAAAGACTTCTCTTGGGTGACCTGAATACATGTCACTTCCAGATGGGGAAAAAGTTGTACCTATAGGATTGGGAACGGAAAGGTTTTGGTGACTTCTGCAAGTTTGCCGTACCTTCATGAGAGCTAGAAGCATAAGCACTTTAAAATAAGAAAATGGATTTCTCAGGGACCAGCATCTGGCGTGACACAGGACAGTTATGTCTATAAAGAATGCAGGCATGCTATGGGAAGGCCCTTGCATTTCTAGAATACCCACCGCAAGCCAGAATGCATTTTAGAGTAAAGAGTCCTGTCTTGGGGAGGCATCTTCTTCTCTAGAGGAAATACCCGTAACCAGAGCTCATTCTGTGCCGCAGCAGAAATAAGCGGCCCTGTTTGGCTAAGATCCTACATCAACCAGGAGGAGCATGACCCTCTTTCTGGACAGTTCTGTGTTGTTTCCCTGCCCCAGCAGCTTTCAAACTCCAAGGGGGGTGACGGTAGCAGCAACAACTTTTGCTTACTGGTGGGGAGGTGGTGGAAAGGGGAGGCAGTTGTGACCATGAAGATGTGGCTGTCTCCAGGGGTCAAATAAGGAGGGTGAGCTCACAGGTCCAGTGCAAACTCCTTTTCTTTCTTCTCCAAGACCAGACCAGCCACACCTTCATCACGAGAATTGTCTCCCCTCTTCATCTTCTCCCCACTGGTGACCAGCAGCGGTTCCTGCTGCTCAAGAGGAAGCTTTGGGTGGTGGACAAAGAGCTAGAGGATAGATCCCCATGCCCTGTCCAAAACCAGACCTATGCACACATAAGCCACGCTTAGGTGCACCTATGTCACTAGCAGGATTTGGGCTACGTGTAGACTTCCCCATTCATTTCAGCGGAAAGTGTGACTCTGGATAGGAATGCTTTGTGGTAGAGACCTTCACAGGGCAATGCGTGGAAATTCTGTGGCCCTCTAGATGTTTTTGGGTGACAGATCCCATCAGCCCTGGCTAACATACGTGAGGAATGCTTGAAGTTGCGCTCTAATGATATCTGGAGGGTCCCACAATCCCCTTCCTCGCTACAGAGTCACCTCCTCCCATCAGAATGAATTGGCAGTCCTTGAATGTGAGAAGGGTCTTTGTGTGTGCCAAGCACCTCTTCACAGAGAAAAGATCGCTGGATGCAGCCGGCGGGCTATGAGGTTTGGGCCAGCAAGTGTTTTCAGTCGAATATCTGCAGCATAGCCAGGGCCTTTCAAAAGATCCAAAGGGGAAAGGGAGGGAGGGGGAATGGGGAAGGGCTACAGAATACAAAGCCCTTTTCCAGCAGAATGGACTCTGCCACTCAATTGTAACGGTACATTGTGAATTATTTTTAACAGCGGCTCTCATGATGGAAGAATTAAATCCCTATACTAAAATTAGTCCGGCTCTTGGATCTGAGAGGCATTCAGTGGGAGCAATCATTGGGATTATTATCCTCCTGCTAATTATTATGGTTTTGCTGGCACTCTTTGTGTGGTATCGACGGAAGCAGAAGAAGGGCCATGACATGCCAAGCGTCTCGTACACTCCAGCCATGCGGATGACAAACACCGATTACTCACTCTCGGGTAAGGGGCTTTTTAGGATAATGAAATGCGAGCCTGAACTCTTTCATGGGCTGATGGGGAGGGGAAGTAAATGTCCTTTCTGTATGGAGTGCAGCTTCCCCTGCTCTTCCTCAGAAGCGCCTTTCTTTCCAAAAGTTTTGCCTGTGGTGTGTAGCAGGGCTAGCATTGCCAGCCCTTGAGGGAGGAGCTGGAAAAATAGGCCCAAATACTCCAGTGAGAATCTGAGATTCTGGTCTTTTGCTAGTAACAGCAACAACATTC
This sequence comes from Ctenosaura bakeri, assembly GCA_948474755.1. NCBI lineage: Eukaryota > Metazoa > Chordata > Lepidosauria > Squamata > Iguanidae > Ctenosaura > Ctenosaura bakeri. The sequence goes on along the minus strand of CAOLHI010000660.1, from coordinate 279,998 downwards.
TGAGGTTTAGACCTGTAGATCAATGCATCTCAAGCTATCCAATGTAGGGGACCTCCAGCTGTTATTTTCCAACGTGCCAGAGATTGGGTGCCACGTTATGCCCATTGCCTACAGTTGTTTCTTTCTTTCTTGGACACTTGCAAGGGACTGGCAGCCAACAGCTCGGGGACCAGTACCAGTCAATGGACCACTGCTTTGAGCAGCACTGCTGTAGATGTCATGCCCATGGAAGTCCACAGGAATTCTCAGTGGGAAGTAGAAAGCCCCAAAAGTTAATCCCAACTAGAGTTGACCCATTTGCTGAGTGGCGAGTCAGCATGAGGGTTGCTGAGTCAAAACAAAACTGGGCCAAATCTAGGGATGACCCCATGCGATGTCACAGGCGCTTAGTGATGTTAGAAGGACCAGCCCCTGACGATGTCGTTAAGCAGCATCCTTTATTAACCATGCTCGCACAGAGTACACCATTCAAATAAAAACACCAGCTCTAACAAATGAAGAAAATATTTGGAGTCCCACTTTTCACAGCAGTGCTCTCACCTTGAGATTCCTCCCTCTTGATCTGAGGGCTGGCGAGGATAGTTCAGGGCTTGAGACTCACGAACTCTTTAAGATCTGGGAACCATCATCAACATGCAGGTAACTCCAATTGATTGACTAGGTCTGTTCTGGTTCAAACGAACAAGAGGTTTCAGGCCAAACAGTGGTAGAACTATGCATTCCGGGATACAGCAGTAGAACTATATTGCATACATACATATGAATACATGCACACACACACACATGCATAATGGTACACGTACATATATAATGCTGTGCAGGTTTCTGGTGTTTAGTTCTGGATAGAGTCACACACACCCTGTAACAGGGACGAGCAAGCTCTGGGGGCCAGTTTTCTACCTTCAGGATCCGAGGAGGGCCATGCTGAGTCTAAGAAAGTATCTGAAAAGTTCAGAAAACTTCAGGAGTGACCAGAAATTGACTTCCAGCAGGAGGAAATAATTAGTTCTTAAAGGTACAGTGGTGGGGGCTGGGATGCATTTGAAAGGCAAATCACCTTTCTGTACAAAGTGTTCCTTTTCACCTTTTTTGGGGTTGCAGGGGAAAGAGAAAGAATTGGCAGGGGAAATCCAGGAGTAGGGGTGGCCAAAGCAGCCTCCAGGGGCCACAGACAGCACGTGCGTTGATCACTGAGAGTGACCGTCAGGAGTTTGAAATCTGCCTGGGTTCTCCATTTGCTGACTCCTTGTCTTAATACCGTAGCATCCCAAGGATCTCAGGACAGGATTAAGGGTCTGAATCCCAATTTTATTTGGATTAAATGTCTGAATCCCCACTTTATCTATAAGTGAAACAATTTGCTCTCCTGGTGTTTTTTTTTTTTTTTTCCTTCCTTAATGCCAAGTAGTAGGGTAGACAGGGTCCCTTTTGAAACTTGAAATTTTTGTTGGGGAATATTAAAACTTGCAGTGTTGTTTCCCGAACGTGCATCCAAAGATCGACTCCAGTTTCTCCAGCCTCATGGGAAGTCGAGTGCATTAAGAAAGTCGGAAAAGGCAATGCTGGGGAGCTGGACACTTTCAGCCAGCAAAGAACATGCCAGGATCGCAGTGAACTGGGGAGTTAGTCTCCTGAGATTAGAAGCCACCCCCTTCCATCCTCTTATAGACTTGGCCTGCATTCAAACTGTGCATTTCCTAATTCTCTCCAGTGTTTATTTTGTTTAGATACTGATATGGCCTCTCTTTAGAGAAATTGCTTTTTGCTCTGGGAACGGCAATCCAGTTGGCATTTAATTTTATTGTCAACTGGTGCCGACCTGGCCTGCTGCAGTTTTGGGGGGGAAAAAGGGTTCTTCTAGCCAAAGTAAATCTTCCATAATTAATTACCAAACAATACTGTATAGGGGCAGAGAAACCCTGGGCTTAAGGTGCCACCAAGGGTGGGAGAGATATGGATTCCGAGCTAGGCAAGGAGAATAAAATTAACAATTCCAGCACTTCATTGTAAATAGTTTTCTTACCGGCTGCCAATTCTTCTTCAGAGGTGGGCAAAGGTCGCTGTGATATTAGAACAAAAACGCCCTTCCACATTTTGATGTATTCCTGTAGAATAAGAGGTACAGTGGCAGACTTCCAATTCAAATCATTCTTGTCAGCTGGCAAAATCTCTCATTATGACCAGTGGAGGGGGAGAGTCTTGAATATTGCAAGAACCTCGGGATAAGCAAGAAATCTCTGCATATATGGACATATTGCTCCCTCCCGGGAGGGGGGTCTCTTTCCAAGATAGCCAGGGCACCTGTGTTTGGAGGAAGGGGACGGGTTGCTCCCATAAGAGTAGCCCTAGTCTGTGCATGTAAATCTCAAACTATTTTCTTGGTGTATCTAAGGACAAATAATCATGGTAGCTTTCTCCCCTCCAAGGGAGAAAATGAATATTCCTCTGCAGAATTCTCTTGACGTCCCAAGATATCATGGAGGAATTTTTCTATGGAGAAAAGCACTGTTTTGGCAAGGAAGTGTTGTCTATGCAGGAAAACCTTTTTCTGCCAAGAAAACAGGAGTTACACAAAAAAGACCACACAGGTTTTTCTCTGCAGAATAATCCCCCTGCAACACTTTGGGATGTTGAAGTCCAGAAGAAAATTGCAAAAAGTTCTTGCTGGTCTATTACTTTTCTTGACAATCTGCTAAAAAAAATTGATTTGGGGTTAAAAGAAAAAGCCCAATGTTTTGTGCAGAAAACCGTATTTTGTGCAAAATACGCTGTTTTCTGGGGGAGTGTGTTGTTTTTGCATAATCAGCACAGGTGCGTGCAGGTGTAAAAATCAAATGGTTGCTTCCACATGCTTTGAGAATGTCAAGAAAGGTGTGGCTTTCTGAACTGAAATAGGATGGTTTTGAAAAACAAGCTGTCTGGCCCTGGCAGCCTTCTAGCTCCAGGGTCAGTGGGGCAGTGAGTCAGTTCTGTACGTAAATCAACCTTCAAGGAGTTGCCCAGGGCTCTGAGCCTCTTTGGGGGATAGGATTCAGGGCCTTGGGTGGTGTGGAAAGATCTTCTCTTTCGGTTCAGGTGCGCTTCCCTTGGTGGCGGAAGACGTATTTCTTTGCCTCTGAGTGCTGTATTGTCAGCAGCTTAGCCTTGTGAAGTCAAAAGGAAACATTTTATTGTTCCATTACTTTATGGGTTGTTTTTATTGGGCTAGATCCAGGTTTCGACATGGACAACTGTGCTGGTGGAAGGGGACTTTCCTTCCACACAGCAGTCCCTCTAGCTCTCCAAAATGCTAGGCTGAGCATTATGGGATTTGGGTGAATGGGGTAGCCTGTAGTGCAGGGTGGTGAGGGGATCTCAAACATACGATGGATGCATGCTTCCATTAGCAGACAGCGAAACTTGGATCCAACCCATTGGTAGTTGTTTTTGTTTTATTCTGTGAACTGCTTTGAGGATGGATGGATGGATGGATGGATGGATGGATGGATGGATGGATGGGTGGATGGATGGGTGGATGGGTGGGTGGGCGGGCGGGCGGGCGGACGGACGGACGGACGGACGGACGGACGGACGGACAGACAGACAGACAGACAGACAGATAAATAGATGATATATAATTTTCCTAAAGCTGGATTAGTTGAAGTGGAATTAGATTAGAAAAGATAACAGTAAAAAGGACTGAACTGCATGAGCAATACCGTGTTACCATGATTCCCATTTTAGCAGTAGAGAAAACAGAGTGTGTGTGACTTTTCCAACCATACAAAATGAAGCCATGGCGGAAACAAGGGGCTCACCCTTTCTCCTGAACTCCTTCAGCAATTCAGAGGACAGTCCGGACTAAGAGAACTGGGCTCAGGTCTCACCATCTGTGACGGAGATCTTTTGGTTTTCAAAGAGAAGAGGGGCTTCTTGGCATTTTGTGCTGGAGACACGAGTCTATGCGGGCTAGTAGATCTCAACTAGTGGATCAGTAGAGCTAGGCTATAGATAGCCAATGTCTGGTGTATGGATGTGAGGTGCCTACACTAGATGACTGCCTCTATTTGGAACTGTCAGCTCAGCAAGGCCATCTTTGTACATATGAATTTCTGCAGTGAGTTTGGAAGTGTTCAAAGCTCCACAAGATGTCAGAAGAGACCCATGGAGCTTCACAGACTAATTCCCAAGTGGCTTTGTTTAAAATGGATCCCCCCCCAAGGCTGTGTTTCTCACTTTTTTCACCCCATCTTCAGTTTATCATATGAATGTTAATGTTCATTTGCAGTTTATTATGACAACCTGAAGTAAAACCAGAGGACACTTGGCAGAGTTTTCTTCATATAGAAGCAGGAATCGAATTTTCACACCATCACAATTTTTGCATGTTGAATCAAGAAGTTACCTGCCAATAAAAGATGTGCTAAGATGTACCAGTGAACTTATCAGTTCAGTTACCTACAATTCTGTTTTATTTGGTCCAGTATTTCCTTTTTTAAAAAAAGTTTAATTAACACAAGGTAAACAAGAGTGTACTTCATTCGTGTGGCTTTGGTTCCAAAAAAGTCACTGGCTGTTCTTTGCAGTCTTATCAGTCTGTTAATAAATCTGCAGCCAGAAGCGTAATTACTAAAGAGAGATAATTTTAATCTTCTAAACAAAGTGTTACTATTTTGATCTTCATGGATTGGTTTGTGTCCCCACCAACACCACCATCAAAGTCAAAGGAAATTGATTGTGAGCAGTTCTGCATTCTTTGAATAGTTAGCATTGTTAACAAATTGTAATAGGCTCTGGTCAAAGATAAGGTAAAGATGCTGCAGATTCATGGTTGGATTGACAATAGAGATCTGTCTTTGGAAATTGAATACCCTAGAAGCCAGCTCTGCTTTCACCAAGAGTGTGTGTGTGTGTGTTGATTTGGTTCTTTTCTGAAGAAGGAACTAGGAGACGACAACAACAACAACAACAACAACAACAACAACAACAACAGTAGTAGTAGTAGTAGTAGTAGTAGTAGTGGTGGTGGTGGTGGTGGTGGTGGTGGTCCTGGTCGGGGGAGAGTTTCTCCAAGCTCTCTACAGAGGCAGCTGATGATGTCAAGTTCTTATGTCCACTCCTGGTTTTAGTTCAAACTTTAAAGGAGCTTTTTGAGATACCAGGCCTATTATTGGGGGAGGGTTCAACCCGTTGGATAACTGCTTTAAAGTTCAGAGTAAATTCCAGACTGAATTCAATGCTAGACTGACGTGGAACTCTCCAGCCGTCGCTGGCTATGTGTCTACACCTTTCAGTAGGTTTGGGGCGAAGAAAAGAGGAAACGTTCCGCAACCTGTATTCATTATAGTGGTTGCTTAACCCAACAGGATCTGTGTGGTTCTAGACCCCCCCAGCCCGTGTGTGCAGCGTTTCCCTGCCCCTTCCTCCCTGTGGCAGCTCCAAAAGACTCTTGTGATGCCTTGTTTTCTCCCCAGATGTCTCTCAAGGTAGCAGCAGTGTACACTGTTTTTCCAATCCAAGCTACCACACCCTGCCATGTGGTGTGACTTCTCAGTCTTCCCCAGTTATCTGGATGGAAACCTCTCCAGTAAGGTAGATATGAACCTCACGTTGCCCCCAAACCAGCCACCCACCTGCCCGACCCCTCCCGTTCTCCTCAGTTCAAGGAAATATACAAAACGTGGCTCCGTTCAGAAGCTGTGGCCAAATTTTGTGCAGAAGTTCAGTGGTAGTTGCTGGCATGCGTGTCTGTAGAGAGTGCATTCCAGGTTTTATTCTGAACTTTAAAGGAGCCCTCCAAGCAGCTTTAGGAAAGATTGATTTAGCACCTGGGGGGCCTCCATTAAAGTTTGCTTTGAAATCTGAAATGGATTTATCACCCCACTGAGGGGGAGCCATTATCTGCCACTACAAATGCCTTGCAGATAATACCTACCATAGGCTAAACCAGTCCAAAAGAACAGCTAGATAAGACTACCCTCCCCAGCCCGCCACAAACAGATATGGCTAATGGAAGTTGCAGACGGTCACATCCAGAGAGCAGCAGTTTGAGAGAAGGCTGCTGTGGAAGGAACTTCTTCCAGGGTGCATCTAAGGAAGGAACCTGTACCTGAATGATGCTCCTACCACAAGACACTGGTTAGCTTTCCAGGTGCTGCAAGACTCTTTGTATAATTGCATCAAATGGAGAGACTTGCACTTTTGACCAAAGCTTGGAAAATTTCCCTGTTTTGCCTACAGTTCTCAGAAACCTTCAACTAGTGCTGTTGGCTTTTACAACTTTTCCAATAGGTTGTCAAGCTCTGCCTTTGACAAGATTATTGGCAGGACCGTTTGGTCTCAGCCTACCCTCTTTTTCAGAGAGTAATGTATTGCCTGTCCCAAGATCAGCCTCACAGTGGGATTTCTCTGTGTGCTTGGGCATTACTCTCTATTTCTTTTTCCTTGAATTGGGGGAACTGCTGTCAGTTGACTGTCTGTTAAATGGCCTTCCCTTTTTCCCGGATAGATGGTGTGTATCTCTTGTGGTGATAGCAGGGTCCTTTTTGTTTGCAAAGCTTCCGTCTGCACTGTTATTCTGGATTGGAGCCCCAAACCTTGCTGCCTAGTTTGGGAACCATCTTCACTAGCATTTGAAGGTTGCCTGCTGCAGAAGGAAGTTGTGTGACCCCCAGTGCCCCCTCTCCTGCCTAGCATGCTCCACTTTAGTCAGCCTGGTCTCCTTCTGTTGTGATCGTCTCCTAAGTTTAAGAAAATACCCCCAAGTGAGTCTCTCTCTGCCTGTATGGAGTAGCAGCCCTCAGGTTCCTCACCCACCTGCCTATTTTAATTACCTTCCCATCATTTCTTGATGTGGCTCCTTGGTTGCTTCGTCTTTAACTCATTGCTGTCGTAACTCTTTGAACAGCTCAGTAACAAAATCCTTGACAGAGACGCTGCCGACTGGCGAGCCTACTGCTATCTGAATGATCTAGGTCAGTAAATTTCAACAATTTAATCATGTGAACTTGAACCAAGAACAATTCCAAGCCCTTTTCGTTATGAGCTTATGAAGTCCGAGCCCCATGTGGATTTGTTTCCTACCATCTGGGTTCCAATTAATAAAAATTGTATTCAGATCCACCAAGGGGAATCCCCCTCCATTTCTTTGGATTTCCCAGTCTCCCAGGCTGATGTCGTTTTGACAATGATTAACTGTTTTTGTAGAAGACCCTGTGCTTTTATCTTGTGCTAAGACAGGTAGATCCTCAATGCAAACCTCCTGGAATTGTCTTTAAGTGCGCCTCCCAGCACTATCTGGAGTCTAAGAGGTGGAGAGGAGGAGTTTATCCATATTATTGCTACCTTATTACGCAGTGGAAACTGAAACACATGCTTTTAGATCTCTTACTGAATAGGTGCCTTAATTCCAGTGAGAGGTGTGTTTGAACGTGGCGTTAAACAGAGTTCTCTATACAGAGACAGATGATGAAGCCTCCCTGCACTGAATAGCAGTCAGCGTTTAACTATGACATCTAGTGGCAGAATGTGGGCATTACCATACATTTTTAGGACAGCAAAGGGACAAATAACATGGAGCTTTCCAGTCTCATCACACATTACGCTTGTGCCTCATCCATGCATGCAGCTGTAGGGGTCGGTGCTGTTTTTGTCCCGGTCGTGACCAGGCTCTAGACCCGAGTTCACTTCAAAGACAACAGGTTTGTCTGGTCCATGACTTCCAAAGTTCTTGATGCAATTGCTCTGAAGGCTCAGTTTCCCCCCTGTGTGTGCATGTACCTTCAACGTTGCCTGTTGACTTATGGCAATGCCATGAATTTGACAGGGTTTTCCTGGGCGAGGAATATTCAGAGGTCGTTTCGCCAGTTCCTTCCTCTGAAATATAACCTATAGCACCTGGTATTCATTGGTGGTCTTCCATCCAAATATTAACTGGGGCTGACCCTGCTTAGCTTCCAAGATCAGACAGGATCCGGTGCCTTTAGGTACTTAGGCTGTCTAGCTGTAGCATAAATGAAAGGGGACAACATAGGAATTAACACAGGACTGGAGCCAAACAAGAGCCTGGGGAAAGCCAGCATGAGGGTTCTGGTTGATGTCGTTCGGAAACACCACTTCCTCCAAACTCTGCCCTTATTATTATTTGGTCTTCTGGCCAAATTGTGCCAGGCAAGGACCCATCATGACGTGGCCAGCCTGTGGCCATGGCAGCGTCCATCACTGCCTGAAGAACATCAGGGAGGAGAAGGGACCCTGACCCAGCCTTCTCCTGGCCTCTCCAGAGGACCCACTTTTCTCAGGGGGCTGCACAAGCCCTTGTTGCATGCACTGGGGTGCAGCATGGCTGTAACACTTCTGCCATAAAGCCCCAGGGGCAGAAGACTTCTTCCTAATATTTATCCACTGCTTGTCAGCCCACCAAAAACCCCATGTTGCATGCCTTAAAGTTGTTTCCAACTAATAGCCACCCCAAGGTTAACCTATCACAGGGCTTTCTGGGGCTGAGAGTGTGTGACATGCCCAAGGTCACCCAGTGAGTTTCCATGGCCAAGCAGGGACTTCAACCCTGGTCTCCTGGATTGTAGTCCAGTGCTCAAACCACTACAGCAGGCTGGCTCTTTCATGGACCATACCTCCTGCTAATACCAAATTCTCAGCTCAAGAACCAAATAATAGGATCAGAATAAAAATGGAGGGAGGGAGGGAGGGAGGGAGGGAGGGAGGGAGGGTTGCAAAATATCTCAAAAGGAGCCCAGTAAAAATGGAGATTTTCAGTACTCAACAGAATTGGAAAAGAAAGAAAGAAACGGCAGGGGGGATGGATTTGACAGAGGGATAAAATGGAGTAGCCTTAAGAAGGGCCAGGGAATTGGCTGTCTGGAAAAAAAGAGTATTGTTTTTACACAGTGAGGCTCTCCAACAGTGTTTTGTTGTCCCTCCTGTTTGTTTCCATGTATCCATAATACCCACAGTTTGGCATAAATATCACACACTTGTCTTTAAAGGAATTTAGGGTGATTCCAGCTTCCAACACTCTAGTCATTTCCAGAACCTGGCAAAGTTGCTTTTTTTGGACTATAGCTCCAAAAAATCAGCAGGGTTATTGGCTGAGAGATTCTGGGAGCTGTAGTGTTAAAAAGAATAATCAAACTTCTGGTTGCAACTAGAGTAACAAGTAGCAGTGGTGAGATCCAAGAAAACAAGACCTGTCTGTGTTATCTTTCCAATTCTGGAAGGGGTGGAGAGGGCATATGCTGGAACAATTCACAAATGAAAACTGGGACATGTGTGGTCAAGACGGCGAAAAATGATTAATGAAGAACACACATGCAAGGAGAGGCTACAGCAGTTTGCTTTTGCCTGCTTCTACAGGGAAAAAAACTGCATCCTCTCCTCCCTTCTGATGAGCTAGGAAGAGTACAAGCTACTTTTGCAATTCAAACTCAATTTGCAGCAATTGCAATAAGCTGAGGACAAAAGGGGGAAATGGGCAGAGGAAAGAGAAACTGGGACATTTTAAAAGCATTGGAGAAGCAGGAAAGCCATGGCCGATCTCCCAGAAAGTGTCCTGGAAGATGCAGCACATGTGTTGACGCCGTGGGAAGAGTGGACTCACCCAGCCTCTAGCCTTCTGTTTTGCTTGAGAGAGAAGGATTTGCACCTTCCCTCTAGTAGGAAAATGCAAAAACTCCAGAGCTTCTCTTTCACTCACCTTTCTTTCTGCATCTCTCATAACTTGAAGCTGCTTTCAGTTCCTCCTCTGCTTTCTGGGATTTTACCAGGAATTGGGCTGGCCTATGATGCCACCAAGGGGTCTAGAAACATAGGACGGTCACAGTGCCCCGGATGTGCCAAGGCCAGTAGAGGGAAGCAGTCAGAGGCTGGAGGGAGTGGAGGAAGAAGGCACTCTTGGGGTTTGGGGGTTTCAGAAGACCCACAGGTGTTTCATGGACCTTTCCCTCCACATGGGGCAGCCATAGCTAGCCATGGACCAGTTTGCATGCTATGATTTAAGCACCACCACTCTCTGCAAAAAAAAAGAGGGAGGTATATTTAAAACTGTTCTAAAAATTCATACAGGTTTTTGGCCCCCCTTTTTGGTGGATTATATTCTTTCTGACATTGAAAAACTGATGTTCTTTATGGATAAAATCTTCAGATCCTAAGAGTGCCACATTCTGTCCCAATGTTAAGTATACTAAATTCTTTGATAGAGATTCCAATGGGTCTGTTTCCAGCACATCAGTACAAAGGCTTAGGTACAAGTTGCATGGACATTCCTGCTCCCCAGAGGCACAGAATCCATTTCGGAAATCTTTTCATTAATGCAAGCTTTTGCAGAGGTTCGCCTGCTCAATCTGTGTCCCTTGAACATCTTTCTGCATCACCAGAAGTGGTGGCTGATGAAAGAGCAATGCAGTGGGGTATGGCATAGATAGATTGTTTATTTATTTAGGCAGCCAGTGGCAGTAAGGGGCTCCTAGAGAGGTCAAGACTTCTCTCAGCCCACAAACCACTTGCTGTTTCCTGGGGGAAAAAACAAAAAAAAAAACAACTAATATAGCCCCACATGGTTCTCCCATAAGTACCCTTTGCGTGCCCAACGCAGGGGCCTGGACCTGCCCCCAACCCAGTACCCACAATCCACTGACTCAGAATCACAGGGAGCAGCGGGGGAAGGTCTTTCTGCTGCACCATCCAGTTTGCATAAAAATATTTATGCATTTTCCATTGTATATTATTTTTGTGCAGGTGCTTGTGGGATGAATAGACGTCAGAACACATACATTATGGAAAAAGGCTTCAAAGGTATAGTATCTGATGCCGGCAAGTGACCCCCCCATAGCGGCCAGTCTGGGTAAGGCAGGAGAGGTGAGCTAGCCAGTCCAAACGCCTGGAAGGTGTCACTGGTCGGCCAGCAGGCAGGCAGGCGCTTATGCCAAGAAGCTGGCCATGGTATGATTTTTGGATGGAACTCTCTATATCATTCAGAGCTTTCTCGTACTGGAACTGGTGTCCATGTAGATCATTTAACTTTGCTCCGTATTCTTGCTGCAACTGGCTTATGCGTCCAACAGAAAACGGCTCATAACTCTGCCCTCCTGCAGGGGTACTGCCAGGTTCGAGTTCAGCAGATGTGGGCTCCCATCCTGTCTCTGCTGTAGACTCCCTACATAGCCTTTGGCGAGTCAGGCTCCACTTCAGTTTCTCTTCTTTAAGTAGAGTAATACTGCACAGAGTTGTTGTGTAAAGGTGTATTAAAGAAAGTAGTGCTTAACTACTCCAAGTCTAAGGTACAGGGTAGACTAGATATAATAGCTTTAGACTTAGGCTTTGTGAATATCAGAGTTAAAGATCGGGGACTTGTTTGCAGCAGCAAAAGCCCTGCAACATGGGCCTTGGGATCATACAGCAAAACCTGACAGATCGCAACCCGTCTCTGGTGTACTTCACTTCGGCTGTTTCCCAGATCGAGTCCTCTGCCTTTTGGCCAGAACCCTGCAGGGTTTTGGTCAAAGTAGTGGTCTATGGACTGGTGCTGCTATGTGGACAGTTGGCTGCAAGTCCATGCTGACGTTCCAGGAAAGAAAGGAATGGCTGTTGTAGTTCATGGGCACAGATACGGTGCTGGTCCCTGGCACATTGGAGAAAAATCCTGCTGGTCACCTGCATGGGAAAGCTTAAGAAGCACAGTTGCAGGACAGCTACGATGTACAACTGGAGCAGCCTCCACGTCCCACAGGTGTTATAAGCCTGCTGGACTCATGTTGTTGTGTGCCTTCAAGGCGTTTCTGACTTAGAGCAACCCTAAGGTGAACCTATCACAGGGTTTTCTGGAGCTGAGAGTGTGTGACCCACCCAAGGTCACCCAGTAGGTTTCCATGGCCAAGCAGGGAATCAATCCCTGGTCTACAGAACCGTAGCTGAGTGCTTAAACCACTACCCCTCACCGGCTCTCACCCTACCCTCCATTGGATCTCAGTCTTCACGGTACTTGTATTTTGCTTCATCCTAACATCTTTTTATTTTGATATCCCATGCATTTGTGCTCCCTCTGGTTGATATTGTGGGTTTTGGCCTAAATTCAGGGGGTCTTTTTTAGTGGTGAGAATTGTGTGCCCCCTCCCCAAGATGCTGACCTGCAGATCCTAGCAGCCTGAGCCAGCATAGCCAATAGTAAGGAGTTCTGGGAACTGCAATACAACATCAGAAGGGCCAGACCGTTTGTAGTTGGAGACCCATCAATCAGTGGAACTTACACAAATATTGACTTCCCAATTCCTCTTGTGCTACAAAGGGTCTGCTGTAGTTGGGACTAGGAACTAAATGTAGACCTCAGGTTTTTTAAAAAACATTTTCTCTCCTGTGAACACCAGTAAAGATCTTCCTTTGTGTCCACAGTCCCCTCCCACTCCCCCCCCCCCCAGGAGGAATCCCAAGGTAGGATTGTGAAGCCCCAAAAATCAACAACATTAAAATCTCAAAAATGAGCAAGGAGCATTGATTCGATTTCCCAGGAGGACAGCCACATTAGCTTTTAAGGTGCCACAAGACAGCTTTTGCTGCATCAGACAAATGTATTCTTTAGAGGAAAAGAAAAGATTCCAAAAGTGAAGGGGAGCAAGGAGAATAAAGGGCCTGATCAGAGAGAGAGGCCGTGAAACGTTCACCCAGAGCCATCCCAGAAAACCTCACATCCTTTCTGTTGTACTGTTCTGTTGAGAGAGAAGCATTTTGATAAGAATACCCAGAAAAAGAATGGGCTTGTACCTACCCTAAGCAGATAAATGCAGTTTCGTACCACTTTACTGCCATGGCGCCTCCATCCTACAGAAAGCTGAGATCTGTGTACAAGAGACTTAGGATTCTCTGCTGCTAGAGAGCTCCCATGTTCCCCTTGAACTATAATTCCTAAAGTTCTCCAGAACAGGAACTGAGGAAGTAGTGGACTGCACAAGAGCTCCCTAAGCAGTATCAGAGAATCCTAAATGCGTCACCAGACTGCAAACCCCAGGATTCCCATAAGATGGAGACATGACCAAGCGGTATCCGTGGTGTGACTGTGTCATGCAGAGAGACTTCTAGTTCATGGTGGTATGGGAAGGAAAGTCCCAAGGGGTAGTGAAGGTGTCCCCTTCTCCTAATGGGATTTTCAGTAGCCGATTGTGTCTCTCTGGATTTTTCCTAAGGAACCATGCAAAAAAAAAGCTAATATTCTTAAAGTCACAGGTAAGTCACTTTGCCAGGAGCAGCTTTCCTCTTAAGAGGTTAATTGCTGGGACCAAACCATTGTATCTGACAGTCAGATTTTCCTGCTGCTGCAATCACTGCCTGCAGGCAAGCAGAACTGCAGAATTACCAGCCTGGCATCCTTTCTTTTTTCTTGCCTGATAAGAATGTTTCCTATATTACTGTGTAATGTGTTTTGCTATTAAAAATAATACTGTGGAGACCATAGCCAATAACGCACACGACGTTGAGTTATCCCGGGTTAAAAAATAGTAGGTCGCTGCCCCAAAGAGCTTCCAATTATAATGATGACAGCAGGGGTGCCAGTGAGGGGGGAAGAGGTGGGGAAAGATACCAATGGATTTGTTTCCTGTTTCAAAAAAAGAAATGCTTGTTGTGTGAACACTGGTTAGGCAAGGGTGGGGGAAACAGTGTGAATAGGGAATGCCAACCTATCATAGATTTCTCAGAATTTCTGCAGTGGCAAGCAGTTAGTTTTCCTCCTAGACCTCTTTTAGCATCCTAGAGGACCTTAAGAAGAAAGCTGACTATCCATGGCTGAACAGCTGCTATCTATAAAGACAGGTTTCCCAGTAATGCCATTCTGGGAGTTCCTGGTGCATGTTGCTCCAGTCCCAAAAACCTGCCGTACTTCATGCTGTGGGATTCTCCTGTGGTGCCAGGGTGGGGATCAGACCCGAAATGCCACCCCACAGGAGATTTCTGCTGGTTTGCCTCTGGATGGGTGGGGAAATCGTGTGTGGTTTCTCGGTGAAGGGCACACAGAGGGGCACGGGGTGTTTTCCTGTGAGAATTTTGGGGGAGCAGGGTGGGCCGGGCTGGGCTGGGCTGGGCTGAGCGTGTGCGTAATGTAATGTTGTACGATCACAAATGAGACCCTTTTTTTTTTTTAACCCTGAGAGCCGTGGCACTGAAGGGCTGTTTTTCTTCCTACTGAATGTTCAGGAAATGACTTGCGAATGAGTTTGGATGAGCAGATGGTTTGGAGAGACAGTGGTTCGGAGATACCTGAGGCGTAACTGGTGGGTCACAGTGTTGAAAGTTTTGAGGGCTAGAACTCCCCCCTCCCTCCCCCTCCCTGAGGTTTTTTGGCAAGCGTGCTAAGGGGCCGGGCGGCCACCGGGCTCTTGTCTTGCAGACTACATGAAGGAATCCGCCTGCAGCTCCAGCACCTGTTCCCTCAACAGCAGCGAAAACCCCTACGCCACCATCAAGGACCCCCCCATCCTGACATGCAAACATCCCGAGAGCAGCTACGTGGAAATGAAATCCCCCGTTCACCGGGAATCATCATACTCTGACATGCCAGCCTTGTCAACCGCTAATAAGAACATCTACGACGTGGGTAAGTCCTTCCAGCCATCCAGGGCCACCAGCAAGAACTTTATCAGCACTGTGGAAGCTGGTAGCCTATGTATTTACCAACATTTTTATCCCTCCAGTGAACTCCAGGCAGTGGACATGCACTCTTCTCCTCTCCCTACTTTACCTTCACAGCAACCCTGTGAGGTAGGCCTGGCCAAGAGGAAAACAACTGGTCCAAGTTCGCCCAGGGAATTTTTCAGCTCACGAGGGCTTGAAGCTGGATCTCCCCAGCTGACAGGGTGGGGGACAGGTGGCCCTCCCGGTGCCGTTGGACTGCATCTCCCATGAACCCCCTTAACATCCGCAATGGGAAAGGCAGCTACCACCAAAAAAATCACGGTCGGACAGCTGTTAAAGATGCCAGCCATATTGGTAGCCCCTTTGTGCTCTCTCTTTCATCCCCTGAACCATGGTGGTTTGGAGTGAAAATACTGCAGGGTTGGGCAGGGCTCAGTTGCTGGAAGGTTTGGGGGCACAAGTTTTGGTAAATGCATGGAGTTACCCAGGGCTGTGCACACTCTGTTGGTGTAAGAATAATCAAAGTAACTGAGAAGAGGAGGAAGAGACAAACATTTTGTATCAAGACAAGCAAGCGAGCTAATCTAAGCCCACCAAACTTGTTGTTAGGTGCTTTCAAGTCTTGGCCACATTTGTTCAGAGGTTTTCCACCATTGCCTTCCTCTGCAGCTGAGAGAGTGTGACTGGCCCAGGGTCACCCCCTGGGCTCCCATGGCCAAGAGGGGATTGGAACTCTGGTGTCCTGGAGCCTTAGTCTACACCACACTGGCTCTCATAAGTCAACCTGAACTTACGGTAATCCTATCAGAGGGCTTTCTTGGCCAGATCGCCCCAGAAGCTGCTCACCATTCCCTTCCTCTGATGCTGAGAGGGTGTGACTCCCCCCGTGAGTTGCCATGGCTGAGCCTGGTCTCCCAGTGTCCAAGTCCAACGCTCAAGCAAATCCGTTCCATGGGTTCCCAACTAGAGCGGACCATTTGAATCAATGTGGATTGCCTCTGAGTTGACTCCCAGTTCTTCAGCTGGTTCGCTAAGTCTCCTCTAGTTGGTAATAACCAAGAGAATTCAGACTCAAGTCTTAAATCATTATATTATATAGTCAGTTTATATTCTTCTAACTTGTTTAGAGGAGGCCCTCCCTCGTTCATGGCCATTTAATTACTTATTCTGGCTGCAAAGATTTCAGGAAGCCTTTGCCCACACCCAGCAAACTTATATTTGCAGCTGGAGGCAGCAGGGTGGGGTATTTGTTTTATTCTATTTGATTTAAAAAAGGAGAAGCTTGGATTCTCTTTAACCTATTTTTTTTCACCCACTAACGACATCTCTCTCTACATGTTTTCTTTGAAAACCCCTGTGGACCAGGAGTGCAGAATTCACCTTGGATGTCACACACCCTGGCAGCGACGAGGGGTGGAGCTGTGGCCCCCTTTTTGAAGAAGGGCAGCATGGTAGAGAGTGTCTTAGCTTTGAGCATGGGGACATAAGTCGCTGGGTCTGAAATCTGGGCCCTGTGTGGACCTCTTCCAACAGCCTCTCTGCCAGTCCTTCCTGCTTCCCAAAGTGGGGGTAGCTGATATAATGGGATAGAGTCCCATGGGAGACATGAGGAATGGTTTGGAGGAGGCCAAAGTCATTTCCCAAAGAATGCACTTTCCCCTTTACAGTCACATAGAGGAGCAGCAGGAGCTGAACTGATTTTTTTTTTACTGCTGACATTTCTGTAGAAACGAGCTGAATGCCTGCAGTGCTCATACAACCACAAACCAGTCAAGCTATATCTGCGCTGCAAAGTGGAACTGATCTAGCTGTCAGCATTTCCTGGGACTCCTAGTTTAGTGACCAAACTAAGGGCTTTCCACAGCACAGCAGTCCCCAGAATTCTTGACCGGCATCAAAGCTTGGAAAATGACCCTGGCCAACTTGAGGGAGGATCCTGGGAGTTGTAAACCAAGCAAGTAACTTCTCCAGGCTCTGGATGGGAGCCAAAACAGCTCAGAACCACTGGTGCTCATTATACTTGTAGTGCAGATGCAGTCTTCTTCAGCTGTAAAAAAAAAGAAAAGAAAGAAAAGGTCCAAGATCCTGGATCAGGAGGCTTAGTAAAATCTTCCACACAGGCAGAAGCACAGCACAACTCTCCCCAGTGACCAAAAAGTTAGGCTTGTGTTTTCGTAAGTCACTTACAGGTTGCCGGTCTTTATTTCTGAAGACTTGCCTCCTTGGAGGAGGCGACTCAATGCACCTCTGTTCTTGTCTTCGCAGAGCCCACGGTCAGCGTGGTCCACGACGCCCGTCCCCGCAACGCTGGCTACATCCAAAACCCATACGACTTGCCCAGAAACAGTCACATCCCCTGTCACTACGATGTCCTCCCTGTAAGACACAGCCCGACACACGGGACCCTTTGGGACAAGCAGTCTTAAAGGGCTGTGTCACACTGCCCTGGATACACACTGCTCTCTGACACAACGAAAGAGGAGACGCCAATCTTTCCTGTTTTGTTCTGCTACATGGTGGAGAAAAAGAAAAACAAATAAGACAAGACACACCACACAAGAAACCTAAATGGACACTCATTTGGGGCCAACTTCCTTCTGCATGAAACTATTTTACAAGACGGTTTTATACAGACCACAGGAAAATCAAGAAAACTCTGCATACAACTGGGGGGTGGAAAGACTCCTGGAAGCTCCAGTCCAAGACCAGACAAAATGTGTTTTCTTGACTTCATTTTGCATTTTAAATTGGATGAGTGCGGGACAGAGGGAGGGAGGAAGGGAGAGCAAGCTCCCTTTGCTTCAAGCTCTTATAGCTGCATCTGTACTATACTATCACCTAAAGAAATCTTTTACTTTTTGAAGACAAGACGTTCAGAAAGATATTGGACTCTGCTGTGTAGCTTCCTGTGTGGCAAAGGATGCACTCCCAGAGCAAACCCAGGGAAAACATGCTTTGGCTGTGCGCGTCGGCCAAGGATGCTGCTGTCATAGCTAGACTATGTGGTTGAGCTCCATTTCATTCCTCCACGTTAAGCTTGAGTGTATACCTGCTATTTATGATTGTGAATGGAATGCAAAAGATGGAAGCACCAAAAGGTGGGTGGTGATCTCCAAGGATTACCGTGGCTGCAGAAGCTTTGAAATGATCCTTGCTCACAACAGTGCAGAGCGGTAAGTGTCCAGACCCAAAGAAGGGAGGCACTCAGTGAGTTTTAGCTTCGGTGTGCTCCTTGTACATTTCCTGGTTTCTTGTGTCCCATTGGAGCTGGTCTCCTTCAGCCCATCTTCTTCTAGAGGTGTGAGCCATCCAACTGGCAGCTGTCGAGAACAGAGTCCTCCTCCAGTGTCCACACCCCACTCTTCTCAACTGGTCTGTGCCCAGGGTGACTATCTAGATTCCCAGCACAGGTAGGAATCTAGGTGACGAATGAGGCTGAGGCAAGCCCAAGATGGTCACTTGCCTCCCTTGGTCACTTGCCAAGTGATGTGCTGGACAGAGCTAAAGCACAGTGGCCCCAACAGGAGCTCGTGCTCCATGTGCTACTTCCTATGCATCAGAAATGAGGCTCACCACAATCAAAAGGCTTGAAGCACCACCAAAATTCTACACACAGGTGAGTGTTGAGGCAACACACTGTGCCTTTGAGGTGTTAGAGACTTCAGCTCCCAGAAACCCCAGCCAGCATGGTCAGGGGTAAGGGTTGTAGGAGTGATAATTCAAGGTCTCTCGAGAGCCAAAGGTTCACAATCCCAGCTTTTACCACTCTTCCAACCATAGCAAGGGGATTAGATTATACTAAGGTCACTGCTCCTCTCCAAATTGGTCCAACCAGCCCAGCATTATATTTACATCAGTACTGACACCTTCTACAACCTACTGGCAATCCACTGAGCAATAGGCAATCCAGCCTACTGGATATGTTGGCCTAACGCTACCATTGTATTGACTGGGGGGGGGGGTTATGGGAGTTTCTTTCCAGCACCTCATAGTTGATAAAAAATGATCTACACAGCCAGATTGTGGTTCTGTGTGGCTTTTCCACGGCCCTATCTGAAGGCAGCAGGGAGTAAGCCTGGGACCGTTTGGATGCAAAG
The DNA here is from genome assembly GCA_948474755.1 of Ctenosaura bakeri. Lineage (NCBI taxonomy): Eukaryota > Metazoa > Chordata > Lepidosauria > Squamata > Iguanidae > Ctenosaura > Ctenosaura bakeri. The sequence goes on along the minus strand of CAOLHI010000660.1, from coordinate 261,288 downwards.
CATGTGGTTGGCCACTGAGTTACCAATACAGAGCTTGCTAGGAAGTCAGCCAGCTGGCCCACCTAGCTCAATGTTAGCTACACCAGGGGTGGGAACTGTCTGGCCTTCCCGATGCTGGGCTGCAAGGCCAAAAAGTCCAAGCATGTCCAGTAACATCTGGAGGGCTGCATGACTTCCATTCCTGATCGCCACCCATTCATGGACCCACCATTCAATGGGTCTCCTGTAGCTGGGACTAACCATGGGATGGAAGGTTAAGGACCAGATAGATCTCCAGATGGTATTGGACTGAACTCCCAGCCAGCGTAGCCAATAGTATGGAATGCTGGGAGTTTAGTCCAATGACATCCAGAGGACCACATGATTCCCATCCCTGTGTACACTGACTGGCAGCATTTCTGTGAAATTCCACACTGGAGTCTTTCCCAGATCTGCTGAGAGATGCTGCCATGAATGAAACCTAGGACCTTCGTTTAAAGCATGGACTAGCCAACTAAACTGTAAATTGCCTTCAAAGTAAGAGCAAAATCAACTACTTATTATTTCCAGAGGATTGGTTTTAGTTGGCAGGCCCTCTCCAGGCCAGGCAGTGCAGGGCAACTGGCTCATTCTGCCTGCAATTTCTATTCGGCTGCAGCTGATTTTTTTGCAAAGCAATTGATGCAGCAGCAGGGTGAGAAGTGGTCACAGTTCAAACCTCCCTTTGACTACAGATCTGGAGCATGAGCTAATATTGCTATGAAGTCTGATGGTTGTTTTTTTAAAATTAAGCAAGTGCTAAGGTAGTAAAGAGGCTGCTTCCTCACCAGGAAATATAAATTTAACATCAAGGCACAGTTCACTGGGAACCTGTAAGGGCAGGAAAAATGAAATAAGGAGAAGGCGATAGAACATGATTGACTGTGTAAAAACAGCTGGCCCAGAAGGGATTGGGAGCAGAGCCAAAGGAAAGGGCCTCTCGGCAATGTAGCTCACTCGCTCTCTGTTAAGCACAGGAGTGTTGTAGGAGACTGAAAGCACTCTTTATTTGGGAGCTGAAAAGGGAGGGTTGCCTGTGGCCCTTGAAGAGATGGGTTACAGGGCCATGGCCCTTATCCCTGGGAGGAAGGAGCACCTCAATTCTGAGAACTTGGGAGTGGAAACTGGAGGAGGGCCATTGGGTAGGAAACTGACACAGAACATCTTTTAAATGGACTACAGTTTCCAATGGCCATGATGGCTAGTGGTTATTATATTATAGCCCTAAAAATAATTTTCCCTAGTTCTGGTCTCATACGCCAGGTAGTGATCTGTCACATTCTGGCTGGAGTTATATGTCCTTTAGGGATGTTGCAGAAGGAGACACGCCATACTTTCTTGTGCAATGCCTCTCCTCCAAAATGCTGAAAGGTGCCTTCAAAAGGTCTGGAGTATGTACCTGCACGCTCATGTGCACCCACACCTGGCCAATTAGTGGCAGTGGAGGGCAGGAGATGCTCAGGTAGCAGCCGAGAGAAGAAATCTGTCAAGTAGGCTCATGGGAGGGCCAGATCACTCTTCATTGCAGAAGTGCCATCGAATGCTGCCCAAGGCACCTCCCACCCTTCCCAGACCCCCCCAAGAGAGCTGCTCCAACCCTTTAAAGCTGCCTTCTGGAGGAGAAGCAGGAGGCGTCCCCTGCAACACCACCGGAAAGAGCATTATGCTTCCCCCCTCGAGGTGCAATCACAGCTCTCTCACCACGTGTGACTGTTAGAAGAGGGGACGCCTAGCAGGGCTCACTTGGAAGGCAAAGAAAGTGCTTCCAGTAAGGTTACTGCTGCCCAGTTCCTGGGCGGTGGAAAAGACAGTGGAGGGATCTCCTCTTGCGCTTGTGTGAGAGTGTAGGGCAGATGTGGACAAACAGGGTTGATCTTCTGTGAACAGGAGGCTTCAAGGGCCAAATGGGTTGCTAAAAATGCCACCTAATGGGGAAAAAAACCCCAAAATCAGAAGTGGGCAGCAGTTCACATCCAGTTTCAGAAAACAGGGTCGTTTGAAAATATTAGACGATGGGAGAAAGGACAGTTACCTACCTTAAAAGGTGAGTTGGTGCTCCTGGCAGCTTTTGGGACAGGCGATTCACCACTTATTTTTGGTCAGGAAAAAGGTGACTCGGGGGGAGGGGGTCTGAAAGGGGCAGGTCCTGCAAAACAGCCTGAGTGAGGGGCCCAGGCCCACCTCTGGTGTTAAGGGTAGGCACATTTGCTGACCAAAGGTGCTTCTGGCTCGTAAGGAGAGTAAGGCAGCCTCGAGGCATCCGGGGTGGTGGACGGTGGGATGCCTTTGCTTTCTCTGGCTGTAACAGGGACCTCGCTGTCTCTCCAACGCAGGAGCAGGAAGGGAAGGAGACCCAGCTCCATCCATGAGCCCCAAAGTGCCACCCTGTTATCTCACAGGTACAGTGGCTGCCCTTTGGTGGCTTCCCATGTGCCAACTGAGGAGTCCCAAACTAGACGTTTCCAAGAGACCAAGAGGTCACACCTGCATTAGTCAGTTCTTCACAGCAAGCGAAAGTTAACCAGATCAGTGCTAGGCTTCTGGCTAGAGGGGCCCCAAAACATGGCAAAAATGCTCCCATGCTCCCTAGAGGGCCTGATGGGGCAAAAGTAGATTTTTTTAAAAGGGGCTAGAAGCTCTCCTGTGGAGCCAACCCCCCCCGCCAGCCTCTGCTATAAGCAAGTCAAACCCTTGGGCTGAAAAGGTTCCCTACCCACACTGTAGCACAGGGTTCCCCAACCAGCTGCTCTGCAGACATCTTGGGACTGTCCCTCCCATTGCCATGCCATGCTGGCTGGGGCTGATGGGAGTTGTTCTCCAACACATCCGCTTGCATCCGGCCATTTAAGTCCATTCCACTGTTTAGAATTGTAAATTGTAATGCGAGAGAGAGGTCTTGCAAACCAAGTGAAAGCAGGAAAGCTCAGCCCCTCAGTCAAAGCAGGAGCCCCTCTCTCGACAGAGGTGGCCCCGCGGTTGTGGGGGGCGCCCTCTCTGTCAGACAGAGCCAGGGCCATTCCCAGGAAGATTCAAGGCAAACAAGATTTGCCCAGAGCACCGGAGGAAATGTAATTATTTTCAGGAATGCTGCATGTGTGCATGGGGGAAAGTGACCAATCAGCAATAGCCGTTTTACTTTCCAGGAAAGCCTTATCCAAAAATATTAAAAAAGTAGCAGAACCTTATTTTGTAGGGCCACGGGGGATATATATTTTAATTACACATATGGGGTGGGGGGAAGGGGATGACTTACCTCAGTACTAGCGATGCGAAAAGTCCTCCCTGAAGGCTTTTTATTCAGACAGGGTAACTTCTCGACTGTGTTCGCATCTCACTTGGAAGTGCGCATATTCAATCCAGATCAAGCAAAGTGTCACGCACTGTTGCGCCACCAGATGGGCTGTTGTTCTGTGTCTATGCCACATTCTGGACTTTAGCAACACTCAACATTTTCCACCACTGCCTTGGATATGATGGAGACATACGTGAAAAACAGGGGCAAGCCCTAGTCCTACTCCTTTAGCAAAAGTATGCAAGCTTTCAAGTAACACAGCACTCTTCCTCTAGCAGCAACAACACAGACGGTGCAAAGGAATACCAGTGTTCCACTACTGTCTAGTTTTGAGACTGCATCAGGTAGATGTCCATCTTTTGGCTTTGGGGAAAGCTGGATGGCCAAAACTCAGTGGAAGAGAAAAAGGTGTGTACTGCATCCAGCAGGAGACAATGAAAATCAAATCCATATTATACATATATATATAAATATATATATATAGCATTCCTTTAAAAAGGAATCTCTAGACATTGTAATGGCAATACTTTTTTAAAGCAAGACATATTTGTAATATTTCTTGACCACACAAAAGGTGGTATACCTTGTAAAAAATAAACTGAATTTCTGTCAGCCAATATACTTCTTTTACATAGTCTTTTGTAAACCTTTAAATGTCACTAAACCTATCAATGAAAACTTCCCTCTGTTGACAGAAAAATGGACAAGGCTTCCTGAATACAGCAACTCTCCCTTCTTCCAAGAAGTCTGGAGCTGAGAACAGTATGTTCAAGCAGGTGGGAAGCATTTTACCAGGTCCCTCTACTTCTTGCTTGTGGAAGACCGTGGACTGAAAACAAACAGAAACACACACACAAAATGCCAGGTTGATGGATCACCACCCCACCCAGCCTCCTAAAACTGTTTGGAGAGATTGTAAGCTTGGTTTGCTGTGGCCAGCTGAGTTTTCCCACTCCCTTCGATTTCATTAGAGTCTACCACTCCCACGCAAATTATCCCAGCATTTCATTTTCTCTCTTTTCAGTATGCTGTCCCCAGTGTTCAACAATTTCTAAAGGTACACTTTCCGAGCAAAACACACAAACTGAAACAGTAAAATATTCAGATTTGCATTTTAAGTTGATTTGTATAATTTATTCTTAGTATTATCTGTACTCCATAGAATGTTCATTATAATATCCTCCATAAATCTTAAGTGCAATGCTTTGCTTTAAACACCAGATACCCAACAACAGCATAACTCCAAAGAAGTTCACTCCACAACATCCGAACAGTCCCCTGTGATTCTTTTATTAGAATTCCAATAATGAATAGCTTTAAATCAATTCTTAAAAAATATAACAAGGTACAGAATGTGCATACAGTACAAAGCAATTTACAAAAAGATCAAGAGAAAGAAACACGTGTGGAAACAGATTAAAACACTACACGGAGCGTGAACCAAAGGCAAAGGGACTACAGCAATGCCCTCTGTGTCCTCACACGTCATGAGCACCGCGAGACCAACAGGCTGGCTGAGAGATTCAGCAGCACTTTGTGCGTGCCCTCACAGAGGCGGCAGGAAGGCAAGGACACGTTCAGCGCCTGCCGCGTCTTTTGCGATAAGCCTCCTTCCTCTCCTCTCCCGCTGGGCCTGGTCACCCAGGAGCCGTTTCCTCTTCCGGTTTCAACTCAGCTTCCCAAACCCCACAGAATCTGCGCGTGCACACATGCACGCACAGACATCACCCCCCCCCTTTGAACAGCGTGTTAGGGAAAGGAGCATCCACAGTTTGCTGCAAACCACAAGAATACACAGAGAGGGGAAAATGCCAGGGACAGAACTGCCCTAGAGACCACCACGGACACACTCAGAGAACCCTGGAGTCATGCTCCTGAGTGCAGTGAGGAAGCGCCAGCAGGCTCAGGAGCCTGAAGCACTACTAGCCAATCATGGGCAATAACTCTTGCCAGACCTATGAAGCAGTTACTCCACCTCTGGTGCGTGGTGAACTCAGAGCCACAACCAGTTTTGAAAAGGATTCAGATTAAAGGGACTGGATTTGTTAGAAGAGTGAGGAGCCAGGCAAAACCCATCTTCCGGTGCTCTCTACATTTCGCATGGTTTTGTCTGTGTTGCAGAACAAGCTTCCCTCCGTGGCTCAACATGGTAAATGACCCAGAAGCCCAGCCATGACTGACACCCTTCACCACAAGCTAGAGACACCCGCAGGCAGAACAAGCAAGCTACCTGTCTCACACTGTTCTTCCTACACTACACAAGGAACCCCTCACCAGGCCACTCCGCATGAACACAACTGTTCTGCGTTAAGTCACACAAAGCTACCTCCAACATGCAATCTTCCACTTGCTTGCTCACGGACACTCCTTTGATTGCTGCAATTGAGTAAAAGTTGGATCTAAACCGTGACCGTGTTGCTCTCACAAACTGTCTTCCAAAAAACACACACAAAAAACACTACTGGCAATTTGGGGGACATACTAAGCCAACGGTAGTGGGCAGTTTCCTTGACTCTTTGTGGAATGTCACTCATAGCCCCTAGTCATTTTGGCCAAGCTGCCCAGACTGGCAGCATTCAAACACGTCTGTAAAGAGCAAGGAAATTCTGCCCATGGAAGCAGGATTACTGCTCTCAGACAGAACTAAATGCTGCTCCCAGAAACTGTGGGTATTAGAATGTGGGCGCTGCCAGCGGCCACAAAATAAGCTATACACTGCTCAGCCTATGAGATAAACAACATCCTAATAACTGAAGTTGAAAGGGTATTTTAAAGGCTCAAGTCTCTCATCTACACACGCTTTCAGGAGTGTCCAGCTCACAAAGATTATTGCAACTTAATCTAGATCTCAGTTGAAACAGACCAACATGTTTGGAAAGGAGATCTGTTGTGATTTTTAAAAAGTGTCCTGCCAGAACTAGCATTCTGATAATGCTGCAGCCACATGCAAACAATGGATGGTTCATAATACTGAAACTGAAGGAGAGGGAAAAAGAATTAAGACATCTGGAAGAAATCTTGAAAGAAGAAAGAGAAATCTGGAAAGAAGAATAAAATAGGATTGTGATAGAACAGAAAGAGGGAGCTGGGGAAGAAAGGACAAGGTGAACTCAGTATCTATTTCCATCTTGGACCTGGGGAAATATACACAGCTTTCGAGGAATGGAATTTGTTTATATATTTTGACAACACTGCATCTTTGGTTTATTTTCCGTAGTTGGGGGGACATGGATCGGGACCACGTTGTTGCTTGGAGACATGTCGTTCTCACGTCTGTCTGACATCTGCTTCTGGGACACGATGCGGTAGATCTCTAAAATGGGGGAAAGTCTTGTTAACCAGTAGCTGATCCCTCTATTATGGACTTCCGCGCTTCACGGTGCCCCCAACTTTCCTCACCCCACAACACCTAGAAATTCCTGTTTGCAGAAGCAGAGCTAACTTGGGTGCAATCTGGAACCAATTCCATTTACCGGAGGGAGGGTTTCTTAATGCAAGCTGAGGTGTCCTACCCCACTGAGTAAACTACTGAATGGTGAGTCAACACAACACAGAGTCAACACAATGGATTTACTCTAGTCAGAACTAAGCACAAGATTTAGGTCTAGGGGGTTTGTGAGAGCTGGCTGTGAAAACCCCTGACCAAAAGCCAAAGAACACCATCCACTACCCATGTCCATAACACAGAGTTAAACAAGAGCAATCATTGGATTTTGGTATAAAGTGGCTTCCCATGTTCCACCAAGCCCCCACCAACTTCTGGAAAACCACTACTGGCTTCAGAGATTTTGGCTAGCATTGCCTACCCCGACACCAAGTATGTCTACATAACATTAAGGGCCAATATAACATGCAGCTTAGCAGCTAAACAAGGAATTTTGTTGCAACAGTCAGAGGAGAAGAAAGAGAAGTGACCATAAGAACACACTACACTCTGAACACACCTGATTTTTCCTAGTTTCAGAAACTCAGCAGGGCCAGGCCAGTACTTGGATGAGGGATCCTCAGGCAGGGCTAGGAAAGAATCCTTCCTGAAGCCATGGAGTGCCATTGTTTCTAGTCAAAGCTGACAATACTGGGCTGAATAGATCGTGGTCAGACTCAGCCCAAGGCAGCTTCCTGTGTTCCTATGTCCAATTCTTCTCTAAATGAGAGAGCCTCGCAATGTGACCATGCAACTCTCTTCAAAGTAGAACAATTGCCAAATTACAAGCAAAGCCTTGCCTGGCATATTCCTGTATAGGGTCCTTTGGCATGCCCTATTTAGGCAGATACTTAAATATTCCAACTAAAGTCACATTCAAGGAGAAGATCTCAAAATTCTCCTCTGCTCTCTAGAAAAACTAACTCTGTGTCACCCTCCCAATCAGCCAGACCCTGAACAAGACTCTCTTACCTGGGTTAACAGCAAGGTGATATGAGAGTACACCCTGCTGGATCCCTTTGGCTCTTGCTGGAGCAAGGCAGTCACCTAAGAAAGCCAGGAGCCAGGCCCAAAGGCAGTGGCTGACCCTCAATTCGCCTCCATCCCTGAGGGCACGGAGTTATGCACTTCCAGACAGAAAGGCTCCCCTTCCGAAGAACCCAACTCACCTGTCAGGATGGTCTGGAAAGCAGCTTCCACATTCGTTGAGTCCAAAGCCGAAGTCTCAATAAATGACAAACCATTCTTTTCTGTGGGAAAGAGGAACAGCAGGTCAGTGGCAGTGACATCTGATGGATCACTCAGGTTCCTAATAAGGTGGTCTGAATAAAAAGTTGCTTGCTTCACACTTGACACACAAACCTCACCATTCAGGCTGTAAAGATGAGAAACCCACATGCTTCTGACTCTGTGATGCTTTCCTCAAGCCTGTCCATTATCATTTTAACACCCCCCTCTGTGTGATCCTGTGTCCTTCACAACCCTTCGCTGCCCACCAATTCATATACACTAAGAGCTTACCCTGCTTTTTCCCCCATTAGACAATCAATTTGCTAAGTGATGATTCCATTCATCAAATGACAATCTGGCCCTCACATTCAATCGTTAGCACAACCACCAAAGCCAAATCTTCAATGTCAGAACTGAAATCCAAAACATTTTTATTGCCAACAGCAAAGTGAGCCCTGCATATTTTCATATCACAGGTAGCCTCCTTAGAGCCTAATGAATAGCAGCAGTAACCCCAACCCCCCCAAAAAACACACACACCTCTCTGGACAGCAGTACCAAAAGTCTGCTTATGTTTCTCTCAGTGACAAACTGTAGCATTCTCTCCAGGGAGCTCTAAAAATCAGGCTTTCCAATAACTCCCTCCGTACCAATCATATCATTATCTCAGCATCTCCCAAAGCGTGTGCCCCAGTGGCCTGTGGGACAATTCTCCCTCCTGCTTTTTCATCCAACATAATTCCATGCATTCAGTTGCTGCTGCATTGTTGACCCTCACAATGGGGGCTGCCGCCCCGCCACCTCTTCCTTCTCTTCCTGGGGTGCAAGGTGCAACGGGAGTGGCTGTGGCCCTGTGGCTAGAAGAGCAGCCACCATTTACACACATGTACTTCCACAGCTGCACCCCCTTCTCCATATGGCACTAGCCCTGAGCCATGGAGGGCTGGGCTGCTGACAGCAGCAGCCTTTCTAACAGCAGGTCCCAGGCTGCTCCCACCTTGCCCGGTACCCACAAAAAGAAGAGGGGGAGGAAGCAGCAGCCTCCATCATCACAATCACTGTTGCAGTGACATGTCCTGCAAGGAAAATATTGTTGCTGGCGCAACCTAAGGACCTTGACAGTTGCTGCTACTTCTTCTTTCTGTGGATACGTTGACCCGAAGCCTAAGTAGAGAGCAGAGGCAGCTGGGAGCAGCAGCTCCACCTCTGGCCACCTGGCCCAAGCAGCAAGAGGGGTGGGAGCAACCCCAAAGAGGAATGGCCAATGGCTGGGACTGGTTGGGAAGGCAACTTGGCTACTGAGAGGCAAGCCGGAGCTACCGAGTTAAGAGGGAGAAACAGGTGAGACTTGGAGATGACCCTCCTCGCCCCTCCCATTCTGGCCTCCTTCTTCCCTTCGTGGGACTGCTGTTTTCCCATCAGTTGGCAGCAGGGAAGGGTATCTGATGATGCCTCCCTGCTGCTACGGCTGCAGGACTGGCAGACAGGCTGGGCTTGGCAGCAACAGCAGTCACACCAGCAGGAGGAGAAAAGGAGTGAAGCTGAGCCCACCCCTTCAGTTCCTCTGCATACACCTGCATACAACTTCCCTTTCCTACCTCCTCTGGTCTTCTGGTGGGCCCCTCAGCCTCCCCACACTTGTTTTTGCTTTTTTTTTTAATAGTGGAGGAGGATAGCAGAAAAAGGAGGGGACGGAATTCCATTCCAAATACTTTGTTTAGCATGTATTAACAACAACATCCAGTGCTAGGGTTTGGCAAATTTCATATCTTGAAAACTCCTGGCATAGCATTTTTTTTAATTTTGTGCAGTTTTCTATAACTGTGCACACATCATGGAAAAACCCTACAAATGTGGTTTTTCTTGAAAGCTGCACACTTTCCCATTCATACTGTCAAATTTCTGTCAAAGTCCCATCCCTACCTGGGGCAACAAGCCAGCTGGCAGAAAGGATGTTGCTGTGGATCTGTTAGAGGAGAGGATTGAGAACAAAGCTGGCTTAGTTTCAAGGTTTCCCACTGAAGTTACTCATGTTCACCCTTCCTTAAGCGATTAAGCCAAGAGTCACCTGATCAAAGAGGAGTCAGCCTTGCAACTATCATAAAATTGCACCTCTGATGTGATGAGTGGGGAGAGGGGATGGTCTTCTGGGAGGGAAGTCAGGAAATGGCAATCTTCCCCCGCCCCAGCCCCAGAAGTCCTCCATGACAGAAATGGACATAAATCAAATGTTTTTAATCATGATTAGTGGAAAGAAACCCAAGCCACGTTCCAGGGTGGAATAAACTGAGCCTGAAGGCCCTCCAGATTTATGACCAGGCCAATAACTTCAACCAATGATGGTTTCACATCTTAATTGCTCCTGGCCATTAGGGAGGGGGAGGGGCAGCATGCACTCTCATTTAATTAAAAAGGACCCTGGCATTTAGACTGTGAGCACATTCACCCAACTGCAAACACATACATAATTCCTCTTGATAAATATTTTGTTGTCAAGTCGAGCCCAAGAACAAAGACCTCTAAGTCACCCCAGCTTCAACAGCCCTGCTCAGGTCTTGCAAAGTCAAGGGCTGCGGCTTCCTTGATTGCATCTACCTACCTGTAATGTGGTCTTCCTCTTTTCCTACTACCTTCCACCTTGCCAAGCATTTGTTGCCAAAATACAGGTCATAGAAAATGCAACCACCAGCAGTACAGACATTCAAGGAGAAGCAGCAGCAGCTGACTGGGCTGCCATCCAGTCAGAAATCCTGAGCAGCCAATGCCAAGAACCCAACAGAATAGAACAGACCCACTGGATCAGTTACTGACTAGTGGATGAACACATAGGTAAATTTCACTCACACAATGGGCCTCCTCTAATGGGAACTAAGAATAGGATGCACGGTCAGCTTACAATCACGCACATCTCTCACCTATCACTACACCTCAAAAGTCTTATAAATTTCCCCTCCCAACCCTTTTCCTTTGCTGGCATTCAACATCTGTAAAAATAACGACACTCATGCCCATGGTAGGGGCTCACCTGGCCACACCCAATGCCCACCACCACACACACCTACCTGCAAATGCTCGAGCCTCGTCTGTCGGAACAGCTCGCAAATGGCGCAGATCACTCTTGTTGCCCACGAGCATGATGACGATGTTGCTGTCAGCGTGGTCCCGCAGCTCCTTCAGCCACCGCTCCACGTTCTCATACGTCAGGTGCTTGGCGATATCGTAAACCAGCAAGGCTCCCACGGCTCCACGGTAATAGCTGCAGACACAAGCAGACAAGCTCTGCTGAGCGCACCCTCTGCTTATAGATGATGGTGATGATGTGGCCTCTATGACTTGAAAACAGGACATCTCACTTTCCCCCCACAACCCCCCAGACTGACTGCCGAGAACTACTGCTGCACCCTCCAAACAAGCAGGACTGCTTCTGACTGGCTGGACTTGTAACCCAACTGGCTTGTACCTGCCCCAAGATCTCCTCAACAGAGAAGAATCTGTAATATTGCTTAGATCCAACAGATCCCACCTGTAATATGGCTTCCTAAAAGGCCCAACAGATTTCTAATTTTGCCATTGTTTGGTTTCAGAAACTGTTTCAAAACCAAGGACTCAGGGAAAGCTGATCTTTTACAACAGCCCAAAAAAAAAAAAAACCTGACTTGGTCTGACCACTTCAAAGAAAGAACTCTTACATTCCCCCCCTCACACACACAAAAAATACAATTCAGCATCTAGTGAGTCCCTAGCAGGGCAAGAATTCCATAGTGGCCAAGGAAACTCATGGCCTAACTTGGCCCCCTCAAGGAACACCCAACAGAATGCTCTTGGAAAATCTTAGGTAGAGGTCACTGGTCAAGCTGATCACGTGAAACCGGGAGGTCGAAGCGTCCTGCGATTACAGACCCCAACCACCACAGTGCAGATGGAAGACTCCATGAAGAGACCACTTACGCAGAGGTGATGGCCCTGTACCGCTCCTGCCCTGCTGTGTCCCATATTTGAGCCTTTATTGTCTTTCCATCCACCTGGATGCTCCGCGTTGCAAATTCCACACCAATGGTGCTTTTGCTTTCCAGGTTGAACTCGTTGCGAGTGAAGCGGGAGAGGAGGTTGCTCTTGCCGACTCCGGAGTCCCCAATAAGGACAACTGGGAAGGCAAAGGGGGAGTGTTTTCAGAGATGCACTGAGCATATGCACACACTGGCATATTGGCAGTCACCATGGCCTCAATTTAATGTTAAGGAGAAGAACAGAGGACTACTCTGAGACAAAGTGAAAAAAGATGCCATCTAAGGCCAGTCTCAGAAACTGTCTTTTGAGGTCAGATATATATTTTTGAAATATGGTTCCTGTGAGGAGGAAAACAAGGGATTCCTAAATACTCAAATATTGCTTATCTTTGTGACAGTTTATTCAGCACAACATCACCACAAGCGTGCATATAGTGTACCAGTCCAACAAACACAATATCCCCAATTTGATAAAAACCCTTTCCTTTGGCGTGTGGGACTCTGTCCTATCAATTTCCAGCCAGCTTCACCGATGCCCAGGCTAGCTGAAAATGAGGGATGTGGCAGCCCAACACATCTTGTGGGTCCCAAGCTGGTTGAGGTGGCTATAAAAATACACTGAGATGGCACAACAGTAGATTCCTTCTGGAAATAAGCAACCCATAGGCTTACGGCTGTTAAACAAATTAGTTACTCTTTCTGCGCAATCCGCCTTAACTTCCTCACCTAGATTAGTAAGTAAACGGTAACTATTCAACATTCTGCAAAAGTACATCCAGTAGGCTGTTTGATACATTATAAAATAAATTTTCCAAAATGCTCTATATTTTCACAGTTCACGTTGCATAATATGTACTAAATTACACAAGTTCCTTCACTTCCAGCATGAGTCTCTTTGAAATTTACGCAGTGTCAAATGCCACTGCTGATATATTTCTAGAATGCATATGCACCTGGTTTCCAAATTGTTGCTATCAAAGTGCCAGCAATATTTTTACTCATTTAACTACTGCATTTGTAGACCTGCCACCCCCCCAAAAAGTTATCCAAATGCTGCATGGAAAAAAAATTAAAACTGTAAAATGCAACATGAATGTAAAAATAAAATTAAGCTTAGAACAGTAACAGAATAAAACTAAAGTGATCTAAAACCAGGAACAGAGAAACAGGAATACTGAAAGTCCATGAAGCATTGAAATAGAGGAGGAGATGCTTCCAGCTCATGGGCTTCGTCTGGTCCATCCAGCAAGCAGGTGTCCTCTGCTCTTGGTGTTACGCAAGGAGAGGAATCCCACCTGCTACCTCCACCTGCTGATCAGAGACAAGTCCCAACACTTGACTTCCCCCTTAGTTCTCCCATCCATGGGAAGGGGAGAAGGAGGCAAATCTTGCTCCCACCTAAACCATGTGGCTTTGAGGAGAAATGCTCCTTCAGCCCCATGGCTTAGTTCAAAATCAGGCTTGCTTTTGCCTTCCTAGACTGGGGACGAAGTGATATGGGTGAAGCCCATGCTGGGTTCAAGGAAGACTCACTGTGCAGTTGCCCAGGCTCCTCCGTCCAACTAGGGAAGATGCAGCACAGGCATGGCTGTCCCAACCAGGCTGGCCTGGGAGCTGATGGCCCTGGGGACATGGGGATGCCATCTAGCCCATAAGGAGCTGCAAGGGCTGGAACTGCCCCCCCGATAAAGGTTTCCTACCTCCCCCCAGACTGACCTGTTTGCAAAACTGAGGGGACTGGCAGAATGAGATTTGTTTTACTCATTATGAAGGCCTGTTCTCACCACACAGACACCTCCCCTTTTGCATTCTTCCCAGGCTACACCAGCAAACTCACGACTTCAGAGGGAGCCCTGCATCAAAAAGGCAGGGATGGGGTCTCCCACCTCCCACTGACTTGGCAAAGTGGCAGCCAAACTGCAATGCTGGGAACAGAGCCAGGAATGATTTGCTCTTGTCAGCCACTGAGATCAGGCACAGGTTGGGGGGGGGGTTGATGCCAGGACCAGGGGGAGCTTCCTGTCAGAGCTAAATCTCCACGGCTAGTAAGTTTCCAAGTCAAATGCAGTCATGAAGGACATCAAGAGCCCCCTGCCACTAGTCTGGAAAAAAGGGGTGGCAGACAATCTGTCACTGCACTTGCTTGCACCAGTATCTTGTCCAGGGTCAGCACATAGAATTCCCTCAGGCAAATATGAGGTCCCCATGTCCCCAGCGAAGCTCACGACTCATGCTTGCCCTGAGTTACTCTTTTCAAACTCACCTTGATCTGGAAACTGCCATTTTAATCTACCTACTATGCCTGAACCAGGAACCAGCTGTAATGCCACTCAGACTCCATCCCATTTTATCCTCACAACAATCCTATGAGGTTCGCTCTGACTTAAGGTCAGCCAAAAAGCCCAGCTCTCCTGGGCTGAATCCCAGAACCATTCTGCAGGGGTAGGACTCCAGTTCTTCCCTCCTGGGTTTCCCCAGACGTCCATGCTTTCCCAGAATACCATCAGCTAGTGGCTTCCTAGAGTTTTGTACGTGGGGCATTTCCCACTCAGAAAGGCTGAATTGCCTCTCCAAAGGCTAAGAACTTTAGGCTGAAAAATAGGTGGTGTTTTTGGCTCCACGCCTTTCATCTTCGGCCCTGTCCACCACTGGAATGTCGCCCTCTAAGCATAAAAGAGGTTCCTCCACCCTTGGTCTATTCAATATCTCATAAGATGTGGCCTTGAAGATTATAATTACACAAACTTGGTTTCAGGGAAGTGGTGGGGTGGGGTGACCCTGGGTAGCCCAGCTTATGGAAAAAGTCAAGGAGGGATCCAGAACATCAACTTCAAGGTATCTGGCTACAGCATTTCTGTTTATGTCCAAGTTAAGGTCATCCACACTGGCATTCTGACACCAAAGCACTACGTGTCCTTATAAAATGGGCTTCGTGGACCAAAATCAAGGGAAACGTCTCCAGCTTGACAAGAAGTCAGACACAAACTTTGGCACCTGGACAGTATTTTGGCCAACGGAAACTTCCCCAGCTCTGTGTGCTATACTTAACATCCACAACCATACAGTACCTTAATTTCTCTAACACACACACACAAACAATATTTTTGTTCTCCGAAAGTCCATAGCATCACAGGGCCTTCCTTTGTCTCTCACTGAGAGCAGTATACTGTCTGAGACTGTGGGAGAGGCCCTTGCTCTGCTGTGGCACCCCACTTGTGGAATGTCCTTCTGGGGAAGCCCAACCTGCACCAACACCAATTTCATTTTGGCACCAACTTAAAACTAGGATGTTTGTTCAACTTTTTGGAGGCACAGTGCTTTTGCCTAATTTGTCAATATGCATGGTTTTCATTCATTTTAATTTGTTAGACAGTTTTAAATGTTTTGAAACTGAAATTTACTTTTCACTGCTTTCAATTTTAAATAGTTCCAAATTGTTTGTACTCATAAGCCATCTTGACAGCCTTAGACACAGAGCAGGATATAAATACTTCAGTAAATAGACAAAACAATATGGGGGCAACCTACCAAAGGTTAGCAATATATGAGAACAGTCAAGGAGAATGGTCTAAAAATGCTGAATGTTGCTGTGCACCTACCAGATCAAGCTGTAAGAATGTTTTAATGCAAGTCAGAACTTATCCAAGGTCAGTGATAAAACAGGTCACATGAAAAGACTTCTCATTTATACTGAGAAGGACAATCAACTTCAGGCCAGAAGAATGGCTGTGTGAAAAAGGATTAGGACATTTCTAAGCACACACAACCTGCATGAGTAAGCACGTGGTCTAAATGCCAAACTAACTGGACTGGTTCTTGTGGTTTTCATTGCAAGGGACAAAGTGTGGGACAGGAGGGAAAGAAATTCACCAGAGTTGACTTTTCCCCAACCTACTCACTGCTATGTGCTGGACTACAAACCCCATCTTCCCCAGGCAATGTAACCAATTGTTACAGGAGTCCAACACACGTGGGAGGGTGAGGGTGAGGCTCCTCTGCAGTAAAGGACAAGCAGCTGGGCTCAGCACTCCCAAGGACAAACAGGGAGGAAAAAGGAAGTGAATGACCTCATGCCATAATCAGCTGGCTCAAACATTTGCCAGGAACAGCCCTGAAAGCATGTGGGGCAGACTGGGGGACACAGGAGAACTCAGCAGGTAAGGAGAACCCCAGAAAATGGAGCAGAGGAACCCATGGTGAAAGCAACCTCTCAGAAGAACAAACCTGGGCACCACAAGCAGTTTCAGAAGATGCAGCAAGAGGTTTGGGAGAAACACTCAGAATTAGGAGGGAGGATATACGTGTGCATTCACATCTGCAGTTTTTACTGGCTTGATTTTTTTGCTGGTTTGATTTTTTAAAAAAAATCTTCATGTTGTTTACTTCCTGTTCTTCCTAAATGTCAAACTGTAAACCTCAGAAGAAGGTTGTACCTCCCCCAAGTGGACTTCACAGCTACGTATTGTACATTCATGTTTTCAGGATAATGGCAGCAAGAGAAAAAAACAGCAGATATGTATAAAAACAAAGGGAGGACAGTACTACATCACAAACTGTCCCTATCCACCCTGGCAGCTAGGGGTAGATGTTTCTGCATAATGGAAAAAGAACTTCAGGTGGTGGCAGAATGACACGTGGGGTAGGGGGGCAGGTAGATATTTACAAATGCCTGAGGGCCAGTATCTCTGGGGGAACTGTTCCAGGGAGCTGGCACAGCGTGATGCCTGAGAGCCCCACGCTACAGCTCAAGAAAACTTCAGCAGAGATCTTGTCTCCATTACAGATCTTGCCTGGCATCAGCCCTCTGCAAAGTCTACAAGAAGAGGGTTACATGGACTGAACTGGCAAGATAATTGCAAGGTTTATACCAGGAGTGGGCAACTTGTGGCCCTAGTGATGCTGCTGGACTGCAAGTTCCAGCAACCCTAGCCAGCACAGTCTTGAAGTCTCTCTTGCTATCTGAAGATTACGTCAGAAGGTGGTACACTTGGGCAGATTAATGACATGTTCCATGGGTGCATCAGCAAAAACCATTCACAACAGGAACCTGGCACATGCGGGGGAGGATTTCCAGATCAACTGTAAGGAAAGCTAGTTCCAAAGTCAAGGAAATCGTTCAAAGTGCACTTCCACTGGTGCAGCCTTCATTGCTAAAACCTGGATTTATAACCCCTTGCAACATTTCCTTTGCTTAAGGAAGCACCAGTTATCTGGGCAGCCAAACATGTTATTTCTCAACACATCCTGCACACTATTAGAAAAAAATTAGCTGAATAATCAACCTGGGAAGAATGCATACATATCCCGCAGGAAGAGAAACACTGCTCTAATGGAAAAGCAACTGTTTTGCAGCAGCAGCAGCAACAAAAGCAGAAACAACAGCAGTGGAAGCAAGGTCTCAGTTGTTAGAAAAGATAAAAAGTGCATAGCTGTGAAGCAAGTTGCAGCAATAAACACTTCCTACGGCACCAAGCCATGCAATGCCAGAGCTGGAAAAAGCTGCACTGCCTCCTGTCAACCCCATTTAGCACTCCTGAGCAAAACAAGAGCTTCGTAAGGCAAGTGCTGATGCTGCTGATCAATCTTCAGAAATTAGTTCATGGCTCCCTTGCCTCTCCATTTTCAGATAGGCTTCCACCTTTGGCTCAACCTAGCTTGTGATGCAGGGCTTACATTCCTTGGAGAGATAAGAAAGAGACAAGTCTCTCCACCCCCAAAACCCCAAATGGGAGAGAAACATTCCAGACATAAATTGGTCTGAAATGTTTAACCTGCTCTGCCCCAGAGAAATGTATCCTCGGAGGAAAGTAAATGGCATTAAAGAAAAATCCAGACTGCATTTATAAAACCACAAATCTACAACACTACACAGCCCATCTCCAAGCAAAGCAGCATCTGGAAACTGAGGCTTATCCATTAAATCACTTGCTCTCTCCTTGACAAGTCCTGTCGCTTTACCAGCCTCTTCCTCTTTTTTTTCAAAGAGAGAAAAAAAAAAAAAAGAACCAGGAGAGCAAAACTTCTGAAGAAAACCAAAAGGTGAAGACTACAGTATAGGGAGCATGACTCAAAGAAGGACTTTCACCTAAGAATGAAACCATGAAGCCCAAAACATCAAAAGGAAGTGCATTTCAGTCAGTAAATATATATTTTTTTTCCTGAAGGAGTATCTTTCTCCAACATCAAGTAATAAAAAGGGCAGCCCACAAAGAGGAAGAAAAGTCATAGGGCTATTTCATACAATAGTTGCCTGAAGCCTTATTCAGACTGCTAAGCCACCAGACTAGTCTTTGCAGTAATATGAAATAAAAGACCCCAACACTCTCCTGCAAAGTTACCCTCCAAATAAAGGAAGCAGCCAAACGCAACAGAAACAAAGGAGCCTGGATGACAGGATCAAAACACCACTTGTGAGACCTGAGATGGGACAAAAGTCCAGTAAAGGCATCCGAAAACCCTGGTCACTGATACGTCTGATAAATCCTGGGGTCCACCACCGCAAAATAATGGCCTGGATGCAGGATTGGTCAGGAGAAAACAGAGACATGGAAAAGAGTTTGCTCAAATGGATGCTCGCCTTTGACAACATGCATACACACTCACCTACCCACCCCATATGAGATGGTCAAATTCTATGATATACACAATACCATTGGCTATACTTCCAAATCCATCTTTTACAGTGTTTTCTATGACACACCCTTCTCAGGACATCTGGAAAGAGTCCCAGGTTCTAATTTTCTGATTTTTACTTTTATGAAAAACATGTTTCAAAGCACAGCAGCCTGTGTTTTCTGTGAAATAGCAATCTAGGGTAGGAAGAGAAGAGACAAATCCAGCCCAAAAACACACACACAAAACACAGGGTCTTGTATGGCAAAAGAAATGGGGGAACAGGAGAGAGAAAAGTGAGATGACAGGATTGGATCTGTCATTCAGGCTGGCAGCCTTTCCTTCATTTCTGCTGCAATCGACTCTCACAAGCATTAGTGTTAAGGCAATTTAAAATTAATTGTATTAATAAAACAGAGACCCATAGTCAGATAGTCCACCTCTGGAGAAGCAGATGATGAGGACATGGAGGGACGGGGTGTGATCTTGCTGGTGGAGCTCTTAGTTGTTCTTAGATCACCATTGCTGGAAAAAGGATTCGAGAGGACACCAGAGTAGAAAGGTCCTTTTGGCTTCATCCAACAGGAACTCTTCTCATGTTTCCACAAACTTACCTACTTCCCTTGTCAGCTACTAAAGCACCCCATTAATTTTGCCCAGCAGCCACCCCTGAGCAATCTCACTTTACTACCTGGCTAACTGGCATTTCCACCACTCTTTCTAGGACAGGCTTTTCAACTCCTGAGGAAAAAAGGAGGCTCCTTTGCCTTCAGCCGAAGAATCATAGACTCATCGCCCTATGAACCTGCCATTTTTGCTTCATCAGTGGGCAAAAATATTTGTCTGGAGAGGGAACAAGCATCACAGATCTCATTTACCCTGGGTCTCATTTGGGGGAGAAAAGTGGGATATAAATGAAATAATCGAACTTCCCCACCTTGATTTGTCTGCAAGTTGGCTGTTTTCATGTAATAATTCATTTAATTCTATTTCAGTACTGTAGTTTGTTGTGGGTTTAGATACAATTTATAAAATAATTTTTAAAAATGTAACAGACCCAGTATTTGCTGAAAAACAGATCCTGAATAAATAAATAAAACTGATGCAGAAGCTGTGATCCACCAACATGTGACTGCTGGGTGCTGTCATTCTTGGAAGGAATGCTAGACTGGATAGTTCCTGCTCTGGGCCAACAAGGCCTCCATAACCAAAACGCAATTCAGAGTCCCCACCTACGGATCAGTTAGACTTTTAACAGTTGGGGTTTCAAAAATCCGCATCCCATTTCATTCTACTTATTATTATTATTATTATTACTGGCTTCACAGTGTTATCGACAGGAATTTTTGGCCACTGAAAATTCAGATTTTATCCAACCATCTAGGAACAGAGAGGTGCTGTTGGATAGCGTGGCCTGGTCAAAGCAGTGTCACTTCTTGCACCTGTGTGACTGTGATCCTCTCTATGGCAATTTCATTCATCTATACTGTCAAGTCATTTCAAATTACCCCCATCTTCTTCCTCATCTCCCCTTTCTCTCAGAGGGCTTCAGGGAAAGACATTTGGTTCTCTGACTCCCAGCTTCTCCTTAAGTTCTGAGCAACCACCTTGTGCAAACTTATTTCAAAGGGGCCGGGAAGCTTGGAAGCTAAGCAGGGCCTGCCCTGGTTAGTACTTGGAGGGGAGACCGCCGAGGAAGACCAGCTTCTGTGGCTGAATTTCCGGGCAAGGCAGTGGCAACCCATCTCTCGAGCCCTCCCTGTGAAACCCGGGGGGGGGCGCCATCAATTGAGGGGCGACTCGAAGGCACTCCCTCGCACACGCCCCGGGAGGGGGGCCGGGGCCGAGAGAGTGTGACTGGCCCAAGGTCAGGCGGGGAGGCCAGGGGCCACCGAGGGACCGTTCCCAGCGACGCAACACCCCCCCCCCGCCCACGATTCTAACCCCGACATGTTATCCAAAGTCCAGACGGGGCTGGGCCCAAAATGTATTTAGAAAAAGATGGAGGAGGAGGAGAAAGAAAGGAAAAAGCGGGCTGGAGAGAAACCAGCGCGGCCCCGATTCCCACAGGCCACCCTCGGGGGGGAGGTGGATTTTCAGCGGAGGACGGTTCCGGCCCCCTCCCCGCTTTCTCCCGCCCGAGGAAACAGCCACCCAGGCAGACCCTTCACCAGGCGCCCCCCCCCGCATACACACACCCTGAATGGCCAGGATAAGAACCCCAGGGGGAAAATCAGATTAAAAACCCAGGAGAGGGAAGGGGGGGCCTGTCCCGCCAAGGCGGCCTCCCCGGTTCTCTGAGGGGGAGACGGGGAAGGAGAGGGGAGGCGTCTCCCGCCCTGGCGAGGAAAGCGGGGTCTCCAGGCCCACCTTTGAAGAGATAGTCGTACTCGTCGTCGCGGGAGCCCCCCATGGTGGTAGCGGCGGCGGCGGCTTCGCGGTCCTCTCGGCGGACAAGGAAGCGACAGCCAGCGGGACCCCTCCCTGCTCCGGAGGCCTCAGTATCCGCCCACTAACCGGCCCTTCGCTCTCTCTCACTCGCCTCCTCCCAACCTAACAGTGCTTCCGGGGTCAGGCCGCCAGCTTCCGCTTTCAGGCCGCCATTTCCTCAGAGGGCAGTTCGTTTCGCTCTGCGGCTTCGGCATGGCGGCCCCACTTCCGGTCTGGAGCGGAACTGTGTCTGAGGCGGCATAAAGAGGAGGAGGAGGGGCAGAGTGGTCCACGTTGTGAAGGGTACTTTCTAAAACTGAACGTTTATTACGTAAGCAAAAATGAATAAATAACATAAACAAGGATTTTTTGGCCCAGGGTTTGCGCAGTTCTAGAGTGACGGGGAATGGTGGGCAACGGACGCATTTAACTTTGCCGGAAGTGTCGTCGAAACGTCTTCTATAGACACTTTCCCCGCCTATGGCGGCCACTGATTGGAAACCGGAAGTCGTATACAGCTGGCGTCCCTCTTGGGTGCCTCTATGCCGGATTGTGACGGGCGGGGCAAGGAGGCCCCGCCCTCTTAAAGGAGACGCGCCCGGAAAGGGAAAAAAGAATTTAGCCCTAGGAGCCTCCCTGAATTTAGCAGCCAGGAGAGGTCTCTGAGCGTCCAGCTGGCTTCCACGTATGGCGCCCCTTGGGACCAGAGACCCCCAAGCCGCCTGGTCCTCGTCCGCGCTGCTCAGGTCTTGCAGAGTCAAGGAAGTGCTGAGTCTTTGCAGCTATTTGCTCGTTTCCAGAGTTGTGGGTATGCAGGGAAGGCACGAGATGCCCCCTTCCAAAAAAAAGAAAAAGCACAGAAAACGACTTTATTGACAAACGCCCACTGCTAATCTGCCGGCTCAGAGGCGCGTGGGAGGAAGCCAAGCCTACCCCGAGTGTTTTCCAAAATAAGCACTCTGTGCATGCTCAGGGGCACGCTCGACCTGCTGCTGCCCCCTTTGCCGGGTGCTAGCATTTGCAAACAGCTTCCGCCCGGGCCGTCCCCGGGCGTATCCCGGCTCACCCCGCATGCACGTGTGGACGCGTGGACGCGTGTCCGCCGGCCTCCATTGTCCTGTGCTGGGTTGCCGTCCTCCCGTTAGGAAGAGCCCCGCAGCCCCGCTTCTCCGCGGCCTCCAAAGAGGGAAGCAGCAACTTTGGGAGGGGAAACGCTGGCCCCGCAATAGGGGGGTTAAAATGGGACGCTTTTCCCTACGAGCTGGAAAGGAGGCGCTAAGCAAATGAAGAGGTGGGGATCCGCTGCGCAAATGGTATTTCAGAGAGGTTCTAGGACGGTCTTACCGAGCTGGTTCCATGGTGTAATGGTTAGCACTCTGGACTCTGAATCCAGCGATCCGAGTTCAAATCTCGGTGGAACCTGCCGGCCTTCCCCTTTTTTTCCCCAAAACAAGGAAAAGCGAGTTAAATGAACATGTGCCAGCAACGAAATAAGATTTTTCCCAAATAACAACGACATGGAAAGATCAGCACAGAAGAAAACAGCAGCTGCGGAATTTCCTGGCTGGTGGCTTCAGCAGGGAAAGAAGAAACCTGTCATTTTCATAGAAGGGCGAAGGATGCGCTGCATACAGACGTGTTTTTCTTGTTTCCTACATCTGGGTCACTGGATTCGTTCCTTCTCGGACTTTTAGGGCTGGGGTTTGGGCAGGCTTTGGGGTCTCCAAGGGAGTCGAGAGGAGGTGGGTGGCAGGGAAGCCACTACGGCCGGAGGCCCCAGTTCATTTCTTCCTTCTTTTAACTGCTGCATTATGTAGCTGATCCTGACAGCCGGTTCTCAAGACGAAACCCTGGAGGCAGTAGAGGACAGTGGGTGGAACCACCTTCCTCCTCGATCTGAGACTCTCCTGGCCAGGCTCCACCACCACCCCAATTTCTGTAAGGGCAGCAACTGGAATAACAGCACAGAGGCCATTTAGAATCATAGGCCATTTCCGCACTGGACCGTTATAGCGCGATGATTCCACTTTCAACATCCTATGGAATCCTGGGGTTTGCAGTTTCGGGAGGGGCCGGCCTCTATAGAGTTGGAAGAGACCTCAGAGGACATCCGGCCGGCCCCTCCCAAAACTGCAAATCCCAGGATTCCATAGGATGTTGAAAGTGGAATCATCGCGCTATAACGGTCCAGTGCGGAAATGGCCATAGAATCCTGAAGTGGAATGGTACCACAAGGCTCATCTAGTCTAACCCCCACGGCAGCACTCTTGAAAGATGCCCGTCCGACCTCGGCTTCAAGGCCTCCGAAGAAGGGGACCGCCCCAAGACACCGTAGAGCAGTTCTTACGGTCTAGAAGTTCATCCTCAGGTTTAAGTGGAATCTCTTGTGACTTGGATCCAAAATTTTTTTAAGATTTCCAAGTTTGAAAGACTGCCAGACAACTGATGAGCACCAGAGGGAACTGGCTGTTCCTGCCTTTCCTCTTGGTCGTTGCTCTTTGCTGCAGCAGTTCCTGGCCGGGTGTACAGTAGCACAATCAGGACGCCCGGGGATAGGGCTGCTGGGTTAGGATTTTATACCGTTCAACACTTTTGAGACATATATGGCCAACCAGCATCTAACCACAGTCAAGATGGCAAAAGGGATGAATGAAGAAGAAAAGACAAGCTGCCTAAGCAACCTAGGAAGGGCAGGACTCCACCCCTTTCTCTCCCTCCTGCTGGCTTAACTGTGCACAAATTACTTTTCCACTTTGAACGCAATTTGCAGCAGGGGAAGTACAGTCCTCCCTCCACATTCATGGGTTTGACCTTCATGAATTTGATTATTTACAAGCCCCACCTCCCATTCTCCTCCTCCCATTCCCTTGTGTTTTGCCGGGCACAGGGAAGCAGGAAAGGGCCCGGACCAAAGGAAATGGGAGGGGGCGCATATAGGCACCTCCCGAGCTCCCCCTCCCGTTCCTTTGCATCTGGCCCTGGTGCTGAGATCTTGCAGCACTGAGGCAAAAGGGAAGGGAAGGGGAAGGGGGAGCCCCGGAAGGGGAAGGGAGGGGGATTGGAAGGTATTCCAGTTTCTTCCACTTTCAGGAAGGTTCTGCACCCTGAACCCTCATGAAAGTCGAGAGGCCACTGTAAGCTGAGGACAAAGAGGGAAAATGCAAGAAGGAGAGAGCACTTGAAATATCTTAAAGGTAGTTAAAACAGAGGATTAAAAGGGATTGTCTTTGCCAGATCAGGACAAGGTATGGGACTATCCCAGGCCTGAGATTTCAGAGCCAAAACCTGAGATCTGGAAATGACCCCGTTGGCATCACAAGGAGCATCGTTTGTCATGAAGCGGGATGTATCGACCATCACCCATAGTCTGTCATTCAAATAAAAAAGACTAAGTCTATCAGATGAAGAAAAATTCACCCCGAGATTCATCCTCCTCACTTTGAGGACTCCAGGCCCCAAACCCTGGAAGTCAAGGGGCTTGGAGTCCCTATTGTCATTCAGCCAAATAAAGACGCTCTCCCTTAACCCAGCAGGGACTCAATGCCCTGCGTTTCTTCATGGAATCAAAACAGCAAAACAAAATGAGAATAGAAAGTAGAATATGAAACATAAATAGTCAGACCTTTAGAAATTTTACTTTTTTTAAAAATTGCAGTTCCCAGAATCCAACAGCCAGCACAGTCACTGGAATGCAGAACATACAGTCCAGGCACAGAAAAAAACAACATCCTCTTTTGAAAGTCATGTTTGCTCACTTCTTCCTGTACGTTTGTCAACCTCTTGCAAATATGTTTTTCTCTGTTACGGTATCCCTGGGTATCACCACAGAGACGCAACACAAATCTAAGCAACACAGAGAGATTCGAAACATTTTAAGGCATCTGAATATCCGTTGGTAAGAATCACAAAATGCAAGCAACACGTCATAAATCTTCCCCAGTTCCTTTTGCCCCACAACTCCTCTGGACTTTACAAAGAAGTGTGCCGTTATTTCAGCTCTCAAAAAGCTGGGCAGGAAAGAAGTTGATGGGGCTTTTTTGGATTACGTACTTATTTATTTGCACAATTATTCAGTGGTAAGTAGTAACTCTGCCGTGATGGCTGAAGTGTGCTCACCTGCAATATTATGGGTACTAGGCTGCGGTTTTGCAAGTAGGAAAAATTGCAGGCATACTGGTCTTGATCTAGATTGGGACCGTAGGGGTTAAAGACCCCCTATCCTGTCCCAGATGATCCAGATGAGGGAGTTCTTTCCTTACTCTGTTCTGTTATTGTCATGAAAGAGATGTCACAATCTTACTGGTGGTTGTGCTAGATTGATTTAGTTGTAGGAAAGCTACACAGTGCTACAGAGATTACAACAAAGATCTATCATCCATTTGGAAGAGAATAAAACAATCAGAACTTTATTTTTCCTCTAGGTTCCAAGCGATTTTCCTAAAGAGACGGAGGCTTAATAATTCTCCCCTTTCACATTCATTCCCTTACACACCATGCATCTCTAAAAAGCTGTTATTCCCTGGGCCCCGAGGATTTGTGTTTTAGCAGCTGTTTTCTATTGTTTTCTCAGACTGGGGCCAGCAGCAGCAGGGAGCACATTGCTTGCCAACAGTGTTTCTTAAACTGTTATTTAGTCAAAGACACAAGACCGACTGTGATTTTGAGGAGACAGGCAACTTGTAACATGCTCTTTTATAGAGCCAGCAGTGGCGTAACTGCTAATTAAATAGCACTCTGAAGCAACATAGAGTCCCAGGAAAATTTGAGCCCTGTTCATCTGTTCTTACAGAAATCCCTTACATAAGGGTGCATATATTAATGTGTGTGTGTGTGTGTGTGTGGACAGACAGCTTGCAGTGGCAGCTGGCAGCTTTCGTGGCAGAGGAGTGGTGAATTAGCTTTGGGTTTTAGTCTGAATTTTAACAGAGTTATCCAGTGCCAAGAACCGTATCCCCAAAATAGGCTGAGCACTTTTCAATGTTCCTTTAACATTCATACTGAAATCCAGAATGGAGTTGCCACTACACTGACTTAGAAGCCGCTATCCACCACTGAATGAATGAATGGACAGATATCTTACGCCGTGTTAGATTCTTTTAAATTCCTGCTTCTCTACCATATTTTCAGGTAGAGTTTAAATACCTCTCTCACATTTCTGTGGACAGACAGAAGCTCTGTACAGCAGGTAGGACCCAAGAGCTGAAGACTTGTTTAGTTTGCATATGCGGATAATGGTGAGCACTGAGTACTATGTCTTTAGTGTGAAATGGTTTTGATATCTAAATTTCACCTATTATAGTCAGAGGACAACCATGTGTAGTCCATCTCCTTTCCTACAACATGTTGTTGGGTAGCCCTTTGTTTTACACAACTACAATTGTTGGAGAAACTGCGCATGCCAAAAGTCTCTTTTCTGTTATGCTTTGAAATTCACAAGAAACTTTTATGGGTATGTCTCCTCTAATTAAATAGATATGTTCCTGTGTTACTTTCTTTAACAAAAAACAAACAAACGCCAGAGGCAGAAATAACACAGAAAGAATAGATAGGTTACTACATAACAAAAAGAAGAACAGTCCAACCTGTTTCAATGAACTTTTTATTCAAAATTAATATTATGCACATGAGAAATGAAACAATCATGTCAAGTAAGCCTTCCATGAGTCAAAATTGTTCTGAATTTTCTAGAGACCACCTGAAGGCTTCTTCCAAACTGCCTCTGTTTTTCTTATGATTTCTATTTTGTTGGCCAAATTTACAGACTTATGTTTTTTCGGCATACTGGAGGGAGACTGATGAGGCAGGCTGGTCTATTCTCCATTTCCCCCCTCTGTTTTGCTGTTCATACATGCCTGGAAGGGATTTTGGAGGCAGTTGCAATTTACCTTGCCTGCTGTAGGCAGGTACACGGCTCTTTCCGAGTTCATTATTGCATTATTGCATTATTGCATTATTTACTTCAGACTCACTGCTGCAACCTGAAACTGAAACTTTGTGTTTTGCCAGCCCACTTTCGCCATCCTCAAAATGCCAATGCTGCCAAAAAAATTTCAGCTAGACTGGATATGAGGAAGAAAGATGGATAAAAAGGTGTAAAATGGAGCCCTGGTGGCACAGTGGTTAAATGCCAGTACTGCAAGCCACAAGGTTGTGAGTTTGATCCTGCCGGGCTCCAGGTTGACTCAGCCTTCCATCCTTCCGTAGGTCGGTAAAATGAGTACCCAGCTTGTTGGGGGCATATATAGAAATACATGCTATTTGTAAGTTGTTCGCCGCCTCGATCCATGTGGAGAGGCGGGATACAAATAAATAATTTTAAAAAAATATATAAATAAAAAACCTTGGCAAAAGGCTTTGTTAAGTGAGGTATTTCTGTTTTGGGAATGTTATCTGTGGTGTTATCAGATGTTTTTCAGTCCAAGGCAGTGGTGGTCAATAACCTTAAGGGTAGGGGGCTAATCCCAGCACAGTGAAAGGGAGTGTGTGTGTGTTCTTCTCCCCTTCCCTCAGAGACCACAGGCTACCGGTAGCCTGAGTACCTCTGAAATGGCAGTGTCTTTTTCAGTTTTCTCTATACTTAGCAAGAAACTGCTAGCCCTTTCCTCCGTGGATATAAGTATATGCTCTTTCAGAATGATCAGTCACAGGAATACTAGGTGGTTTCTTAAAAATCCCAGTGTATTCTGTAATCTGACGTGTTACTTGGATGGAGTATACTATTTGTCTTTTCAGTAGTTCTCTGCCTAATTTCGTTGTACTTGGTTGAGGCTGAGGTATGAACATAAAACCATTCTTTTCTCAACTTCACACAGGTAATCCACAACAATCCTTGCTGCTTCAGAGATCTTGCTGGCTTCCTGCTAATTCTCATTATCAGATGTGTGTGATTCATTTTGTGTGCACTCAAAAGTTTCTGGTTCTGAGCCCTGGTACCTCCTCCTGATTAGCGGCTGTGAAGAGAAATCTGATGTTTTCACAAATAAATATGGGTCTTAGTCCTACAGACGATTCATTAGAGGCTTTGCCGAATGTGGAGTGGATTAATCAAAAACAGCTGGTGATGTGGGTGGGCTCTTTGATGCTGATTTTTTGCTGAATTTCAAGTTTTAAATTATCTTGATATGCCTTCCATGGCTAGATATTATTAGAATAATTAGAGGGAACACATGTACTTATTAATAAAGAAAGAGATGAGAATAATCTGAAATGAGATAATGGTGACAAAGAAGATATGCAGATGCAGCAGTTCTCTTTTGTATCAGCAATTTTGAAATTGTACTTCTGTCAACAAATCTGTACCCAAGTAAACACTGCTCTTTAAGTAGAATTTAGTAAAGATTTTAAGATGTTGCACCTTTGACACATCAGATACTACACAAGGAGAATATTTGCATATATGCATGAACTTCAGGCACAATCCACAGAATTACTTTTTCCTCCATGCAGGACTGATTAAAATTGCCTACAGAAAGAGGCGCCAAGGGTTCCATTTTAGGGGCTTGGTTGTGTTGCCTCTACACTGTCACCTTCAAATGCCTAGAAGACCTAGGCCTCTCACACGCCCTCCAACTGACTAAGTTTGGCAGAAAGAGTTCCAATCAATCCTCTCGTGTATCTCTTTTTTAGCTGCTTTTACAATGTCCTGGTTTCTTTCTCCTCCCCTTTGTCCTCAGCTTATCTCAGTTGCTGCAACTGATTTCAAAATGCAAAAACTGTTTGCACTGAATTAAGTAGTGGAGAGAGGAGAGGAAGGGCAGAATCTAGTCTTTCCCAGTAGGCTCAAGGAAATGTGAACTGCTGCAGCCTCTCCTAGCGTGCGTGCCCTTCCAATAATGTCTGCCATTTTGACCACTCTGATGTTGCTTGGCCACATTTCAGGGAATGTTGGAGGATAGACTATGAGATTGTACCGCTCTCCTGCCAGCCCAGAGTCAAGAATGACCAAAGGTAGATTAGTATGCATAGCACTGGTTTCCAAAGGGAAGCAGAGCCACATCCTGTTAACTCCTATTGATATGTCTTTGATGATCTCGGCACATGAATGTTTCTTTTCATACCATAGCCATCAAGGGGGCCTTCATGGTGACCACTTATGAAACTCCCTTCCAATGGAGGCCAGGCTTTTTATTCAAGCAGGGTTTTTTTTTTTGCAACTGACTAGTTGATGGGGAAGGTGTTTTAATCGGAGATGCCATACTTCTTCCCATGTGTTTTGTTGTTTGTATTATATCTTTGTTGTTGTTGTATTTGTTTTCAATTGTGTTGTGAGCCAGCTTGGTTCCTGATATGGAGAAAAAGGTGGAACAGAAAATAAATAAGTTGTCTCTTCTTTTAGAAATTTTCCTGCACTCTTTTTCTGAGGACTATGGCCTTGTTAATGATTAATTGTTCTTCAAATAATCCTGACCATCGGTAATTGTGGTATATTCCTGCCTGCTGGATACAGGGAGACGGGCTTATCTTAGCGGCCTCTTTGATTTCATACTTGCTTGCACATGCCATCTTCCCATCCCTTATCCAAGCGGGGCTTTGGCAATAGCAAAAGGGCTTCCAATCATCATTTTTCACAAAGTTGTTTTCTTCTTCACAGAATCCATAGCAGATAAAAGTACCCCCATTCTAAAAAGGGTTGTTCTTATCATCGGCATCACCAAATACAGTGTAGTATTTATCTGGGTTTACCATAGATGAAGTACAATACAATTAAGATGCTAATTAGGTCTTCTGAGGACGGACTTTTGCTGAGCAAAATCAACCCTTCCAAGTGAGAGCGATGACTTACTAATCAAAACTTTCCGAGCATTTATTTGGAACATGACATCTGCAAACCCTCTGGGATAAGGCGAAATTCCATGTTTAAACAAACATATAACTAAAACTGGATTATGAAGCACGGATACCTTATGTACTGGGCTGCAGAAGCAAACTGGGCTCCTGCTCTGCTATGGAAATAGCTTGAAGAAAGAGCAGCTGCTTCTGTGTCTGCTTTTCCAATGAAGATTATCAGCAAAATGAAGAATTTAATATATATAGTGGTGGTACCCAGCTATATTTATCTCAGAATAACTATCTTGAGGTCAACAGGGTTGTAATTAAATTCCTGTAATTGAACGTGAAAATAATATTATCTCTATAATCTCTTAACCATTAATTTCATGTTTCTCTTATACCTCTCCTTCCAAAGGGAAGCTGGCCATACACACCAACAATAGCGTTTCTCTTAATGCAAACTGCAGACTTGGGAGGTCAAAAGCACTTAAAAAAAAAACACCCTTGTATCTTGCTACAGTCCTGTCCTTGATCAGGCCCTGGGACAGTTGTTTATTTTTTAAAAAAAGAATCACACAACACTAAATGTCATGAGCAACACACACTGTGTTAGCTTCATCCATTACTGCCTCTGAAAGCTGTGCAACCTTTCCACTGGTTTCCCTTTTTTGTTGCATGGAAATGTTATGAGGGGGCTTCTTCATTTTTGCTTCACTGCAATTTTATCTGCTTAGCAAGAACCTTCTGTAGATTTTCTCTGCACCACCACCACGCATGATATTCAGTTTCCTTTTTTATAATTCATGGGCAGCATGGTTCCCTGAAGTCAGAAATTCCAAGACTTGCTTGGGAAGCAAAACCGAGGAAAACAGCCACACCATTCTATTGCTGGCTCATCATCACCACTGCGTTTAAGCGTGCCATTTCTCCTTCTCTCCTTAACTTGAATCAATTCCACCAAAAGTCATTCTTTTAAGCACAAAGGAATCAATGCTAAATGTCCTAATGAACAAACCAAAAACCTGTTTTGGCTTTGCTGTCTGACTTAATAGGAGCGCGGCATGCCAAAAGTACCATTTTGTTGTATAACCTTTAAGATGTCAAGACAGTATGGCATCATAAGCGAGCCAGCAGAAAGGATGCAGTGACTTGCTGTTTGAAGTAAGAATTGTTTGAACTCCCCCCAGAAGCTAAAATGACTAAACTGAGGCTGTCATACTTTGGACATATCATATAACTCACTGGAAAAGACAATAACACTTGGTAAAGTGTAAGGCAATAGGAAAAGCGCCAGGTCACAGTACAGGTGGATTGATGACCTGAGCCGGGCGGTTGACCACGGCTCTCAAGGGTTTCACGTTTATAAGGTGACCCTAAATCAAAGTTGACTTGATGGCAAAGAACAACAAACAACATGGATTGTACTGGATACAATCCAGCCTAAAAGCCCTGGTCATCCTTGAAACCTAAAGAGGATTACTTTGAGATAAGTATTCTTTCTCAGCCAATTGAACCTCAAGTAGTTGTCTCAAGGATAAAACTAGAGGGCTACATATATTGACCACAGTTCCCTTAAAATCAACACAAACTAACATGATTTCTCCAGATACCTATATCAAGAATGGCAGTATTTACTTATTTCTTCCTATAGATTAAGGCCATTTATTCCACTCCATTTCTTCTCTCACAACCCTGTGAGATAAACTAGGCAGAGAACTCCTAGTGTGATAAATGGCCGAATGGGTTCCAGATCTTTCTTGCACTTGGCTTTAATTCAGAGTTCTACACACTGCTCCACACTAGCTCAATATATATTACAGACCACATCTACATATATATAATTAATTGTAAAACATGGGGAGTTTCTTTTTGGAGTAACTCCCTGGACACTGACTATACACAGAGGGGGAATCTGTGGGTTATAAGTCCACAAAAAGTTATTTTCTATGCTTCCCATTTAACCACCTTTTATATATTAGAGAATGGGCAACAATGAATACATCAGCATTCAAAACTTAATTTCTCCCCCCAGGGGATGCCATGCTAGCCATTCTATGAATTACAGTCTGAAAAAGTAACTTCTCTAAGCCTCTCAATGAACCACATATTTATATATTCATAAATACATAACAATGAATATGTATCCATTTGTTAACATCAGAGGAAGGTGGAAAAATTACTTTTTTTATTTTGGACTACAAAACATTCAACATCCCATAAACAGGAGGAAGATTCTGTGAGAAGAGTCCCCCTAAAAAGCAACTCTGGAAGCTCTTCAACAAACCACGTGTTTATAGATTAGTTAATATCTAACAATGACTATGATTCCAATTATTGATTACAGAAGGCGAGGGGAAAATCAAATCGTATATTTATATATTAGTAAATATGTAACAGGTCATTATTAAGCCGATTATTAACTACAGAAGAGGCGGGGGAAATTGAACAGCTTATTTCTAGATTAGTAAATATATAACAATCACTAAGTATCTAATTATTGATTACAGAAGGGGAGAGGAAAATCAAACCATGTATTTATAGATTAGTAAATATACAAGACCATGTATCTGATTATTACAGAAGAGGAAAATTGAACCACATATTTACAGATTAGTAAATATATAACAATTACTATGAATCCGATTCTTAATTACATAAGAGGAGTGGAAAATCAAACCATGTATTTATAGATTAGTGAATATCTAACAATGGCTATGTATCTGATGATCGATTACAGAAGAGGAGATGAAAAGCAAACTACGTATTTATATATTAGTAAATACCCAATGACAATGTATCTGATTATTACAGAAAAGGAAAATCGAACCACGTCTTTATAGATTAGCAAATATACAACAAGGGCTATGTATCCTATTGTTAATTACAGAACAGGAGGGGAAAATAATAATAATTCACTAATATGAAAACGTGTGTGATAGTGACCACTTAAAAGGGGAAATGTTCTCATATACATAAATGATGTATATAGATGGTATATGATATATATATATACACACATACATACACATGAACATTTCTCCCTCATATATACATATATATATATATATATATGAACATTTCTCCCTCATATATATATATATGGTATATGATATATATATATATATGAATATTTCTCCCTCATATATATATATATATGGTATATGATATATATATATATGAACATTTCTCTCATATATATATATATATATATATATATATATATATATAAATAAACATTTCCCCCTCTAAGTGGTCCCTATCCGCCCCCCCTTTTCCGACTTCCCAGGGGGAATTAATAAGACCTTTGCCTTCCCGAACCCCCCCCTCCTTGGCAGCGAAGGCCCATATTGCGGAGGGTTCCGCGGCGGGGGTCCTTCGGCCTCGCCGTCCCGGCCGGGGATGGCGCCCCCTCCCGTCTCCCCGGCGCGCCTCCCCTGCCCGCCTCGCGCCTCCCCGTCAGAGGCAAAATGGCGGCGGCTGAGGGGGGCAGGAGGAGGAGGAGGAGGAGGGGGGAATCCCGCCTGAAGCGCCCACACGACCACGACGACGACGCCGGCGAGGAGGCGGCGGCGGCGGCCGGGCGCTGTTGCGTGAGGGGGGACGGCGCTGTTGCTGCTGCTGCTGCTGCTGTTGCTGCCGCCGCCGCCGCCGCCGCCACCACCACCACACGGGGCGACGCTCGCTGGCTGGAGGAGCTGCCTGCCGCTCGCCGTGGTGAGGAGGCGGCGGCGGCGGCGGCGGCGGCCAGCGGGCGAAGCGGGGCGGCCGTCCCGGCGGCTCCCTCGCCTCCCTCCTCCCGGCCCCATCCCGCCTGACCTGCCGTTGCTGGGGAGCTGCCGGTCCCCGCCTGAGGTGAGCGACGGCCGTGGAGATGAGGAGAACGGGGGTGAGGGGGGTGGCGGTGAGGAGGAGGAGGAGGATGGCGGGAAGGGACCGAAAGCGAGCGGCTGTCAGGCGTTCCTCACAGCCGTCCTCCGCCGCGGGGCTGGCGGCCCTCCTCTTCGCCTTCGCGGCGGCGGAGGCAGAGCGGCTGCCTCGCCGCCGCCTCCTCCCCGCGGCGCCCCTCTCTCTGCCCGGCTCCGGAGGCGACCCCGGGGAGGGGGCAGCAGTGGGGCGCCGTTGTTGTTGTTTTTCTGAGGGGGAGGAAGATGGCGGGGGGGGCGTTAAGTTTGGAGGGGAGGGAGAGGCAACTCGTGTGCGTGTGAAGGAGTTGCGGGCAGCCAGAAAGCCCGCGGGACTCCGGCCGGGGCATCCCTTGGAAGCGCCCCCGAGGCAGGGGAAGCGCCTGGGCCTCTTGGCGGGGAGGGAGGGGAGCCCGGTGCCTCAGGCGGACCCCCCCAAAAATACACTGCAAGGCCAAGGAGGAGGAGGGGGGTACTTTTATTGGGAATGGGAGGCAAATAGATAGAGAGAAAAGAGAGAGAGAGGGGAGGGAGGCGGTGTGTGTCTGTGTTGGGATGGGGGGCAACAGTGTGGGGGAGACAAATGCCAAAAATATATTGCTAGAAGGGGGGTAATACTTCTATCTGGCCAGCCCCCTCCCCCCAAAAAAAAGTGGAATGGGAGGCAAATATACAGAAAATATATATAGTGGAAAGAGAGACTGTGTGTGTGTGTGTGTGTGTGTGTGTGTGTGTGTTTTTATGGAGAGCAACAGTGTGAGTAAGACAAATTCCAAAAATATATTGCTAGAAGAGGAGGGGTAATACTTTTATTTGGCCAGCCCCCCCTGAAAAAAAGGGGAAAGGGAGGCAAATATATATATGTGTGTGTGTGTGGACATGCATACACACATATCTCTATATATCTATATCTAATCACCTCTGAATGCTTTTGAAACCAGTAGGTCCTTTTTCCAGGCAATGATGTTGGAAAAATTAGATAGCGGAAGATGAATAGTGCTTAAAGTTGTGTTGTCTGCTTGTTGCATCAAGATGTAATAATGATGAGGGAGGGAGGGAATTGTGGAATCATCTATCTGGCTGGCCTAATTAACCAGCAAACAAAACAGCAATGTTAATTTATTTATTTATGTCTAGAATTTGGGGAAGAGTGATCTTTCTCCTGTTAATGCTACTGGCCCATCAATGTCCAAAAGGCAACATTCATGCTGTCCCTGTCCCCTCCTGCAATTTTGGATGTGTATCTACAAAAGCAAATGCAAAATCTCTAGGCTGAGGAGGCCTCATGCAAACCTTCACCCATTTATTTCTTGTATTGTGAAAAGATTTTTTACCTCTGCCATAGACTGGGAACAGCTGTCCTGTACATGCCAACGTGGACTCGGATCTTCCGTATTTTCTATATGTAACAGATGTCAAAGCAAGAGATTTAAAGCCAGGATAGAATGAGGAAGATCATAGAGGTTAGGTGCACTTGATGACTGGTTCACCAAGGCCATTTCCGCACGAGACTGTTAATAGCACTGTGATTCCACTTTCAACATACTATGGAATCCTGGGGTTTGCAGCTCCTCCTGAAACTGCAAAGCCCAGGATTCCATAGGATATTGAAAGTGGAGTCATAGCGCTATTAACAGTCTCATGCAGAAATGGCCCAAGAGTGGAGACAACCCAATCGATCAATCAATCAATCACTACTGCCATGTCTTAAATGTATGCCTTTCCTTTTTTTCCCCTATATGAGGAAGCATTGCCAGCCTTACCATTTGGCCGGCTGAGACAGCCATGTCAGGCAAGAGATTTTGAATATCGTGGTGTTGTTTGCCTTCAAGTCATTTCCAACTTAAGGTGAACCTATCACAGGATTATCTTGGCAGGATTTGTTCAGAGGGGGGTTTGCCGTTGCCTTCTTCTGAGGCAGAGAGAATGTGACTTGCCCAAGGACACCCAGTGGGTTTCCATGGCTGAACAGGGATTTGAACCCTAGTCTCAGAGTCATAGTTCCATGCTGAAACCACTACGCTATGCTGGCTGTCTTTGGGTATCATGCAGGGACAAAAAGGAAAGGAAAAAAGTAGCGGTGTGCATGTTTGCTCAGTGCGACACGGTGGTTTGAGCATGGGACTGTGATTCTGGAGGCCAGTGTTCGAATCCTTGCTCAGAAGACTAAACAGTTTATTTCAGCACAGGCTTATGTGGATGTTAGTCTACTTCCTCAGAATGCTTACACTGAAATAAATAGGTTATTCTTGAAAGTGCTACAACACTACTGTTTCCTTCCCTTTTTAAAATTCTGAAACAAACTAACATGGTTTCGTTTCTGAAAACGGCTACAGTGAAACAGCAACTTGTTAGATATTTGCTTTGTTATTGTATTTTTAAAGCTTGTGGCATTTTCTTAGAGTAAGATGATTGGTACTGTGTTCCTTAACCTAGGCATGTGTATATGTGCGGATGTAGCATATGCTGGTTCTGTTGTGCCTTAGGCAGCAAAGTGTCTTGGACAAATCTGTAGGCAAATGGTTTCCCTTCCTCTTATGGGGAAAAGCAGACTGCCATACCTCCCAACCCTGTGGGGGTATTGGTATATGACTCCTCCTTCCGTGTGTTTCTGTACAACTTGCTCACAGACATGCTACGTATCTTACTGTGATGCATAAACTGATGCACAAGTTCTCTTTGACATGTATCACCTCTCTTATTGATAGACATTTGAACTGTGATAGAATTTGCACAACACTTTTATTATTCAAGGTGTTTCCTATGCATTTTCCTCCTTTGAGTCCATGCCATTTATTTTCAATTTTGCTATTCTAAGAACCACACAATCCAGTGTAATTGAAGAACCATGTTAGAACTTTGGTACAGTGCATCCTCTTTTGGTGCGACTTCCGCACACATGAATGCGAGATCGTGCAAAACTTCACTCCCATTATACTCAATGGATGCAGTAGCCCCTCTGGTGTGCACATTTTACATTTGTTTACTACAGTGGGATGCGACACTCATGTTTTTTGTTTTACACGGGGGTTCCTGGGACAGAATCCCTGCATATACGGCGGGCGCACTCTACTGAGTATTATCCAAGGAAAATTCTTACCTTCTCTTTGCTATGAAATGTAAGAGCTTTTATTTATTTAGAGCGTTTATACTCACGTTTTAGCCACAAAGGGCTCTCAGAGCAGCTTACAAATTGTTAATTTGACAGTTCTCTGCTGCCAGGCTTACAATCTAAATAAGACATGACACATAAGGAAAAGAACATGGCAGAGGGTGAGGGTATTAAATCCAGGAGATAGTGCTGGTTCTTTTCTCTCTCAGGCCAGGGCAGTGGCAGTTGGGTTGGAGGGAGGGCCTTTCATCTGCTTATAATCCTTACCACAGCCTTGAAGGTAGGCCTATATAGTCAGCCCTCCACTTTCGTGGGGCTAGAGGCACAAGACACCCGCAAAAGCAGAAATATCCAGCAAAAGTGGAGGTGGACCATGGAATTGTGCTGGAGGACCTAAAAATTTCTAGAGAGAGAATATATATTTTTGTAGCAGGGACAAATGCTATAAGATTTTGTTAAAACAAATAAATAAATAAATAGAATAAAATAACCTGCAGCTAATCAAATTTGTAAATGCTGAACCCACAAAAGTGGAGAGCTGATTGTATTTGTTGCTGTGTTGAAATAGATACTGGAAAAGGCAGCTTGCCATGTCATAA
This sequence comes from Ctenosaura bakeri, assembly GCA_948474755.1. Taxonomy (NCBI): domain Eukaryota; kingdom Metazoa; phylum Chordata; class Lepidosauria; order Squamata; family Iguanidae; genus Ctenosaura; species Ctenosaura bakeri. The sequence continues at coordinate 223,893 of CAOLHI010000660.1, read as the reverse complement.
ATTAATGGCAAAGGGGAAACTTGGGCTGGGTGTTTTGTTTAGTTATTTGGCTAATTTAAGTAATTCTAGGCTACCTTATAGGGCAGAGCCTAAAGAAAGAACATTTCTCTCTTTGGAACTGTTTATATCGGACGAATACCCTGGCACACGGGAGCAGGCTATCAATGAATGGCGTGTACAATTCAGCTGCAAAGGTTGTTTTGTAACTTGTTTATACCACTCAAGCATTCAGTTAGGGTGGCATTATTTACAGTTAAAGTTACCATTCAAGTCAGGTTTGTCTATTATAACAAAATTGGCAGGTGCAAACCAGTTTTCTCAGATAATATGCTGATCAGCACCTTTCTTTATTTGGAGTATGTTCATTTTATTTTATTTATTAAATTTAAGGGTATTTATATAGTAGGGCATGTGGATACATGATGGTTGAGAGAAGCACTGGTTGTTGTTTGTTCTTGTGCTGGGATTGAGTGAGGTGCTGTTAGTGGAAGAAGACATTGGGTCACAGAGAGTAAGATGGATCATGAAGGTGAGGCTAGTCTTTCTGGTTATGCTGGCAGAAGAAAAAAATTGGGGCATTGGAAAAGTTGGTTTTAGAAGTGGCTGCAATATTAGAGGAATGAGCATCATTTGCTACAGGAAATATTATCACTGATGGTACCATAAATATTTTTTGAGAATGGCTAATATTGGGTCTGTATCATTCCTGCTTATTAAGGTAAGAGAGAGGAGCAGCTCACCCTAGGATGTTCACCCTTTTATTGTTGAGAAATACCAAGAGATGACCAAAGCAGTGATTATTTAAAATACTGAAGTATTTGAGGGGGCTTCCAGAAAGACACTGCGAAGATTTGCACATGGCCTTCATAGCTGGCTTCCTAGGGAAAGCGTGCATTGATGGATAGTCCTTTCATTGTCACTCATGTGCTCTTCACCATGGGTGAAGGTGCCATGTATTGTATGTGTCTTCGGTATCTGTAAGGAGGGGATTATGCTGTCATCTAAATTTAGATGCCTGGGATTTGTTTTATTTTAGGAAGTGTGGAGATGCGATTCCCCCCTCCTCCCGTTTCTAATGGAAACAGGAATTTTCCATTAGAATGTAGAGTATATAACACAAGAGGTAAAAGCATTTGCTAGACGACAAAACTTTTAAACTAATGCCAGTTATAATTAAGTGGTGAAAGTAATGATCAGCTGGTTTGGGTGTTTAATTGTTCCTTGTAATCAGGAACTACGTTGAAGACTTACTTGAAAATAGTATTTGATTCTGTAACAAGGCAGTATCTTGGAGTAATGTTACTTTAAGACTTTCATTCTCTTTTCCTTTTTTAAAAAACAAAATATATGTAGCATGGGGCCTTGAACTGACATGAGGAGAAAGCAAGGAAGTGATTGCCTACAACTGCAAATCATTTTTAAGCATTGATTTCGAGTAGCGTTCTTGTAACCCTGTGATGTTACAAACACGTGGAAGGCCTCACTATGTGTCTGTGTAGCCTGAAAATCTAGTTGATTTTATACTTTAGAAAAACTATTGCTAGGATGGATTGGTATATTATATTATTATTTGCATATACAAATAATAATAATGCTAATAATAATAATATTAGAAGAAGGAGAGGAGAAAAAAGAAGAAGAATCAGCTGGTAGAGTGTGTCTCATGCACTGGATCTGTCCATTTTCCATTCTTTTGGCCTTAAAAGTACCCACAGCATCCCAGTTGTGGCAGTCTCTTCCTTCTGGAGAGGGTTGTCTGTGCCTACCTACTCCTGCTCCCTCACCATGAGGTGGCATTAATAGTGATGAGAGATGTAGTAAAAGCAGTCAAAGGATATGATGCACAGTCTGGCTGACTAATATCAATAAGACTTCATGGAAAACCCATCAACAATGACCGTAACCCAAGTTTATGCTCCAGTCACAGAGGCAAAAATTGAAAGATTCTGTGCTGGAGTCCAGGAGGAAATTGATCACATATCAGAACAGGACATGTTGAAATCATAGGCAATTGGAATGCAAAAGCAGGAAGCAGAACAGAGCCAGAGATTGTAGAAGAATTGGTCTAGGATCAAGAAATGAAGCAGGAGAGCAACTGACTGAATTTTGTGAGACCAATAGTTTCTCCATTGCAAATATGTGTTTCAGGAAACCAAAGAGTGGTTATCACCTGATGGCCAGTATAGAAATCAAATAGACTACATGATTGGAAGCAAAAGATGGAGAAGCTCCATTCTCTTTGCAAAATCAAGACCAGGAGCAGATTGCAGCAGAGACCTTGAACTGCTAATATAAAAAAATTAGAGTAAAGCTAAAGAAGAACACAACCAATAATCATGCCAAAATAAAACCTGCAGAACACCCCTGTAGAATTTAAAGATCATGTAAAAATAGATTTACACTATTAAACCTAATCAACTTGGAGCCCCAAGAATCTGAACTGAAGCCAGAGATGACTGCTAAAAGGACGAATAAGTGGGTCCCAGAGCAAATCAAGCCTGAATGCTCCCTAGAAGCCAAGATGACTAAACTGAGACGGCCATACTTTGGAAATATCATGAGAAGACATGACTCACTGGAAAAGACAATAGTGCTTGGTAAGGTAGATGTCAGTAGGAAGAAAGGAAAACAGGTGGATAGACTCAGTCAAGGAAGCTGTGGCCCTGCATCTGAGCAAGGCTGTGGATGATAGGTTGACCTAGAGGTCTCTCTCATACGTAGGATCACCATAAGTTGAAGTTGACTTGAAGACAGTTAACAACAATACAATAATAACTTGAAAAGTCAGCAGGCCAGTTGTTAATAACACTTAACAGCTTATTAATTACATTGGTGGCTTTGAGCCCTTGTTAATCTCATGTTCTATTTAAAGAATGCACAAATGCGTCTCTGAACCACCCCAAACTAAGATTGCATGTTGATAAGCAATTTGGAAACAGGCTTTGTATTTAGCTCCTGAAAATGAATGTTTGAAGTAAGCTGATTACTAGACTGACGTATTGGACAGTTTTTTAGTACATTTTGCATTTTTTTTCCTAAACTTTTTGTCAGCCTGGGCTTATAATCTTTCACTTTTTGCATAGTTAAATGCAGAACCGTAAGTATATAATCCCTGGGTAAAATTGATTTAAATAATGGTCAGACAAGCTCAGTGTTGCCTTTAAATTGTAATAACATCTTTTAAAACTATATGAAGACTTGGAAAGCAGTTGATTAATTGAACCAATTGTATATGGGAATTGTGTTCACATTTAATGCAGATGGCAGTAGATGGTGGTCCTTGAATTGGCCTTTCAGTTGCAAGCTCAGATTTACTTGTTAACTGCCATCAAGTTGACTTTGGCTTGTGGCAACCCTATGAATGGGAGATGTCCAAGTCACCCTATCATCAGCTACCCTGTTGAGGCTTTGCAAATTCAGGGACATGTCTTCCCTGATTATCCATCTGGAAAGTAGTCTTCCTCTTTTTCTACTGCCTTCTATCTTACCAAGCATTATTGTCTTTTCTAGGGAGTCATGTCTTATGATATGGCCAAAGTACAACAGCCTGTTTAGTCATCTGGACTTCTAGGGAGAGTTCTGACTCAATTTGCTCTAGGACCCAATCATTTGTTTTTCTAGCAGTCCAGAGTATCTGTAGAACTTATGGTGACCCCGTAGATGAAATTTAGCAGTACAAGGTTTCGTCTCCTGCTATGGATTTAATAGTCCAGTGTTCTTTCTCCAGCACCACATTTCAAATGAGTTTATTTTCTTCCTACCAGCTTTCTTCACTGTCCAGCTCTATTATAAGCAGTCTAAAAATGTGCTATAGAAATAAAAGTTTGGGTATTGGGAGGGCAGCAGTTTTGGTAATAGAAGGGCTCTGGAGGGAGGAGTGTGGCAAAAGGGGAGGCTGGTGTGTGGCTGGGTTTTTCCTAGACTTCTCCATCTCTTAGCAAGACAGTGGAAATAGTAGTACTACCACCAAATAAATCACCCTTGCCTTTTCTGGGTTCTGGAGAATATAAGGGCTCAACATTCTTTCCCCTGTGTTTTCTGGGAGAAAGGAATGCCAACACTCAGTCAGGAACCACATCAAATTGTGATGTCCTCTGGGTATGGCTTATACCTTTCCACCCATATTCAATCTTTTTCATGTACCCCTAAATGCCCTTGTTCGTACTCCTGTGAGTTTGTGTACCCTAGGTGTGGAACCACTGACCTAGTTGAATATTGTCCACACTGACTAGCAACAGGACTTAAGACAGCGGTCTTTTCCACACCTATGTGGAGATACCAGGAGAGATATCGGTAGCAGTGAATGGAGAAGCCCTGTACCCCAAGTTCCTTTGAAGAAAGGACAAGGGAGAAAGTTAATGAATAAATGAACTTGGGAAGAAATTCTGATATGTCAAATTACTGGAGTGACCTTAATGGTTTTTCTCATAGTTGCAGTTATGTTAAAAGCTTGCTTTTTAAAATGGGAAAGCTAAAATGGATTGCACAATACAATAAATCTCAATAAAAAGGGGTGGTGTTGATGTAATCCTTGTTTTAAAACTTTGCTACAGTTTCCCAGAAGTGAAATCTGAAGCTCTTAGGCAATTATGGTGTGACATAGCAGGAGGTTTAAGTGGCACAATCTTCAGGAGAGACTTGCATTTGGAAATGGTACATTGCCAGATACTTTGACATTCTGTAAGGCAGGAAACAAAAAAAAACAACATTTTACAACTGTGTAAAATCACTAAAATTAAGCAAAGTTATAAGTTTGCAAAATAAACTGGAATGAAATTCTTTTTTCCTTATGGCAAGTGTAGTTCATCTGAAGCTGATATAGCAGACAATTTGGTTGTTTTAAAAGGCAGACCTAATTATATTCTGTTTACAAAATCTGCAGCTCATTGAAATCCTACCCTGTCTCGTCTTTATGAATTAACAATTTTGAAGGAGGATTCGCTTGATTTACAGAAAAGAGATGGAGAGGACTTCACTGTGTAGCTTGAGCATGAGTCATCTCTGTTTTCTTTTCTGTGTTCTGCCAGAGTGACTGGTTGGCTTTAGAGAAATTGACAGCCTCGATGCATGGGAGTGGGAGGCTTCTTTTCAGCAGCCTTGAAAAATTAGTTTGAAATCCTGCAAAATCCATTTCTGTTTTTCAAAAAAAAAAAAATCTCCTTTTTAATGCCTTTTAAGTTGACATCACCATCTAGGATTTTTGATGTTGGTGGGGGAAGATTCAGGTGGTTCTTAGGTACAATCATGTCTGTCTTTTTGTCTCTCTCTCTGTCTCTCTGTTTGGATATCTGTATGTATTGCTTGGATCGTAACATAAATACCCTCCTGCCTATATCCTAGTCAATCCTATCAATATCAGTATTGATTGATATGAAGTGTGCTGCTGTGTTGATGAACCAGTTCTCTTCTTTTTTTGTCAGGTTTTTCCTTCCTTTTGGACTTCCTTTAGTGACTATAAAGAGTACCATGAGCCTTTTACCATATCTACGCTACAGATTTAAATTGGTTAATGAATTAATTAACATACTCATTACCTCTCCTTAGGGAGCCCTGGTAGTTCTGTGGGCTAAGGATTTGTAACAGAGTTTTTTAAAAACCACAGAATTAGGAAAAAACAATAGTCATGCCTCAGTGGAGCTTAAACACTGTAGACTTCCAGTAATCATGGGGAAAGATGACCTGGTTGCAGTTGGAAACCTCATCCCAATAACTGGAAACCCCATTAAAACTTTCTGTTTCCATATGCTATCAACCTGTCTTTATATCCAGACCTTAAATAAAGGAATTTGAGATTACCAGGTTGCTGTGTTATGCTAGCAACATCAAATTCTATATTCTGTGCTTGTACAGAATATGTAGGAAAATAATGAATGCTGTTTGTTAATTTTTTTTCTCTGTCATTAGCAGTGCAGAGGCTTTTTTCTATTTAAAATATTTATTAGTTCGTTGCTACAAGCAGAACTGTATTCTCAGCTGAGCTTTAAACTGGCTGGTGATCAACAATATAGGAAAATGATCTAAGTACTATGACAGAGCAAAGAGGATGCTCTTCTTTGTGGTTTATGACGTTTGGGAAGTCCAAAAAAAGGGAAGGAAAGAGGACTGAATGGAAATGAGAGGCCCTTTGTTGTTGCCCAAGTGACTGCGTAGTGGCATGCTTTTTATTTTTTTAAAATGCGTGGCTTTCTGCCTTCTGTCAGAAATTGCCTCACACAAGCTTCTTTTACTGTTTTATGTTGCAGTGTGTGCTTGAGTGTGTTATTCAACAGGTTGGGACATGTAGGCTGCTCCCCTTGGCTTCCATCCTCTCAAAGGATGGCAGACTCTAGAAGGTAACTATTTGGTTCTTTTATTAGGTTCATGGACCCGGACAGGGAGCCTCTGTTGCATCATGGGTTCCTCCCCCAGACAGTTCAGATTTCAGAGTACCAGTCCCCTTTGGGCAAACCAAACTGATTTGGAATCATCCAGCTATGGCTTCTGGCAGTACACTAGTAGCTACTGTCTCTGGCCTCAGGTCCAGATACTTGAGTTTCAGTTAGCTTCTTGTAATAAGACAGCATTTGATCTGGATCCTTTGGAGGAGAAGACAGAATGGATTATAGCAGGCTGGTTGAAGACGCTTGCAGTTGGATATAGTCACCAGATTGAGCTCTCTTGGACAGAACTGGGATTACGTAGCCAGAAGAGGACCCAGGGCTAGGTCATGCCTGCTAGTAAGTAACTGCCAAATTGGACCGTTTGGCAAGATTAGGGAGAACCATCAGAGAAGTTCTGGGGAGGTTTGGTGGAAGTCCAACTAGGTTCATTTGTGGATCATCCAGCCTTACTTTAGCTCTTCACAGAGGTCCAGCAGTCTATGAACACCTCTCAGCCAGTTGGTCTAGGTAGCTGGATCTCGGTAGGGGGAGTATTCCATTGTGAGCTTGTTGGCTGGTATTATCTGCCTCCATGCCTTCTTTTCCCTCCTAGTGTTAGATGATCCTGTTGTGAGAACTGCTAACCAAGTTCTTTCTGTGCTGGGTTATTCATAACATCCTTTTAGCAACTGAAATCATTACTTACACTTCTCTGTATTCTGCACTCTGATGTTTTCACAATGCATGTGTTTCTTTTCTTCAATATCCTGTATCAGTTTCTCAAAAAAAAAAAAAAAACCCCAAGGGGGTGGAGAAAGGAAGGGATAGTGGGCAAGTGACTAAGCTCTGTTGCATCATTTAAGCTGTTAGGAGCAGATGCTTATATAATGCACTGCAGCTTTAGAAAAGTGACTGTCTCATTGCACTGGCACAAGTTGTTGGTGATTATTGAGGCTTTTATTGGAATTAACATGTCAGGTACTGTAGGTATGCTCCAAAAGATTTGAGTGCTGTTGATTTTTGATATCTACGAGTAGAGGCATTTATTATAAAGACAATTCCTTCTCACAACAAGTGTGTGAGCTTGTGGCCCTCACATCCATGCAGTCACATGGAGCTCATCAAGCTGCTCACCAGCTAGTGTGTTTGTGTTTTTGTTTGTGAAGCTGCAAATTAGGTGTGCAAGTTAAGGTCGGCATCCATGTGTGTTTTGTCCCAAGTATAAAAGGGAGAGGAAAAATGCCTGTTCTATGTAGAGAAGACCATGATAGGTATCACACAAATATGTGGTGCTTTTTTGTGTATTCCTGATGTTTTTGATGTCAAGAGACATCCTTGTGCAGTCAAGTTTCTTGTATCTCACTTTTTTTTTAATTCCTTGTCAGGTAGAACTTATCTGTGATGGAAAATGGAAGACAGAGGAGCTCGTGTTGCTGACTACTTTGTTGTGGCAGGATTGACGGATATTTCAAAACCACTAGAGGAGGAAATCCATTTCAATGATGCTTGTCACAAACTTGCAAAGCCAAAAGAGCCAATCACAGATGTGGCAGTCATAATTAAATCTCTGGGGGAAGAAGTCCCTCATGGTTACAAATGCATTGATGTAACTCCATCGGGACTGTCAGCAGATCTCAACAATGGCAGCCTTGTGGGACCACAAATATACTTGTGCTACAGAAGAGGAAGGGACAAACCTCCACTTACTGATCTGGGGTGAGTCATTTTTATTAACAATGCTGTTGGGCTTTAATTATTCAAAGGAGAGTAGTGATGAGTAGAGCTGCACATAACTTTCTATTTCAAAAATGCTAGCCTGTTAGCTGTTGTTAGATACAGAACCGAGGCAGTACTTAGTTGTTCAGGGATGAAATCCGGAGGATCTGCTTAGCTCAAGGCACAAGCTGTTAGGTTATAAGTGGATCTGGAGAATACTGGTATGCAGATCCCAAAACTGTTTATTAGTCTTCTAGACCTGCTTAAAATCTGAATACTTTTTGAGTACTGACTTTGTGTTTTGGGGTTTGTTTTCTGTCTAGGGTTTTGTATGATGGGAAAGAGAGATTAAAACAGGGTTGTGAAATTATTCAAGTAACTCCGTATGGCCGCCCTGCAAATATCAGTGGTGGCACCTCATCACAAAAAGTGTACATCACATACCGAAGAGCCTCGGAGAACATGACACAGAATACTTTGGCTGTCACAGATATATGCATAATTATACCAAGTAAGGGAGAAACGCCACCACATACGTTCTGCAAGGTTGACAAGAATCTGAATAGTAGTATGGTAAGCTTACTTCTGATTTTCTACAAAATGGTGTCTAGTGGCTTTAGAATGTTAGTAACAGATTGATAATATATTTATTTCTCATTAATATAACCCTTTTGAAAAGCCCATGGTGCCCATGTGACCTTGTATTTCATGCCTCATCATTGGTATGTTTCTCATAATCAGTGAACAACTAGTATTCTGTTTCAAGCTTTTTGCCGTGTCCTCTCTTCTATACCTACGGACAGTGGAATAAATATAGTGTAATTCAAGGAACTTCTCAAGAAGTTATTTGTGAAGCCCTAATGTAAGAACATAAAAATATAACTGTTGTTTTGCTGAATTAGATTAAGGACCTATCTAGTCAAGCAACCATATGCTGCCATAAAATTATATTAACTGCTTCTGTCATTTGTTCCATCCATCTGGTAAAAAGTTGTGTGCTGCTATAGCTCCAAGCTATATTGTTAATGGCTTTCCCTAAGCACATCTGGGTTGTTGTTATGTGCGCTCAAGCTGACGCATAGAGTTTCTTGGCAAGATTTATTCAGAGGAGGTTTGCCATGGCCTTTATCTGAGGCTGAGAGAGTGTGACTTTGCCCAAGGCCACCTGGGGTTTTCCATGGCTGAGCAGAAGTTTGAACCCTGGTTTCCTAGAATTCTAGTCCAACACTCTGACCACTACATTATACCTTGTACACAGTGTAAAAATATTGACTGATTACTTACTCTCAAAGCTGGCCCACCTAACTATTCATTGTTTTAACAACATAAGTAAGAATCTCAAACCAGTTGGCCAGGAGTTCTTTGCATCCCAATATTCTGGTGTAAACGGAGAACTGTGAAAGACAGAAATATCCTGTATGAGCAGCCAGCGGCTTAGGTTTGTTATGTGTCAAGTCAGCTTCAGCCTCTGGTGACTCTATCATCAGCTTTTCTTGGCAAGATTTATTCAGAGGAGGTTTTTCGTTGCCCTCCTGTAAGGTTAAGAGAACGTTTTAGGCTGCATATTTAAATTCCATATGAAACATAATAGAAAGGGATTCTGACCATAATATGGGCTGAGTAGAAACTGTTCATCAAATTCACTGTGGCATGCAAGGTTGCTGTTTTATATGATGGGAAAGAGGGATTAAAAGAGAGTTGTGTGTTTGTCTCCTGTAATTTTGGCTTTTGTGGAATCACATTATTGTTGAGTAGTTTGGAATTTTGTTTTAAAAAACGACTTTCCCACAGAGCTTAACAAGTCCTTACATGTGTTAAACTGAAGAGTTTCGTTTATCTTACTGGTCTGTTGTGCTGTTTCTGAATGATAAAATGTGGTTTAGGTTATTTCCTTGAAGAAAAGAATGGAGAGAGTCCTGTGGGCTTTGGAGGGTACAACAGAACTGTGACAGTCCCGGTTCTGGTAGCTGGTGAAAGCAAGTCAAAATTTGTAATGGTTTGCATATCTCTTTTTAAATACACTTTTAAAAAAAAATCTAGCTACAGGCATACCCAAAATGTATAGCTTGGAGAGTTGTTCTCCATTGTACAAGCATACCTATTAAAAATGTATATTAAATTTTCAGAAAATATAACATGCAAAATGGTCATGATCGTATGCTTCCTGCTTATATCTAGTTTTGTAAACATGCATGTTCTAAGTATCTCTCATATGTGTTCGGAACTTTGGTTCTTCACAAAGAAGTTACTACATGTATACATGTGCCTTTTAAAAGGTCTGTAAAGTGTGTTAGAAATTAAAATTCATTATGACAGTGCTCCCTTAATAATAAGCTCATTTGCTGCTTACACTTAGATTTGGCAATATATTGACGGCTCCTTTTAGTGAAGTGACTTTTAAAGTTATCAGTTAGTTTTAAGCCCAAAGATTCCAGACAGGATTACTATTATTGGTTTCTGCTTTCATAATATGAAAAAAGTTTTGTATTATTCCATTTCTGTTAAAAGAATGTTCATTTGGACCTGCCTGTCATTTTCAGAATTTTGTGTTTCACAGTAGCCTGTATAGAGATGATTCAGAGAGGGCCAGTTATTCAGAATTTATCAACTCTATCCACTCCCTGTGGACCATCACCTGCAGGGCCCTATAAATACATGATGCCAATAAAGACAGGTTAACCTGGAAAGCAAGTTCCTAATGCATGTAGTTCCTGAATTACAAACCGTATTAAAAACTTTATTCTAACAGCATTGAAATCAGTGGGAATTTTGTTCTTTGTTTCTTTGGTATTAATGTTATCTTAGCCAGAGTAAAATGTAAAGCAGAGCAGTATTCAGTTTTAATATAGTAGTTTTTTAAATTACTGTTTAACTTCCTAAGTGATTGGTTTTAGTTGAATTTTGTTTCAACCCTTGATGTAAGCACCTTTTTGGTTTTGTAAGTCAGTATATAAATTAATTTAATAAATAAACCTTTTGCATTTGAGTGTAGAGTGTGTAGTAGCATTTTTAACAACTTACTAGAAATGCCTGTTTATTTCATCATCTTGCCAACAACATAAGGAACTGTTGGCACTGTTCAAAAATTATGAAATTGTATGACATTTATGCTAAAAGAGGTCATAGAGTGAAAAATTACAGGTTAAGAGATTCAAGCATGGCTATAAAAGACTTAAATATCAGCATGAATCAAGTGAAACAAACCCAGGAAAATGAGCAATTACCTTATGAGTCAAGTGCCTTGATCTGACACCTGAGTACTTTCATTATTTGTTACAAGGTGTACATTAATTTTTAAAAAGCAGAATTTGACCTTATACAAGTTGGCTTGCTTAACCTTCTGTATGTCATTGAACTTTTTGTTTCTGCATTGTCTGTTAAATCAATTTGCCTTTTCCACCCTCTCCTTTCAGTGGGGCTCAGCAGTATACTTGTGTTATAAGAAGTCTGTGGCAAAAACAAACACCGTATCATATAAAGCTGGTAAGTCATTGTCTTAAAAATATTGTCTATCATTCACACGTAGCAGAAGAAACTTGACTTAAGACTTCATTTTCAAATTTCTGATCAATTTTTTTTGAAAGCTTAAATAAGTTTTTCATTCATAAAAAGCCCCAGTTATTTAAGGCTTAAATATGAATATTGTAATGTCGAAAATATGAGTATTGTAACATCAAAAAGGCTAAGAACGTTATGGTACTCAGAGGAATGTAATTATTATCACCACCATCCAAAAGATAACACACGGAATTCTGTGTTCCCAAATGGATTTTGGATTCCTCCCAGCCACATACCAAACTGATTTCAAAACTAAGGAGAATTCCAGTATGCTATAAAATGGGGATTCTGTTGTATCTGTGCTTATGTAAAAAATACAAAGTGACTCACTTAATTGGGATACCTGGGAGACACACAGGTACAATTTACCAAGTACAGAAGCACATTCCCTTTTTCTCTGAAGCATGCCTGGGCAAGCTTGGTTGAAATGTATGCAACATCCCTTATTAGCAGTAATAAATAGACAGGGAAAAATGTCAGATTACTTTGTCTGGTTTTGTTACTGGGATAATGGGATTGCAGTGATTGGAAGAACTATGAAACCAGTAAAAAGTAGCAAAGCCATCTGTAACAGAACCAGTGTGGTACAGTGACTAGAGTGTTAGCATTTGCTCAGAGGAGGTCTGGGGTAATGTTGCTGCTTAAGCATGTGGAGTGGCCTCAGTTGAAGAGCTGCCTGTCAGCTTCTCAGGATGCTTGGGAGGCTGCAGTGAGATAACTGTGTGTGCTGAGATAAGAAATGACCACTGCTACAGGGGTGAGGACTAATTTTTCCCCTTACAGCAGGCTACACTAATGCGTTACTGGCTGAAAATGGTGGATGTGATAACACTATCTTACACACCAAAGCAAAAACTGTCCTTTGAGAAAGGTTTGAAAGAGGTGGATATCTTTAATTTGGAAAAGAGAAGATTAAGGGAAAACATGAGAGCTGTCTCCAAAGGTTTGTCGTGCAGGAGGTGGAATGGATTTATTTTTTTTCTGTTCCTTCAGTGGGCAGGACTAAGACTGATAGGTAGAAATTGCCCAGAGGGGGACAAAAAATACAAAACAGATTTTGGATAAATGTTCAGTAGGGAATCCTCAAGATAAAAAGTGATTGAAAATGGATGGGCTCCCGAGAGAGGGTCTGTCCTTCCCTAGAGGTATTTAAACAGTGGCTGGATGTTCATCTCTTAGGGATGCTGTAGTTGCACTGCATCCTGTATGGCAAATTCTGCATTTTCCAGGGGATTGGACTAGCTGACTTCCAGGATTCATTCTTGCTTTTAAGACTCTGTGCTTTGATTTTCTTTATTTGGTTTGTTTTGAACTTACATTTCTACTTGTGGATGTGTGTGTGTGTGTGCGTTCCTGCATTCAAGTCACCTGTTGACTTATGACAGTGGATACTGAACTGAAAATATGTCAGATTCTGGGTTTTTTTTTAATTAGTTGGATATTATTGTAATGTTAAATTTGGCAATAATTTTGAACTGGGAATATAGGTTTTTTTAGATAGAAAAGCTGTAGTTTTTCTTTAATTTTGTGATGATGGAACTTAGTTTTGAAACAACTTGGGTAGAATTATATTGGTTGAACATGAAAACAGAGAAATTAAAATCATAAATGAGCACCCTGAATGTTTCTAACATGCATAGTAGAGTTCATGTCTTTAAGTAACATGAAAATTTGCTTTCTCTAGGACTAATATGTAGATATCCAGAAGATGACTACGACTCATTTCCCTTACCAGAATCAGTACCTCTCTTTTGCCTCCCAATGGGCGCAACAATTGAATGTTGGCCATCAAACAGTAAATATCCCCTCCCAGTATTTTCTACGTTTGTACTTACTGGCGCGTCCGCTGAAAAGGTATGTACCACTAACTATGATTTTCAAGTGCAGCTTATTTCTTTCTTTTTTCTGAGTTTGCTTGGGTTTGGAAACCGTTCTTGTGATGACAACATAGCTGTTAATGCTAGTCATTAAATCATCTCCCCTCTCCCCATCACTGCTTACAGCACATTGACACACACCCCTACTTACCTTTCATGCTCCATCAGTACACCTGAGTACATAAACACAGCACCATGCTTCTGTCTGTCCCCCCTCCCACATATTTATGCATACACATATGAGAAAAAAGAGATGTCTTTGAACATGTAGATCCATTCAAATTCCTACTTAAAGAAGTAATGTCTCCAGGCTTTGCTTCCTGGAACATTTTTTGTATGTTCTGTGTGGTCTCTTTTCTCATGGAAAATGATTTTGATTTGAAGGGGTGAAGCCACCAGAAATGCTGGAGACTCCCAACCTTTGCAATACAATATTTGTCTATGTGCAGTTGTTCCGTAAAGTGCTGCCAACTTTGTAATGTGGTATGAATAGAATAATGTTTTGTTAGATCTATATTTAGATAGTTGCTTCTCTGAATTGTAAAGAATTTGTTCACCATGTTCATCTCAAAACATTCAGTGCATTAAAGTAAAACTGTATCAGAAATGTATATTTTTTGGAGTTTCTTGCCTTGAGTATGGTGCATTATTATTTACAGGTCTATGGTGCTGCTATTCAGTTCTATGAAACGTATTCTGAGGAAAAGCTCACAGAAAAGCAGAAGTCTCAATTAGGTCTCTTGGATACTGTGGACGGGAAATCTAGTTCTAAAACGGTCCAGACTAATAAATGCATCTGCCTTCTTTCTCACTGGCCATTCTTTGATGCTTTCAAGAAATTTCTTACATTTCTGTATCGTTACTCCATATCTGGTCCACATGTCCTGCCTATTGAAAAGTAAGTTCAATGGAATATTTTGTGTTCACATTTAGTACTGTAGGAGGCTTAACACTGTTGGTTCAAGGTTTCATAACTAAAAGTGTCTTCCATCCATCTCTTGTCACATCTGAAAGTGCTTTCCATCAGTTAATATTTGGGATTTCTGCCTTCTGCCATTGCCTGAATTAGATGTCTCTCCATCAGGAGTTAAGTAAGCTTAACCTTGGATTAGTTCAGATGTTTTGCCAAACCGTGACTTGACACTATGTGAAGAAAAAGGCATGTATATTCTGTTTCCTTGCATCCTCTTGTATTCTGCAGTTTTCTCTCTCCTTTTCTGATTTCCAGCAAAGCAAAGTCATGTCTTACATCTGGACTGAAAACTACTGTTTGTATTTGCCTTGCAAACCAAGATTGCTAATCAGAAACTCATTCCACGCTAGTTCATGCAATGCCAAACTCTGCCTTGTCATTGTGTTTGAACTGTTCTTCTATTTTGGTGTGATGTGTGAGCTACAGTTTGTTATCTAAAACCAGAAACCATAGTCTGCAGTGGGGTCATGAGAAGTGGTTTCTTCTAACTAAATGCAAGCCCTTTGTTTCACTTTGAGGCAGGCTGCAACAGGAGGCTCAGTTCTTGTGCAAACAAGTATGGGTGGCAGATTTTGTGGTGGGGACGTGGTGCGGGGAAAGATCCAGATAGATCAGAAGTAGATGATGTGGGTGATCACAGGTGGGCAGTGAACAACTGCTATGAGGCTGGGTGATCTACATATATTTTTAAAAAAATGTAAAAAAGGATGTGAGAGCTGGGGAAGTTGGTGGTAAATTTATGGAGACTGGCTGCCTAATTTTATGAGATTGTTGTTGTGTAATCTCCAGTCATTTTCAACATGTGGCAATCCTAAGGTGAGTTTCTTGGCAAGATTTGTTCAGAGGGGGGTTGCCTTTGCCTTCCTTTGGTGCAGAGAGAATGTGACTTGTCCAAGGTTAGCCAATGGTTTTCCATGGTTGAGTGAGGATTTGAACTCTGGTTTCCAGATTTGTAGTTCAGTGGCCAAATCGCTACACCATGCTGCTGTCCTATTATCAGACTACCTCTGGTTTTTACAGGGGTGTGCTATATTGTCTGAATTGATTAACTTGTCTTACACTGAAAGGCTGCTTTACCTGTTTATATTAAACCGAAGTATATTTTTTCCTCTTCCACAGGCATATTTCCCACTTTATGCACAAGGTTCCTTTTCCATCCCCACAGAGGCCAAGAATTTTAGTCCAAGTAAGCATAAATTCAGCCTTTTCTGTTTATATATTTATAAACTCTGACTGGGTTTTACCAGGTTAAGTGTTGTTAAAATTATCAAGGGTATTGCAGCATATCTACCCACCACTGGATTTATTAAAAAAAAACATGGTATGTTCTGAAAGTTTTGATATTCTACTGGACCAAACTTAATGTGATGTGGGAGAATAAATAAAATATTTATTTGTTTATTTTTTAATCTTCTTATAATAGTCACAAAAGATGGTGGCAGATTGGAATCATATTATAGGGAAAGTGAATTTCCCACTGAGTCATTTTCTCAATTAAAACTGCCCTTCATTTTCTGAAACTACCATTTATTACTGTTTGATGATATCTAATTGACATCTGAGAAGGGAAAACATGCAATACATAGAACATGTCTATTTTTTATATGATTCTGGACACTATGGGGGGGGTGCCTTAACTTACAGTCTGTATATTTGTTGATGCATAAGTGAATCCATGAATTCCTCTGTGAGGTATATCGTTGCTGCATATGTTTGAGACAGCCTGATTTTTAAGAATTCATACCCCTAACATTAATACTTTGAAGATATCTTATTTTGAAAGAAAGATTATAGTCTGACTTCAACAGTCAAACAATTTAACTTTCTCTAAAACCAGAAGATTCTTTTTATCCTTGAATTTGGATATTTTTGTGGGCCTTCTTAATGATTTTTCTGAAGAAATCTTTGGGAAAGGTGCATATATGTTAATTATATAGCACATTTGTTGGAATGTTTGCTTGTGAGGAAAGCTTAAAGTGTTAGCTTAAACTGTCTGTATTTGAATTGTTCAAATGCTGGAGTCAAACTGGAACCTTTCTTACTATTCATAATATATCTTACGTTAAGTCTCTGAAGTTTTAATGTTAGGGATGTGGATACTTAAAATGAGGTGACCCCAAACATAGAAATGGTATTAATTCTATGAAGGTAGTAAACATTTACTGAGTTTGCCTTGCAATAATAGATAGATCTGCATGATATATCAAAACTTTTTCCCTGTCAACATGCAATAAATAGCAGGAATATTTATGAATTCTTTCTGTGAATTAATAGCTATTTCTTGGATATTGCTACAGTTTTCATATCCAGTGCAACACTGTAGTTCCAGAGAGTGGTTTTTATTTTCACCCTCAGGCTTTTCTTCAGTTTTGTTATTACCTAAAAAAAACCCCCATGATGTAAAATCTGTTTTTATTTTTTTAACAGTTATCACCTCATGATAGCCTGATTTTTAGTCAGCCCATATCATCACCTCTACCACTGAGGCAAGTATTTGTGTGTGAGTGTGTTGTGATAGTTGAGAGATGGGAGGGGAACTGAGAATTAGTGATGTTAGATTAATATTTGAAGTAACAGTTTCTTCATCATTTTTAAAACACATCCAGATGTGGGTGGGGAACAAAACTTTGTTCTCTCTGTAGAATGAATGGATTTTAGAGTAAGCACTTAAAACACTGTGAAACACCTTGTTCTGCTCTTTGGTCCATTATAGTACTTTCTGTTTAGTGAGCCAGAATTTGGTTCTGGTTTGATGTATTTGCTGTTCTGTTCTTTCTTTGCTCTTTTCTTCATAAAGCTGTGTAAAACCAATTAGAGATGAAATGCTTTGTGTCACAACAAACCAGGCTTCTAAACCTGGATTTAAACAAAGTCTTTGTTTTGGGTGATCTATAAATCTTGGCTTATTTGGAAGCAACAAGCCAGTTTTCCCTAATTGTTTTACTCTCTTGCTTGAAGGATGGAGCAAAACGTGTGAAGTAAACTTTATGCGCCAACACATTGTTTGTCTACCATGAGCCAGCAGTTCTGACTCTTTATTATTTGGGAATATATCTGTTCCATAAACGAGTGCATAAAGGAGTGTACCAAATACACAGCTGCTACATTATTTGTACAGGATCCAAAACTGTGATTCTAGAAATGGAACTTTTTCTGTTGGTGGAACCAGGATGAAGGGGAATCTCCCCTGCCAAGACGCTTTGGAACACGTTTTCAGAAACAAATGGAAGGTTTTAGGGAGAAGGGGAAGGGAGAAAAACACTAGTGCCATATTGCTTTGAAGCCCTTGATGTGTAATAGTTATTTAATAGTCAACATGGTACAGGGGTCAGGATGTTGGACACAACCCAGGGAAGCTTAGGCCATTTCCACCCTACACGGTTATAGCGCTTTTATTCCACTTTAAATCTGAGGAATTCTGGGGTTTGTAGTTCACTGAGGCCAAAGAGCTCTCTGACTGAGAGTTCTAAATGCCCCTCCCTAAACTGCAATCCTCAGGATTCCACAGGATGTTGAAAGTGGAATAATATCACTATCAGAGCGTAGTGTGGAAATGGGTGTAGTGTTCAAATTTCTGCTCAGTCACAAGGCAAGTACTCAGTGATCATGTGGCAATCACAGTCCTTCAGAGTAATCTTATCCTACAGAGTTCTTGTGATGATGAAAAAACTTCTTGAAGGAAAGGTGGAATTAACTTATAATAGATAAATAACATTTGTCACTATTCTCCCCCCGCCTTATATTCTAGTGGTGGCAAGTTCTCTGCTCTTCTGCAAAATCTTGGACCTGAGAATGCTGTAACTCTCCTTGTCTTTGCGGTGACTGAACACAAAATCCTTATCCATTCTTTGCGACCTTCTGTCCTTACTAGTGTCACAGAAGCACTTGTCTCAGTAAGCAGCTTTTATGTTCCTGTTTTTTGAAAGACGCTATCCTGTTAAGAAGTGTTTTGTAGCAAAAACTGTAATTGCTTGTACCTAAATTTCTAGGTTCTGAAAATCTGTTAGTAAATTCTCTTATTTATTCAGGTGTAAAATGGGCTAGAATGGCTTTGTTTACTTGATACTGCGGCCAGGGACTGCCACTGCATGAAAAATGGTTCTGTGAACCCAAAGGCTTTATGACTGTTTTGTTTGAACACCAGCTGCATGTCAAACTGAGGGAGAATTTCAAACACACTCTGTGGTACCACATGAAGGTCAAGTCTTCAAAGAAACAAAGTCAAAAATTCCACTGAGCTAGCACAAGCCCCTTGCATAAGCCTAACTAGCTGTTGGAGTTGTGACTTCTTTTTCATGCAGAGGGTCAACTGTTAAATATTTTGTTTAGCTTTTGCCTTCTGAGGATATTTATGCAGATGGGGCTGTTGACGGTATTTGCCATCTTCACCTCTCTGCTTTTCATCTAGTTTCAGAGTACTGAAACAATGCTTTGATACAATCCAAGAATGCTTTGGACAACTTTTTATCTAGATATAATGAGTTCCATCTTACATTGCTTAAGGATGTGGAAAATTTGTTTGGATGGTTGAGGTTGACCACCTGTTCCTTATGCTGTCTCCATCCTGGCTAATCAGATCTGCCAGAGACATGGAGGGTTGGCTGGTTGAGTGATGAAGGCTGGTGATTATGAATGCCTCCTTGAAAGAGGTTTGTGTTTCAGTGAGATAGTCATAAAATGAGTTTCAGAACTCTGAAACCAGATGAAAGAGCCTTGATTGGCTTCTACCACTCTTGATAAGTATTGGCCAGTCTCTAAAGTCCCCCTTTTCCCCTTTTTTTGAACAAGTTCTTAGAGTGGATGGTGGTCACCACTCTAAATTTTCATGGATAAAATGGATTATCTGTATTCTTTTTCAAGTCCAATTTTGGGCATAGATAGCCTTATCTGCCTTGGTGGATGAGGAGCTAGACAGAAAGAATGTTTCCTTGTTGATTCTGTTTGACCTTTCAAATGGCCTCTGATGCCAACAGTAATGGTAACCTTGTGGGTTGTCTGGCTGTATGAAACTCAGAGGTACTGTGTTCTATCTGTTGAATGTTCCCAGAAGATAGTATTGGAGAACTTCTCCTCAGCCCCTTGTCTATAGCATTCTTTAGGACTCTGTTTTGCCCCCTGTGCTTTTAAAGATCTGCATAAAGCCACAGGAAAGGTCATCCAGTGTTTCTGGGGTGGATGTCCTCATTATGCTGACAATGCCCAGCTTTGTCTCTGTTTCATTAGGAGAAGATTGTGGAAGTCTTAAACAGTCATCTGGGTGTATTGAGAGAATGGATGCAGGTGAATAGACTAATGTTCAGTTCAGATCAGATGGAGGTCCTGCTGGTTAGTAGACACTTCAGCTGGAGATAGAATACAGTCTCTTCTAGATAGGATTTCACTCTCTCTGATTATCAGTTGGTGGCAATGTTCAAGAGTGCCCACCTAAGCTTCACCGGTTGTGCCAGCTGCATCTGTACTCAGGGAAGGTAGATCTAGTCCACTGGTTAATCACTTTGTGTCTAGATTACATGGCATTGCCCTTGAAAAGTATTTGGAAACTATGACTAGTATAAAAGGTGTGGTCATGTAATATACTTCATGAAGCAGCTTCACTTGCTGCCTATTTCCCACCCAAAGCCAGTCCAAGGTGCTGGTGTTTACCTAAGGTGAGGTGGGTGAGGATTCAAGAAAGGGTCTGCTAGGTAGCAGCACTCCAGCTGTGCAGTTCCCTTTCCAAGGAGGTTAGGTTGATTCCCTCAATGTTGGACTTTTAATAGTTGGTAAAAACTGTACTGTTGTGGTGAGTTCGAAGGGAGTAATGATCTTCTTTCATTTCATTTCACCTTTTATTCGTTTTTGTTTAATTTGGATTTTATTTTCATATTATTTTTTTTGTGGCTTTGCCATAAATCACGATGCGCATTTGTTGAGTAGAGAGATGATTAAACATGCAAGAAATAAATAATCCTCCTGGAAGGACTTCTGTACATATTTCACTCAAATAAAGTAAAGTGAAATAAAGTCAAGTACCATTTCAACAGGACTTATAAAGCAGGAGAACTTTTTGGATGACTGCGTCTTTGTCTGTTACCTAAGCAAAGCAGTCAACACGGTGAAAGAAAGAAATTGCTGTATTTCCCATAAGGTCCAGTTTATATTTGCACTGATGTGACCGAAACTGACAGCTTATGTTCATGCTGAAGATGTAGGAAATGGTCTGCGTTTGTTAGCTTTACTTGAAGCACATCTGTTTGTTTTTATACAATGCACATATTCTTCTCTTTTTAAAGATGATATTTCCTTTCCACTGGCCATGCCCGTACATTCCTCTCTGCCCCCTAGCCCTGGCAGATGTTCTGAGTGCTCCATGTCCATTCATAGTAGGAATTGATTCAAGATACTTTGATCTCTACGACCCTCCACCAGATGTTAGCTGCGTTGACCTAGATACAAACACCATTTCACAGTAAGCATGAAAACACTTTTCTGTACCGTTTTGTAAGATTTTATTGATAGGCACAGGAGTCAAATCTAGTTTCCGTAATCTCACAGTTTGGCGTACCGGAATAGGAGTATTGTGGCTCCGTTAAGATTTCATGTACCTCACTTGATTCCTTAGTACTAAATGAATTGTGGCAAATGTGTGAATTGATTCCACCAAAAAATATTGTAGTGGGGGTGCTTAGCAGTTCATCTGTGGTCAATTCAGTAAGAGGCACCAGAACTATTTGTAGGATGAGATTGAGAAAATAGTGATCTACTTCATGCCATGTATTGTTTCCAAACTTCTCAGTTAGCTTGCTTAGTCACTATGCTATTCTAGGTACATTAATTTTGCCCAATCGAGGGAAGAATATACCTGTATATATTGTCATCTTGCACACAAAGGAATCGTGTATTCATAGGTCAAATAGATATATATTGTTTGCCTCAGCAATTTGCCTTTGCCAATACACAAACACGTTAATCTCCTAAGTAAATTATAGATAGTCTCCCACTAATCTTCTCAATATTTTGAAAAGCACATGGCTTTCCTCAAAAGAAGAGTTGATGCTTATGGGGATAGAGAGTTATTTTTAAGACCACACAGTTTGAAAGCAGAAGTGAAATTACTTTTCTGCAGTTCTTGGTGGTCTAGACTTCATAGTTTCCACTAGTGGGGCAGAGGCTTCAGAGGAAATGTGTCCCTCTGTAAAATACAGTAAGCAGACTTAATAGGTAAGTTCCCATTTTGTTGCTAATTTTACTTCTCTCAACTTGTAATTTCGTCATGCTGTGTAACCAAAGGATGGTAGTTACCCAGTGTTTGAGAAAGAAAACACTGTTTCTTTTACTCAAGAAAATAGAAGGAGGCTAGGATTTCTGTGTTGTTTGACAGAAGTGAATGTAAGGGCACATTTATACTACAGCTTTATATCTGTTTTATACCAGTTTAACTGTCATGGCTTCCATTAAGTCAGTGGTCAGTTCTAATGTTTCTTATCTTAAGTCCCACCAATCATTCTGTCAAAGAATGACTGTAATGGAAACACAAGGACACCTGTCTATTTGTAGTAGTATTGCTGAGAGAAAACGCACACAAAACAAACACACACACACACACACACACAAGTTTCCATCAGTAGGGGAATACTGTTGAGCATAAATTTTTATTGTTGTTGTAACAGAGACTATGAAGAAAAATTGCTATAGTGCTATTGGGAATGGTTTGTTTGCTATAACTGAAACCTTTTTCTGTGAGCTGTTTTGGGTCCTACTCTAAGAGAAAGATGACATACAAATGAAACAAATAAATTAAAATAAATAAATAAATAAATAGCTGTGTCCCACTGGTGGGATATGTCCCAGTGTTTGAGAACCATAGGCATAAAGATTCCTGCGAATTGTCATTGCATGGAAGTCGGGAGAATGTTAAACCACTCAGTGAAGTTATAATTCTGTGGTATTTCTGAAAAGAAGTGGGAACTATCAAACTAGTAGGTCTACAGGTGTTGTTGATATTCTGTTATTTTAACAGAATTACAACCACTGTGGCTAAATTCCATTCAAATGCTTGATCTAGCCACCTCTGTTGGATTCAATTTATTAATTGTTTGAGGTTGTTCTTGAAATGGGACAAGTGAAAATTTTTCTGCATAATAATAACTGCATCCCAGATAGCTGAAGCAACATAGCTGGAGCAGGTTTCTGGAAAGGAAGAGGAACAAACAGAGCCTCTTTTGGGGCTGATTGTATTAGCCAGAGGCAGGCTGGAATGGGAAAGATCTGCTCTGTTTTGCTTCCCACACACCCTGATCTTTCCATGAGCATGAGGCTGATTGATCAAATGACTGGGCAAGGAAAAGGCCAACATAAGTAGCCATTCATTCACAAAGTTATTTGAAACCTTCCAAACTGCTCACTTCTGAAGCTTCTGGATTGGAAGTGCGGAAGCAACGAGAACAGATAAGATTAAAAAAATATTAATAGAAGCAAACAACATGCTGAGTGCTTCTTACAGAGGGGAACTAGAGTGAGGTAGGAATAATTATTCATCCTTTCAAAGTTTCCAGCAGAATAGGGTAGAGCAGAGGCATGAAAAATCAGAAGGGAGTGGAGAATGTATCAGAAGCTGCCATGTCTTCAGAAGCACATTTAAAAATATATTAAAACTATAAATAAGTTCTGTAACAATACATGGTTTTGATTATGTAATCACTTTAGTTGTTTTTCTCTGTATTTAGCTAGATTTTTCAAAAAGACCATGTTTTCCATAGTATCTGTTTTCTTATTTTCAGACCTGGAGATAAAAAAAATATTGCATGGAAGATCTTGCCAAAGAAACCTTGTAAAAACCTGATGAACACTTTAAATAACTTATATCAGCAACTAGCAGAATGTAAGTGGGGGAAAGCCCAAAATGGTGGAATATGCATTGCTTCTAAGTCCATGTTTTTAGATGTTTATATGGTTTGTGCTGTTTAGGAGGAGCAGTTGCTTCAGGCAATGTACTGAAAAAGCTAATTTCAGACTACAGGAAAAAACATATGGTGCATCTTACTCTGTACAGATGGCACGGACAGTTATTTTGGGGGAAGGACACTGCTCAGTGTAGAGAACATGTTTTGCATGCTACAGGACCCATATTTCAATTGCTAGCTTCTCCAGTAGATGCCTTAGAGATACCCTGAAGCTCTGGAGAGGCATTGCCAGGCAGTATTGAGCTTTGGTAGACTAAAGCTGTGATTTAGTGTAAAGCAACTTCCTGTGTTCCTGTTCCTTTCTCTTGTTCTGGATATTTGCAACTGTGAGAATGTGATACGGAGTTTGAAAGACAACATTATAACATAGGAGAAAATTTGATATTCAAAAGTTATCTCTGTCTAGAGTTGGGAAACAGTTGAGTAGAATATTTTTAAACCCATTGTGAGCAGGAACAAATGAAAAGAAGTCACATTAAGTTGGGGACAAAATCAAAGAAAATGTGTAATATTTGATAAATGAGAATATATTTGGGAATTCTGCAGTAAGTTCTTGTGTGAATGCATGAGAGGATTGCTAAAGTAATGACTAGGTAGTATTTGACTATTTCAGTGAGATGGTACAAAAGCAATGTTAGACAACAGGTGGAATTATCAGACTGACATTGCTTTCTCTGGTGGCCATGTAGCTACCAAACAATATGGAAGAGAGATATGAGTAGCTAATGAAAAATAAAAATAATAGTGCTAGTGAGTTGAAGGGAAAAGTTTCCAGAACAAGTCATTTTTGGATTTTTGTAAGAAGTTCTAAAGCAGAAACCATGGGAATACATTTCTAGTAATATTTTAGACAGCTATCTGTGCCTGAAGAGGTATCCGTATTGCATTATCAGTGTTGTATCTGTGCTTCTCTATTCTCTGAAGCCTAAAACACTGTGAATACAACCTTCAGTGGCAACCATGCATGGATTCGTGAATGTATTCAGTATGAAACATTATGATACAGCTGTTAAAATACCAAATTGCAATTGGGAGACCCAAATTTAAATCCCCACTCAGCCATGAAGTTCAGTTGTGACCTTGAGACAGTTGTCATCTCTCAGCCTAATCTGCTTTATGGGGTTGCTGTGGGAATAAAGTATGGGGAGAATCATGTATGCTACCTTGAGCTCATTGTAGGAAGGATGAGATATGAATGTAACAGACAAATACATCAGAAAGATTATGGGACTCTAATCTCAGAGGAGCAAGGGGTCTGTACTGGGTACCTTGCTGGAAATGCTCTCCTTGTTCAGTCTTTTAAAAATACACCTGAGAGAACTCAGAAGGGCTCAGGAACCATAAGCAGAACACTAAAATAAAAAGTAGTGCTGCAGGAGCAGCCCCGAGGAGATTTCCCTCCTAGGCTTACATTATTTCATTAACTTATGTATGCATTTCAAGATCTTATGTTAATTGTCCTTGTGTAGATGTCACTGAGGTTTGCTCAGACCAATTCTGTCATCGTTCCCATAGCAACCACTGTTCTGCAAATGCATTTGTCTGGGTCTTTTATACTGCTAGAGGCTCATGATTTGCATGCTCTTCTGCCATGATTAAGAACTGTTAACCATTTGTTATTTGAACCTCATCTATAGAACCAGCACCCTGAGTATTCTTGTATTTCCTCCTGGCTCCCCTCCTCATATTTTGCTTTCTCTTGTTTCTCTCCTTTCTGCTTGCTCTGTTTCTCTTAGGATGCCATTGGTTGATGTGCTCCAATGTTATTAGAGCTTTAGCTAACAGAAGATGTGACCCCTCTGGCTAACATTGGTTTATGTGTTCTGATGTCCCAGGGAAGCTAGCCAGATTGCCAAACTAAGTGCTTAGATAATTATTGGACTTCAGAAACAGCTGAAGAATCAGTGACCCTCCGGATGGTGCTGGACCATAACTCCAGTCACAATTAACTGTTGACCATGATGGCTGTTGGGAGTTGGGATCCAGCAACATCTGGAAGGCTGTAGGTTCCCTATCTTTGTCGTAGGGTGTTAACTCTTCAGTATATGAGTGCCTAAAGCAGATTTAAATAGTAAACAGGAGCAGAATGCTAAGGTCTGTCAGATAAACTGATTTGTACCTTCAAGGTATTACCAGTCTCAGAAATCTTTGATGGAAAGAGATGGGCAATATGTGTTCCATATGTGGCAGAATAATAATTACTGTAGGGGGGTAACTTGGCAGTTTAATAAACCATGTGCAATTGAAAGAAAATTTCTAAGTGTAAACATTGCTGATGTTTTCCTATTTAAACCTTATTTTTATTCACAGTGCAACAGAGACCAAGAGATGATGCACTGATGGAGTTGGCCATGAATGACTATGATTTTCATTCAGGGTCAAAGCTGCATCTGTTGGATTTAGAAATCCAGGAGGCATTTCTCTATTTCATGGCCTCTATACTGAAAGGTTACAGGTCATACCTAAGACCTATTACCCAAGCACCTTCTGAAACAGCAACAGATGCAAGTTCCCTCTTTGAACTGCAAGGTAAATGAACTTTCTCTTAATCTTTGTGCAAATTGGGAAGAGGGGAGGAAGCTGGAGAGGGATTATGTTAAAATAAAAATACATGTTTTAGGAGGAGATATGCAAAACCCACCTAGCAGTTTCTCCGAGTTCCCTACAGTTAATTTAACTTGTTTTGTTTTTTTTAAATCTTGAAGTTCTATTGTTTTTTTGAGGCTGTTGTCTGGTTTTTGAGCTATCATACATTGCATTAAAAATGTGAAGTTCTTGTGTTTCATAAAACAATGATCATATGATAATGAGACTATCCAGTGTTCATCCTGCCTGATGTAAAATTTATATTTGTATTCGATGATGATTGAAAACAAGGCTGATTTAAGTCCCTAATGTTTGGGACGCTTACTTGTAAAAGTACTTTGTAACAGTCTGTGGCCTGATTTAGATCTATGATCTTGGCCTGTTAAACTATAGTTTATTAAGCTGGGACCCACATGAGCTACCCTCACTTTCTGTCTCTATTGGTAGCCTAGTCTGAATGTGGGTTAAGAGGATGTTGCTCATAGAAAGCCACAGTTCCCATTTCAGATGAAACAGAGAATTATAGCTTAGACTAAGATTGGCATGGTTGCAAAGAATGGAGGATGGAAAAGTTGGCTGTGCAAAGCCAGCATTTGTTCCCAACTTGCTGAACTGTGATTTAACTAGCTGACACCAAAGTGGCTGTTAGGAAATACTTTTAGCACTATTTGGACTGACTGCTCCATTTAGTACAGTGGGAACTGTGTGTGTTTATGAATTACTTTTCTCCTTCTACGTAGCTTGTCCTGTTTCATTTCAGTTTTTAGTAGAAAGTGTGTTCTTAGCTTTCTCTGCCTGACCACGTTTATAATACCCATATTTTTCCCACAGGATTCTTAAAAAGCCGTGATCGTTCACATCAGAAGTTTTACACTATGATGACCAAGACACAAATGTTTATTCGCTTCATTGAAGAATGTTCCTTTGTTAGTGACAAAGATGCAAGCCTTGCGTTTTTTGATGACTGTGTAAATAAAGTAAGTGTTCAGAATATAGGACTTGATACAAAGATGAAGATACAAAGTATGCTCAGTCTTGTTTGATATTATATACTTAGCCTTCATTTATCATGCAAGTCAGCTCTTTATTTCACAGAAACTAAGATCTTCTCCTACCTTGTTCTTCCCCGTGCCATAAGGGAAAGAAATGACATGATAAACATGGCCAGGTCTATTGGAGCATATCTTTGTTTCAGTTTATTTTTATTGTGCAAAAATCTTAATAAAAGGAAAACAAGAAGGAAAAATAAGTGCTTATCTTAACAGCTGACGGTGACTGGTGACTACCTGCTCTATTTTTTGCATGTACGATGAGCACATTATAGAAGCAAGTAAGGTTTGCAGATCTTCTTTGAGCTGATATTATGAACGCTGCATCTACCTAGCAAATGAGGTGCGGGGTATACCTCTGCTTGTCAAGATCAAGGCCTACTCTGCAAGAGGGGCATCTGCTCAGTTGGAACCTAAAGTAGCATTGCTCCACTTAGTGACAGAGACCATCTAGTCTACCACTTCCTGCTTTTGGCTGCCCTTATCATTTTGCCACTTTTGCCTCAGGTGAGCGATGTTTTGGACAAATAGCATGAGGAAAAGAGCAAGGTGTCATTTAGTCACAGGTTGTCCTCATCCTGGAAGCATGAAAGGACTTTATAGCATGAAGTGGGCTGCAAATAAAACATGTCAATCTTTAAGATGCAACAGGACTTTTGATTGTTTTTTATTGTTTTTGCTGCAGCCCTCTGGCATCCCACTAGAAACTCAGTAGCAAGGGCACTCTGTCAGTAAATTTCTTTCTTCTGCACCCCATGGGGAAAGGGCTTTGCTCTCAACCTTGACACACTCTTCTCCTGCTCAGAAAGATGGATGTGGAGTTTCCAATGGTCATAATAATTAGATTATTCTCTCTTCAGGTTTTCATTTTTCCACCGTATGCATGTGTGTTCTAGTCTTAGTTTGGTTGGACTGAGTAAAATTCTCATTCACTCATTACCAGTTTTTGAGATTCTGGTTGAAGTCCATTGTGTGAGTTTGAGTTGAGGGATCTCTGAAAGGGCAAATGCGAGAATAGAGTGCCAAATGCAGCAACCGCATTGTGATTCTGCTTCAGTATACCTTTCAAAGTATTTATCTAGTTGGTTTTGATACCAAAGATTTACTTCTAACAGAACTGAAGTCCAACAGCAACCAGTTGATTGGCATTTTAACAGCCGCTGCTCAATCTAGAAATGTGTCCTTGAAAATTCTGTAAACTGCAGAAATGTTCTGAAGATGGTGACATTCATTTTTACAAGCATACCCTTGAGGCAATTGCTGGAAACATAAAAGAACAAGTCACACACCTGAGAGGAATACAGCAACTGTGAAATTGGAGCATTTTCTCCATGTCCTAGGAAGGTGGCCAGTTCCCCAAAGTGTTGGTTTATTGATTTCAGTCAGTTTCCATGTGAACATAAGTGTTTTCCAGTGGCAGGCAGTCTGTATTCACATACCTTATGGTGAAAAAAATGGGATGTTAAGAAACTGATGGTTTGTTCATCTGATTATAATTGTTCCCTTTAATAGAATTTGCTGCTCAGAGCAGGTAAATGGGTTAGCTTGGCTAAATAGCATTTCTGAATAAGCTAAACACTATGCACTATATTTACAGCAAAAATATATACAAATAAATATGTTTGTTTAATAAATAAGCATGGCACTGTTTCTGAAGTGGTTGAAAAACATCTTTCTTTGGGAAAAACCAGTGTTGGATTATTTCCAAGATAACTCTCTGAAGTCAGTATGAGGTTATTATGTAAACTGGGTGTGTTTTGAAACTGCAGATGTCTTTTGAAAAAAGCATGCTGAAAACAACCTGTCATTTTTAAACTGAATTGCTAAAGTAGCTTACAGAATAAGTCCAAGGCATAGAATTTTCTCCTTTTATTTTTAAGAGATAAAAAGAAGAAGGTGGAAAAGTGACAGATAGTGACAGTCAGTCAGAAAGGGAATAACATCTATGTCCCTTATAGATACCCCTGACAATTCGGTTTCTTCTTCATGGTCTCTGTGACTTACACAAATGGGTCATCTGTGCCTGCACAGTATGTGCTTCTAGAGCAGTATGGCATGAGTTTTAGCAATAGCCCTTCCCCTTCCTTACATGCCTATTTAGCGTGCTTCCCACCTAAACTCTCAGTTCCTTTTTGTCCATCACAAAAGCAGCATTGGTTAGGAGTGTTCTGATGTTAGCTTTCTCCGCGCTGACTTCGATACTTACTTTGGTTTTCAGTCCTTGGCTTGACTTTTGGACTTAACTTTGGTTGTTCTTGGTAGTGGGGCTCTCGTTCTTGAGCCTCTACTGTTTTATGTCCTCTATAACGTTCTCCAAATGCTGTTCCTCCTGTGGAGGTAAGATACCAGACAACAATGACCACTCTAAGTACCTCTCTTGTCATGGGGAGGGGCACAATGTCAGTGTTTGCTCCCCTGGCCAAGCCTATACTTTGCAATCCAGGCAAAATTGTGCCACCAGACTAAAAGCACTTCTTTGGGAGAAGTTCTTGAGGGCTTCGGATATAGCTGCAGAGAACAGGGCTCCACACATGGCATTTGTAACAGCCTCAGGTATCTTCTCAAGCTCTGTCAGTACTGTTGGCATCAAGTTTGTCCTTATGAGTTGCTATGAAGCAGGCCCTTCTTGTGACCTCATCTACCCTTTCCAAATATCATGTGTTGGAGATACTGGCCTCCAACCCTATAGCAGCTAGGCCTAGAGTGTGTTGTACACCTGGCATATTGCTCAAACCCATGACTGAGTCCGATTCCAGTCATCAGTGTGAAAGGAAGTAGTCATCTATGAGTTCACACAACTCTGCTTATCCTCCCCTTGTCATATCTTGCCTTCTCCTTCAGTCCCTAGCTCCTGTTTTGGTGTCCATGGAACTAAGGGTTTAGGCAGGAAATGCACTAGATAAGTGTGTGAGAGTAAGTGAGGTTACCACCAAACACATGTCATACTGCTTTAGAAGATTCTGAAACATGCATTGCGCAGGCATAGATAATCCTCATTTGTATGAGTTCACAGATGACCACTTGAAGAACCACAGTTACAGGTAAGCAGCCTGTTCTTTCCCATTCTCTGCTTCCCAACCACTTCTTAAGTCTGGTCAAATATCATGCTTTGAAAAAAATGTAATAAATTTTAAATCCATTTCATGCAGGTTGATATGGATAGGACCGGTGAGACACGGCTTATGGAACTTGATGAGTCCTACAGGAGTGAGCACACTGTTTTCATAACTCCCCCTGAGATTCCTCACCTTCCAAATGGAGAAGAGCTTCCATCACAATACAGGTAACTCTTGCAGCATTGCAAGAACCTTGGGAAACCTTGGGAAAATTGTAGTCTTAGCAGCAACATTTGTCATACTTGCATTCCTTTCCTTTCTTTTAAGTGTTAATTCTATGTGGAAGGGAACTAGTGACCAAAAAATTCCAGTTCATTTGGACTTCTTAATAATTTCTTAATAATTTCCAGAATGTACATGCTGTTTTCTGCCCTTGGTGAAGGAATATGCTAGATATTTCAATTAATAAGCATAGGAATATGGAGAACTTTGTTTCTCTGACTGTGGGACAGGATCTTTTCAGTTATGGTACCAGTCTTTGGAATGGCCTTCCTTGGGTGACTTGGTTGGCTTCCTCTCATCTAGCCTTTAAAACAAGATGAGAACCTTTGGAATTCCAAATGGATTGGTCAGCAACTCCTATCAACTCCCACCCACCATGACCAATGATATGGGACCTGGGAGTTGTACTACAAAATATCTGCAGGATCGTGGGTTCATTGCCCTGGCTTTCTGTTACTCGCCAAGGTGTTTTTTATTTCATATTTTTATATCACCAAACATATGGACTGTTTAAAGATTTCTCTCTGCTTCTACAGATGGTTTTGTTGTCTCCTTGTTTTTTAATTCTTGGTTCTTCTGTATCTTATTGTGCATATTTCAATTTGGTTTAAACTGTGTTGTATGCCTCCTGTGGGACTCTCATAACTGAAAGGTGGGTACCAGTTTTCTGAATGAATAAATAAATAAATAGTCTGAGATCCTGCATCCCACAGCTTTACATTCCCCAGCAGCTGTCAAGCCCTGTTGTTTGTTGTTGTTGGTTACACTGATGCTGTTGACTGACTAGGGAAGGAGGGAGCAAGGAGGCAACTCCGGTGACCAAAAAGCTGCCTGTCCTAACTGTGAGGGAAATTGAAAGAAAAGGTTGCTCTCTATCCAGGCAAGTGACCTTGTTTCTCTTTCCCTTGGCAGCAGTTGCAGTTGAGGCTTCTTAATTGTCAATTATCCCCCTCTTTGAAGGACCGCAGCAGTGCTCCCACTGGCCTTGAGGGGAGGTTAGTTTAGGAGCGATTGGTTACTTGTACACCATCTAAACCCATATCCATATGTCACCAGTGAGATTCCAACCACCTATAATGGTCAGATAGAATGGTCTCTGAATGAGACAGTTCTGATAGGAAAAGAGTCAACTGGCGGTAGGTCCCACTTCCACCCAAGGTGAGCCAATGAAGTAGGCTTAATGGTGTAACCACTCCTTCAGTTGCATCCAGGTAGGTGGAGTGACTATTGAGTAATGGAGCAACAGGGCACCAAGATTGCATTTATCTAGCCAAGCCAGTGGAATAAAGCTGCCTTTCTCACCTTTGCCTTTGGAACTCCTTCCATGGAGTAGAAGTCACCTGTTGTATCCCATTAATAACTAAAGAGATTTCTTGTTTTGCGGTATGCTTCAGCTCTCATAACGTCAGGGATAACACTCATGTAATGAATTTAGTAATTATACATGTCAGACAAAGTGATTTCAACAGGGTGCTTGCTTTGTCTTCCTGAAAGTCCACTTTAATCCAGCAACTTAATTTTCTCTTCCAAATGAATTTGCAGGTTAATATTGATTTTCAAGGGTTTTCGATCCTGCTTTGTTCATTAGAAACTAAATAAGCTTTAAGATCTTTCTTGCATAAGTACAATCAATATTAATAATGTTGTCAATCTAGTGGAACAGAGTACTTTAAAACAAAACTTAGTTAAATACTGAGCTTTTAGTAAACACATACAGATTTGTTCAGCAGGTCATATACCCGAAGAACCATTCTAAGAAGAAGGTGGCAAAACCTCAGCCAATTCCTAAGTTTTTCTTGCTACCATTGTCAACCCCATACTCAATGGCCAGAGCATGGTTATCAGTTGTACTTACAATACCAGAGCAGTGTGGGGGCTCTGAGGCATCAGGATAATGTGGGATATAAGTAAATAAAATAAGATGGAACTTCTCTTTTTCTTCAGTTACAATGGGTTTCCTGTGCTAAGGCAAGATTTGTTTGAGCGGCCCACGGGACTTCTGACAATACAAAACAACAAATTATCTTCAAAAGCCAGCAGTCCGAACAGCCCACTGCCAATGTTCAGAAGAACAAAACAGGTATGATTTAGTAAGGACACTGTGGCTTTCATCGTTCAGAAGTCTGTGATTCGTAGATTTGCTGTATCTCTTACGGTGTTGTGAAAAACATTTCACTTGTCTCTTCCTGTGTCTTTGGGGAATTCTTTAGATTGCTTCTCTCTGTTTCTTCTTTCCAAGCCCAGCAAGCTGGATGCCAAATCTCTGGCAGCTTTGACTAAATACAGCTCAGTTATGGAATCTCACATCCTGTGAGGATTTGGACTGGAGTACTTCTCAGACAGCAGCCCATCAAAGCATGACAGCAAAGAGCTTTTGAAACTCAGGAGATTTAAATAGCATGATACAAGATGGCAAATTTCATTTATTGTTCAAAGGAGGGGGAAAAAAGTCAAAACTCCCAGTGGGTGTGCCTAGAATAGCACTTAGCATAGACCATACAGGTTTAATAAAATAATTGCAAGTATTGTGTAAAATTATGGAATGCATTGTTTTAACAATGGTCTTTTAGGGGGGGAAATGCTTGAAGTACCAATAACCTGACAATCCAGAATTACAGATTTGTCTTGCATGTGGCCATTGCAGGAATAATTATTCTAGTGTTCAAGGGCTCTATAAACCCTTGCCTCTCAATGGCATGTACTTAGGTTGAGTGCCTGTACTGAATTCTAAAGAGGATTTTATCCTCCCTGGAGGCTCTGAACTATAATTTAATCTCATGTTTTCTCTTTCTTTCCTGCTGCTTTTCACAGCAGTTGTTGCATAGCAGCTAGAATTAGACCTATTACATCACTTAAGGCTGCAGTTCTGTACTGACTTATCTGGGAGTCAGCCTCAGTGGGACTTGTTCTGGGCAGAGGGACATTTCATTGTTCTGTAAGCCTTCTGCAAACCATTTCTTCTACAATTTGTACCCTCTTCATGATAATGTTGTGTCTTCTCAGATAATATTCTTATGTTTTTTCCCCCAGACTTAGTCCTTGTTAGCTTTCTTTGGAGTTGTATGTGGTGCCTACATTGTATCCATGGTTTCCATCTTAATGATTCTTATTTACCCAGAATAAATTAAGGTGGTCCGGAATCTATCGTGGACACCACTGTTGTCAGAGCTAGGTACCATTATGCTTCCTGCTTCATTTGCAATCCTATGTCATATCTCTTTGTCTCGTATACAAACACACACCAGAAAAAGATGTAAATTCTTAGGTAAAACGTTGAAATGTGTTTTTACAATATTGAATAGCACCTATGAATATTAAGATTAAATGTTCATTGAATTAATAAACTGATACAGGCTTCCCCCACTTATCTAACAAGTTAGAGATTGGAACACTGTCAGAAAATGGAATTGGTTGAAAAGTACAACCCATGTACTCTAATGTAGGGAAGCATGAAGGGTTTACAGACACTTGCTTGGGACTGACCACATGTGCACTGCTTGCAAGGTTTCTCAGATAGCTTAGCACCTTTTTCCCCGCTCTCAGCTCACTTTGCAAGTCATGCATGAGTGCAAACAGTTCCAAGCGAACCCCTATAAGCAATAAGAACTGATGAGTGGAACTCTCATCAGATTAATGGAACTTGTCCTTAATTTGAAAGTGTTGAAAGAATGAGTTGTCAGATAATGGGGTGGTCAAAAGGCAGGGACTTCCTATGCAAAATATTTATGACTTTGTGTTTTATCTCTCTAGTTTATTTTTTAAAAATTGATTTATAGCCATTCCACTTAAAAATTCTTAGTAATTTCAGTGTGGATAGAGTCCAAAAAATTGTGCATATACTGTAGTTCTGTGACCCAAGAAATCTGTATGTTTGTGTTGGGAGATTGGAGTTTAAAAGTGAAGAATTCAAAAAATCTCACAAGACATGCCAAAACATGTGAGTGTTCCTCAAGGAGCTCTTTGGATTCCAGCCAATGTCACACCATTTCTCTCCCCCTTTTAAAAAGTTTTAAATTGTGCCATTTCTCTTTGAGAAACAGAGGCTCTTCTTTGTTTCTTTTCTTTCTGTAAGAGTGCAAGAGAAGCCCGGGTGCATTGGAACAAAGGACTGCTTAGCCCAGCATCCTGGACACTGTGACTGGCTACAGGGCATTTCCAGAAGCCAATGAGATGGGAATGAAAGCACAGCACTTTCCCATTGTTGCTCCACAGCAGCTGGAACTCAGAGGCACACTGCCTCTTAGCCCTGGAGGCTATTGAAATTTGCAACCATTTGACAGACTTATCCTCCATGAAATTGTTTCATCCTATTTTAAAAGCATCTCGGGCAAGAGTTGGTCACTACTCACCCTAACTCATGTCAAGAATTAGATAGCCCTGTGGAAAGCAATTTATCAGCATTTTCTTCCCTATGGATGGTTGGAGGCATCTTTTCTGGAGTGGTTGTAGGTAGCTGGAAACAGAATTAACATCTGACTTGGGTAGTTAAGTCACTCGGCCTTATTTGTTTCTTCTTCTGAAAAGAATTGGCTTGTTCAAATGATGTGGTGCACCCACTCAGTGCTTTAATTAATGAAAATTCTTTTCAGCACCTGCTGGTTGCACAGCAAGAATAATGAACTAGTGGCTCATCTTTATTTCCTATGGATCTGCACTTCTTTAGTATTCACATAGCATCACCTTGACTTCAATCTTATCTGTCTTCTGGTTTGGGCAACCATTTAAGGAACTTATTTTCCTCTCTAATGGAGTTCACATTCTACTGCCTTTCAGAAGAATATTTATGTTCTGTATTGGTGAATGTGCCAGGCCATCACCCTGAAATGATTTCACCAGATAACAGTTTTCATTTCAGGTTTTTTTTTTATTATGCTATTAGTAGAATTAATCATCCCTGTTTCTTCTCGGTTATGAATGAAAAACTTCAGCTTAATTTATGTTAGAAATGATGCAATACTATAATTAACACAAACACCAGAGCTGACTGTCCAAGCATGGCTCTGCTTTGATAGGCACGCAAAGGGCTTAAAGAGCCAAAACATAGATGCCTTTCAGTAAGCAGATAGTTAACTGATAAATTAGGGAGCTAGCAAGCCTGGGTACAGACTGAAAGATGCGTTTTCTTCACGC
Organism: Ctenosaura bakeri; assembly: GCA_948474755.1. Taxonomy (NCBI): domain Eukaryota; kingdom Metazoa; phylum Chordata; class Lepidosauria; order Squamata; family Iguanidae; genus Ctenosaura; species Ctenosaura bakeri. The sequence goes on along the minus strand of CAOLHI010000660.1, from coordinate 188,365 downwards.
TGAAGAAAGGCAGTTACTGAAGACTCAATCCAGAGTCTAAATGCAAGCCATATATAAAGCAGAAGATCTGTGACTCAATCTCCTGACATCTTTTTCAGAATTTAGAAGTAGCCTCTAGAAGCAACAAATGTGGTTGGGATATTTCTGCTGGGGAAGACAATTTCCCCTGGAACATTATTCTCTCAAAAAGGTATGGGGCCAATAGCAGGATGTGTGTGTGACTTTGATTGAGAAAAGAGGAATGGAAAATAAAACTTTCCCATATTGTAGCCCTGATCCAGTTAACCCTCCTGCATCTCCAAGTTGGGTTCTGGCTTTCAAGAAAACACTAAGAGATTTGATTGCATCTTATCTTAACTTGCTTTTAGAACCACATGAAAAATTTCTGGCTGCTGTGCCTCCCGATAATCTCCTGGTCAGTAGCTCCAATACTGCTGTCTGGCCAAATGAGTTGGTGGTAACCAAGTCCGTTTGACATTAATTTAATGTTTTCACAAGCTTTACAGAAATAATTAGTGGGGGAGCTCTACCCTGCCTTTTTCTTCCTTTTATAGACCTATGTATTTTTTTCAAAGATGTAACATTCTCTAAGTTTATTATTTTCAATGTGTCTTTGCAGGAAATTAAGTCAGCCCATAAGATAGCTAAAAGATACTCCTCCATTCCTCAGATGTGGTCCAGGTGTTTGCTGCGCCACTGTTATGGCTTATGGTTTATCTGTCTTCCTGCCTATGTCAAAGTCTGCCATTCCAAAGTGAGAGCTTTGAGAACAGCCTATGACGTGCTGCGAAAAATGCACACTAAAAAGATTGACCCACCGGATGAGGTAAATGGCTATCCCTGCTGGTGGATGACATCATTATGATATGTGCCAGTTTCTTGAGAGTGGGACAGTAACAAAAACACTCTGCCTTTTTCAGGTATGCTACCGGGTGTTGATGCAGTTATGTGGACAATATGGCCAGCCTGTGTTAGCTGTGAGAGTCCTTTTCGAAATGAAAAAAGCTGGAGTTGACCCTAATGCCATTACATATGGTTATTATAATAAGGTAAATAAAGTACTTGAGATGCAGTTGCTGCTAATAACATGAAAGCATTTCATTCCACACTTTTTAAAGGTAGTTTATTGCTTACTGATTTTCATTCAATGACTAATTCACAAGAATCTCATTCCAGCAATCTGAAGTATGCATTTTCTCATAAATGCATTTCTCACAGTATGCAGCTTGAAACGCCATACACTTGAATCTGAGCTCCCACTGGGAATAAAACAGATGTGACAAGGAAGATGCAAGATCTTTGGACATGTTCTTTTTTTTTAAAAAAAAAAACCTATTGATTTGAAGCAGTGGTAGCAGAGAAGGGATGTTTAACCTTTCTCCCCTGTACCATATTCCCAATTCAGAATGCCCCTTCTGGGTAGGAGTTAGTAGTACAAGCCCAGTGCATCCAGTTAGACTGCAGGTGGGAACTCCTGTTAACTGCTTCCTGTGATGGGATGAGGCACAGATCCTTACAGGAAGCAGACAGAAGTATCATCAAATTAGTGTGCCCCATCAATAACAGTGTTTTCCTGCTGCTTCAGCTACTGGTATTGTGATATCTCCCAATATTTGGTCTAAAAAGCAGCGATGCAGGCTTACTACCACAACTGGTTTTTTTTAAAAAATGAGAAGCAGGCCAGAATGCTGAATATAGTTAGGGAATCCTAGATGCAAATCCTAATTCATTCCTCAGGCAGTATTTCTCATTGTCATCTAACTCACTGAATATTTTAGTTCAGAATGGAATGATCAAAGCTATGCTTCCCTCCAGATACATGAATGTGTGTAGCTAAATTACCATTCACTGTTGTCATAGGCTGTTTTGGAAAGCACCTGGCCATCAAGCAATCGAAGTGGCTATTTTCTGTGGACTAAAATAAGAAATGTCGTCTTAGGTATAGCACAATTCAAAAGAGTTCTAAGGAAGCAATCCTGCAAATGGCATCCACAAAGCTCTTTCTGGTAAAGTATTCATATATGTCCTTTAGTTTGTAATTGTGCTGTTACTCTAGATAGCTTGAAATACCAAGCAATGTTTTCAAAAGCAGTTTAATTCGCCCAGCATGCTTTACTTAACACAGTAACTGGATAATTTGAACAGTTATTATATCTCAAATCTCCTTTTTTTTAATGGAAAACCACTTGCTAACTTTTTAACCCGTTGTTTTGGTTATCGTGATCATAGGGGAGCATTCGGATCTCTTATACAGACTATCTAAAGAAGCAGTTAAGCAAGGGAAAGCAACTGTTCAGAAGAATGCTGAACAAAAAGAAGAGAAAAAGGAGAGTGACTCCAGTTCTTGTAGGTATCAAATCTTGAAACTTGGCGTGGTGTCTCTGTTCTTTTCTTTGACATTAAAACCGGATTTATTTTAACTGCAGAGTAACAACTAATTTTGTTGTGGTGTATCTGTTTTGAAGGCTGTTCTATTGCTGTGCTGTGTCGTGCCACAGCTGGAAGCCTTTAGTATGAAGCTTTAGTATGGAGCTCTCAAAAGGGTTGGAAATCATTCCAAAATGGCGGAGCTGAGCCTGTTCATTACAGAAGCTTCCGTCCTTATAGATCTGAGTGGCTGAATGTTTTAGTTCCAGGGTCATTTCTCTTCTTGGCTGAGTGCTTGAGAGTGAAAAGGAAAGAGACCTAAGAGGGAGTGATGGGTGCTTCAAAGAATTTTTGACTAGATAGAACTGCCAAAAAGAGATACTGATCTGTAGATTAAAGTAAGTAAGAATAGGGGGAAATGGAAAAAAATATTTTAATATAAATATATATAAAAATTAATTATAAAAAACAAATAAAATCCCTCCAGATCCATTAAGATTTAATTGTCATTGAAAAAATTAATTTATTTTAATGCATTAAATATTAGTGTATTAATTTCAGTTCATTTAGGATAAAAATTGTTGCATTTGATCTAATAATTTAGTAAGATTAATTACAGTGATTTTAGTTCATTATATTTTTTTAAAAAAAATTAATTAACCTGAGAAACCATGTACTTTAAATTGGCAGTGGCAGAGCAGATTAAGGGCTTCCTGTCGCAGTGGACTGGAGAAATGTTTTGAAATGCTTTTGCAACCAATATTTTGCTTGATTAGTGATTGGTCCAGTAATTGATTGATTATTTAATTGTACCCAGTGATTTCCATTTTGAGTCAAAATTGACAAGGTAATTGACAAGATTATTCAATTGCACTGCATTAAGGCATTTAGTGGTTTGCCATGTCTGTATGCAGTCTTGCTTATTTTGTCAAGTACAGGAGATTTCAGTGTATTATGGTTACATACGCAAAAATGGAAAAACTTAATTTTTTTTTTTAGCCTCAGTTGAAAGTATAGATTTCTTGTCCTTCTAGGAAGAGTGTCAAGACTTCATAGCTTAGTTGTATAATTGATAAGAGTAACTAGATATTGAAGGGAGTATCTAAAGCAATGTCAATGCAGTTGGGGTTAGGAGAGAAAAAGTTTCCTTTTGCCACTGCCTCCCTCTTCCACTGAGCATGCTTATTTGTCATGTGTGTACTTACCGCTTTCAGTTGAGACAGGTGTGCTGTTTCAACCATTGCATTCTCTCATTATGTAGCATAATCACAGGGGCACTGTATTGTACAGAAACATGCCTAATATGGATACCAGCCACCAGGATCACAGCAAAAATGTGTGTAATATACAGGGTTTCAGATGCTTATATTCATCCTGACTTTTTGATACCTAATATCAAGCAGAAATGACCTGTAGCTAATGGATGTTTTCAAGCATTATTAAGAGCAATTCAGTTCCTGATGAGCTCTCCATGTATCTTGTCTGTACGCAGTGTCTGAAATAGAGAGTGGAAAGGGAAGTGGTGACTGCCTTCATGCGTTAAATTATCAGAATTCCAGTAGTGCTAAGACTGCTTCAAGGATTGTTCGTATTAGTGATACAATTGGCAAAATAGCAGATATAGCAGGAGATATCAGTACAGGTAAGTTGGTATCTTTGAAGGTTCATTCTTACTTTGTATTTTTTTTAACTTTTATTTTCACTCATTTTCTATAAGAAAATACCCCCATTGTATGCATTCATTCACACAATGGCTATATTTTTCTGTTCCCTGGATGGTTTGGCTGTAGATATGATACGAAATACAAAATGTCCATACTCTTGACATGTTAGGAAAAAAGTTATGCATACCTTATTGAGCTTTATAGCAAGTTCTTAAGTTTGTGCTTTGTTAAGGAAAGTAACCCACTTCCTTGGGTTTTGTGTTTGTTTTTCCCTCTCAGAAAGCTCTGCTGGATTGTTGTTCTCTTCCTTTGAGGACATCAACAAAACAAGAGTTACTAAAGTTGCAAATTTAAGAAGCCAGCATTTAAATGCAGCTAAAGCAGAACACAAACAGAAAGTTTGGAGAAACAGGAATCGTAGTCTGAGTGGAGATGCTCTGATAGAACTCATGAAAAATCAAATTAACCATAAAGTAAGTCCTGAAGAGATTGTTGAAAAACTAGGAGTAGACGCAAAAATCCTTTCTAAAGTGTTTGAGAAGAGAATAAGGCCAACGACTCTCAGTATCAGACAGTCTTCTTTGGAACCCATTAAGAGAGGGAACCTGGAGAAAGAATCTAGTGATGAGGAGGCACCCTACGAGAGTTGTTTTGTGGACAAAATGGAGTCTCCAGTTATATTTGATTTGGAAGATCTGGATAATGAACCTGTCTCCATGAAAACTGTGAAACCATTGCATAAAAAGCCAAAGAGGATTCAGCGTGCTATCAGCTTTCCAGTCAAGCCCATTGAGAAAACCGATGTTGAAACTGGATTTGATCCGCTATCTTTGCTGGCTGCTGAGATGGGAGAGCAGGAAGAGGATGAAGAAGATGACAAAAATGCCTCAACTCCATCTGCAAGGCGAGATTTAGCTGAAGAAATAGAGATGTATATGAATAATATGAGCAGCCCCTTAACAAGCCGTGCACCAAGCATAGATCTGCAAAAAGCATACAGTGACAAAAATGTTATTAAAAAGAGCCCGTGTCGGCGATCTAGCCTTCCTCCAAACTCACCCAGGCCAATAAGCCTTATCAAATCCAAAAGCTATCATGCAAAAAGTGAAGAAAGGGTAAGGGATAGACTTTGGTCCTCTCCAGTATTTTCCCCAAATAATCTTTCAAGGGGACAGTCTCAGGATATGTCTGGTGCAGTAACACTCGCTTCTCCTACTACATTCAGTTTGGATACACTTCTAACACCCACCTTTGATGTTTTGAAGAACAGCATGTTTTCTGCAGGGAAAGGTGTTGCAGAGAAGGCCAGCAAGTGGTACTCAAAGTTTACTACGTATGCTTCGTCATCAAAGGTACGTCTCTTAGACTATTATCATGAAAGAAACAAAATGGTTCAAGAAAGTTCCAGGCACTGAATGCTGCCCATCATTTTATACAATCTGGCTCACCTGCAGTCTGGCTCAGTGCAATTATAAGAACAGGATGGTCTTGCAGATTCCTAGCTTCTATTTGAATTCTTTAGCCTGGCATAGACTTGGTGGGTGTTCAGTGCAAGGAGCTTAACACCACCATTGGTGGATTATGCTAAAGATGAGAAGTGTTTTCTGGGAGAAGCGTTGAGGTCTTGTTTGCTTCAGTACCAGAGACAGCTCCCTATATAGAGTCAGAATGTATGTCCAGATATTTCCCTGTCACTGCAGGCTATCAGAATGTTTTAGAACCTGTGTGTACATAGGAATCCCATGGTTTTATAACCATTGAAACAAGGAAACACCACCTAAATCATTGCATCTATTATTTTTTATGGAAGGCTGTAAATGGAAAGAAAAACCATTGCTTTGTTTATCACAGAGAGATAGCTGAGAAATTGATCTGGACATTTGTCCTCTTGCATTGTAGAAGTCTATGGCTTATGCTGCTGCATTGGACAGACTCTTCAGCCTTTAGAAGGAAAGCATCTTTGTGTTTCTTTCAATATATGCTGAGATATAATATGAGATTTTGGAAGCGAAATCCAGGCATCTGTGTGATTATAAGGACTGGATTGAGCACCCAGCTATTCCCTATAATTAAGGAAAGTAAACATTGATGTTAGAGCTGGCAGGAGATCTTAACTTGCTTCTTGAGTGAGGCTTGAACTAACAGGGCCGCTGAATAGACTGTCACTGAACTTCATGGGTGCCACTGCTTCTTTGAAATACTTTTTTTGTTAACAAAGAAATTATCTTTGTTTTTGTCCTTAGGATCAAAATTCAGACCGAGCAAGCATTTCATCCCTGGGAGCTCTAGATTCAGAATCTACCTCTCTGACAGATGAAGAAGTCTGCAACGATTTTGACAGTAACTCTTCTCCTCAAGAGAATACCTCCTCTGTGTTAAAAGGAATTGGTTTGAGTAGGGCAAGTCTTGAGAGCTCAGCTTCCAACAATGGCTCATTAAAGCGTGGTGAGTTTTCAAGATTCTTCCGATTTTCTTTCCTCAGCCTCATAATTTTTTAAGTAGTAAAAATAATCTGTGTTGGATAAAAGAATTGTGGTATTTTCCTTGAAACTGCAGTCTCAGGCATTTGAAGGATATCCTTATCCAATGCCTAAGGCTGCATTTTCAAGGAAAATACCCATGGTTCTTGGGTGGGTGAATCTTTCCACTTATTTCAAGGAGGCAGGATTTCCAGATTTTTCTTGAACCTTCCTTGGCAGTTGGAAATTTCTGAGCCCTTATGTTGTGTTTATTAGAGGCTGCTGCTACTTTGAGGAGTGTGAGTTTGCTTTTTTAGGTCTCTTTCCCAATCTTCCAGTATTGATTGAGGGCAGTGGAGAATTTTTCCTACAAGAGGTTGTTTATCTGTAACTATGGTTCTTTAAGTAGCCATCTGTGAACTTATACACGTGAGATTCTTTGTGCCTGAGTAGGCTGCCTCTTGAAACTTCTAGAGCTAGATCTCTTTGGCTGCCCCCATCCCCTGCACTGTATATATTCAGCATAGTTCAAACTCATACCTCCTCAGTTCCATGTTATCAGTGTGGCTAGCAAACAAGGAAGTTGAACATAGCAATAGAGGAAAGATGGGCAGGTTGTGTGAGTTCACAGATGACCACTCAACCACAGTTACATTGGGTTTTTAGTGGTTTCTCTTCCTTGGGTCACACACAGTGTGATTGTCTCTAAAACTGAGAGCTCTGCTTCCTTGGTAGAGGTTCTAGAAATCTTGGAAGTAGATGCGGTAAGTCGCAGCTTTCCATGACTAGAAATAATGATCATAGTTGAGCTTAACATTTCCTGCTGCAGTCACAAGTATCTGTTTGCTTTTTAGGCTCCCTTTCAAAGTTTCCTTTGCCCGACAAATCAGAGCTGGTGTCATCTTGCAGCACAAGCAGTACAAGCGTTTTCCAGAATTATGCACTGGAGGTATAGCACTTTTTATTTTTTAAATAGCATGTTTATCATAACAGCAAAAAGGATGGTTTACACACTTTCTAGTTCAGCCTTTCTTTTGAAATAGCCATCACTTTAGCATAGTTTTCCTGAGTTTAGCACCGAAGAGATGTGAATGATAATTCCGTAACTCCTCACCAGCATAACCCTCTGAAGGGCATTGGGCTGTGGATAGCTGCTTTAGGATGCAACATAAATCCAGATGACCTTTCTCTTAATAAACTAAAATTCTGATATTAATGGAAGCACTTTTGCCAGTTACTTCTATTACTCTTCCAAATGAACCCCCCAAAGCCTAATTACTGTTAACAAATGAGCAATCGTTGATAACCGCTTATAGTCTACTGAGAGGAGGACCTGGCAAATCAATCTGACATGCCTTTGTCAGCTCTATAAATATATTAATTCAGCTGCTAATTTGTTGACATTAGGATGCATCAGAATCCTCACAGCTGCTTTTTTCTTCCATTGAGGAAACTAATTAATTTTTAAGCGTCAGGGAAGAATGTCCTTGACAGAATTCACTAAAGACTACAGAACCCTGTAGAAATGTATGAAAGTATGGAAAAGTCAGGGCAGAGAATTAAATCTCAGGGTTTGAAAATTAGGTCACTAACAGCAAAGGAGGGAGAGGATATACTAAATATGGATTTGGCTGCTGATCTTCAAGCAACTTGGAACGAGCATCATCTTGTTTTTGGTGGATTCATTCACTGGAACCAGACTGTTTTTTCCTTAGGTCTGTAAACTTTAATTGGCTTAATTAACAGAACAGCCAGCTATAGCTTTAATTGTTTTAATTGGCATGGGGCAGTTTTTATTAGCAAGACTGAAATCTATGAGCACATTTGTTTGTTTTCCGAAGCTTTTTTGATTCTGATGTGTGATAGCAAATGAAAAAGAAACAGTTAAAGCAGCAACTGTGTTTGCAAATGTTACTGACCTGTAATAACAACAACAACAGCGAGTGAATGGGTTTACTCGCATGAATTCAATTAAACTTCTTTCTTCTGGGCCATATGATTGTCATTGCTAGTGAGACAGAAGTTAGTGCTGAGGACTTAAACTAGATGCTTCTTACAGGTCCTCATCTCAAGCTGTTCACGGTGTCGAACTTGCGACTGCCTGGTACACGATGAAGAGATCATGGCAGGCTGGACTGCTGATGATTCCAACCTTAACACCACATGCCCTTTCTGTGGGAACTTATTCTTGCCTTTCCTGAACATTGAAATCAGAGATCTCCGTGGGCCTGGAAGGTAATTGGTTATTTTTCATCGGACTGTTTGTTGCAGCCTTTTTATATCCTCATTTTTAAAACATCTTTTCATCACATAAACTTTTTTACTTGTTATAGGTATTTCCTGAAGTCCAGTCCATCTTCAGAGAACATGCAGATTCCATCATCTTTTTCACACCAGACAGGGAAGTCTTGCACCTCTGATCCCACGTCAGGATTTACAGCATCCTTAGTGCCTGCTCATGATAACTTAAATTCTGATAGGTGAATGCAACACGTTTCATCCTGTGACTTGGTCAAATAAAAGTCTTTGGCCTGAATTTTTTTGCTAATGCTGACTAGAGTAGACCCACTGAATGAGTGGGATTTACATAAGTGTCAGATGAACCATTTAACAATTAATACACTTCATCTGTTCTACTTGAGACTATGATTCTATGATAAGGTGTTGCCTTAGAAGGACTTTATATTTTAGGAGGTGGTTTAGAATGAGAAAACACACATCATCATCAAAAAGGCAACCGTCAGAATTCAAGACACTTAATGATAAAAATCAGAATAAAATCAGCATGTCTCATGATGCTGTATATTATGGATTGGTAATTTTGTTAGACAGCATTTATTCATTATTATTAATTAGCAGCAGCATGGTAATAATTTTTAAGAAAAGCAAGAATGTGGGAGAAAAAGGGAAGGGATTTTCAGGAAATATCTTGGGTAGGGGGAGAAGAATGCAGATATGCTTGTTTGCTGAATTGTTAGAGGGAAGTAAAATAAAATACATCTTTTGCCAGTAGCAAGTCTAACACCAGCTGTACCAGGGGCATTCAGATCCCTTCTAGAAGAAAACAGAATACTGTAAGCACTGAACATACCAGCTACCCCCTGTCAAGAAGCATCAGTACATCCAGTCCGCTGGAAGCAGAGGAAACAGAGATCCACAAGCACAGCCGCGTGGTTCCCACGGGGAGCTTGCCTACCACTTTGCATGGGACTGCTGTGAGTAGCTGGGTCTTCTTTTCATAGTTTTGAATTTTCCAAGCAAGTACAAATCTGTGAAGTATCATTACCTTTGTAGGGGCAGTGAAAATCAACTAGCTGAAAAAAATTATCAAAGGAAAGATCTCTGTTTTATATATATATATATATTAGCACTTTGGAGAACTTTGTCATTCGGGAGTTTGAAGTTGTCATTCACACGCTATTGTATTTATTTATTGTAAATATTTTAACGCCAGCCATTTGAAAATGTTCAAGGCAATTTACAACAAATCATAAAAGAACAATTCAACACTGACAACAGAACTAAGATAGACAGTAGTCAAAATAATCCTATCAGAAAGTCTATCAAAGAGTGAAAGGGAATGTGGATGGAAATGTCTTTGCTGGGCAGCTGAAGGACATAGCATGCATAACAAGCAAGGGTCCAGTGAGAGAATTACAACGCAGGGTAGTGGAATAAGAAGGCCTTCTCTCATCTTGCTGTTCTCTGTATCTTCAGAATGGCAGGGAGTCGAACAGAATCTTAGTGGATAGACAGAAATAATGCTCCTACATCTTTTCTTTTATTCATACACTAGGATCCTCTAGGGATAGAGTGGCATTTACCCAGCCCAGAGCCTATAACTGTTCCTTACCTGAGTCCTCTGGTTGTATGGAAGGAGCTTGAAAGTTTATTAGAAAACGAAGGGGAGCATGCAATCACAGTGGCAGACTTTGTGGATCATCATCCTATTGTGTTCTGGAATCTAGTGTGGTATTTCCGACGCCTGGACTTACCCAGTAACTTACCGGGATTAATACTCTCCTCTGAGCACTGCAATAAGAATTCAAAGGTAAGACAAAATGAATTTCGCTGACTGTACCACATCTAGCTTGTTTTTATGCCTTCATATATCCTCCTCTCCCTTCTTCCACCCTTACTCAGTGAAGCCCACTGCTTTTTACTTTTTAAAACTCATTGACATAATTACTTTTTTGCATGGTTGGTTCTTGTCTAGTTTGGCCCTTAACACCAAACCCAATTTCCCCATATCTTTAAACATCCTCCTCTTCCTCCTCTTGCTCACTTTTCTTTATGTTTCCTGCTCTTTTCATGACAGCACAAGAATAGTTTTCCTGATTTCAGTGCATATCAGGAATAGATCCAGAGTGATTATACCTATATTTATGGCTATATTCCACCTTTTCTCCCAGAACTGGGCTTCAAGGCATCCTGCAAAAATTAAAATATCCTGTACATCAGTGAAAACATACAAGGAGTTAAACAGTATTAAACTGTCTATATAATTAAGCACAATTTTAGACAGATACATTAAAAAGACAAGTAATAAAAACAGCATAGCACACAAGTGTAAGCACTTTCCTTATAAACTGTCAGTTCTCCAAGGCCTGATTTTAAGTCTTTACCTGACAAGGAAAGCCATACCCCCCGGAAGGTAGTTGCTGAGCCAAGGAGCCACCACCTGTGCTGTGAGGGCAGTGGGACCAAGATGAAGAGTTCCCCCTAAAATCTCAGGCTGGCTTTTATGGCAGAATACAGTCCTTCCTATAACCTGCACCCAGGTTATATGCAAGAACTTCCACCATGAATTAGTTATCTGTAGAAGAGTCATTGCAACACTGGATATTTTTATATGATGGTGCTCAACACACTATTGATAACAGGTCACAGTGCCACTGTGATCTGATGGATAATTTCACCTATACTAAATCATTTTGGCCACAATGGAAAAGGTATTATTGGAAAATAAAGGATAGAGCTCAAGAAGAGTGTAGATCAGAGGGTATTTGTAACCGCTGAAATAAGGACCCAGCTTTTCAAAAAGCCAACTTCATGAAGCAATAGCAGAATTGTTCTCTCGCTCTCTCTCAGTCTTTCTCTTTCTCTCTGTGTTTGTCCTGTGTATGTACATATTCTTGTGTCAACCTGAAGATCAAGCAGGTTTGCCAAGAACATTATAGTTTCTTGTTTGTATATTTACAGACTTGTGTTTTGTGTTCTTCCTATTCAGATTCCAAGAAATTATATCTTGGAGGACAGCAAGTATGTTCTCATTCAGATGTTGTGGGACAACATGAAGTTACACAAAGATCCAGGGCAACCTCTGTACATTTTGTGGAATGCGCAAAGTAAGTTGTTTATATTCAGTTTGTAAGATTTTTTTTGAATATTGAAAATAATGCCTACCACTATCAATAATAGCTTGAACTGATAGGCGGCGAGAATTTTGATAATGCCACTTTCTTTGTCTTGCAGGTCAAAACCATACTCTTGTATTTGAGAGTGAGTGTTACGCTCTGTCCTGCTAAGGCTGATTTATTTTTTCAAAAACTCCCATTTTGTTCTCCTTTTTTGGTATATGTGTGCTTATGTATTTTACATAGTAGCTTTTGGCTTACAGCATACTGCTTGAGTACAAATTTACTTTTGGGGCTGTTGTTGTTCCATATATTAATCCTTGTCCAGTTAATATTTCTTTGAGACAAACCAATGGGTTTGTTCTCGTTATTTGCTTTGCAAGGGAAATTTTAACAAAACTTTACATTGTTCATAATACGTATCCTAGAATTAGGCTCTCGTTTATAGATATTATGGCCTGTTTATCATAAATTCTCTTTTATGGTTTTGTTGTGCTTACCTTTTTGTTCTTTTCTGTCCTGAGTTACTCACCATTAGATATGGGTTACATTTTAAGAAGCAGATTAAAATCTATTCCTTTTTACCTTTAACTTGTTTTTTTTTCTGTGCCACTGTTACCATTTCGTTTCCTCCTGAATATCTCATTTTTCCCTTTCCTAGCTCAAAAGTACCCCATGGTTCGTTTACTGCAGAAGGATGATAATTCATTCAACCAGGAGCTTTTAAGAAGCATGGTGAAGAGTATTAAGATGAATGATGTCTATGGACCAATGAGTCAAATCTTAGAAAGACTTAACAGATTCCCGCAGATTAAGCGGCAAAGGTAAATGAGTGAGTTCAAAGGAGTCTGCAGTCTTATGTTTTAAAGACAGGAAGATATGAGCCCCTATAGGGAGGGTCCAGATGGATGGTGCCTAACTTTACAGTCCTCCCTCCACAATTGTAGGTTTGCCCTGTGCAAATTTGATTCTTTGTGGGGGACACATGCTCCCCCGCAATTCTCCTCCTCCTGTTCCCTTGCTGTTTGCCTGGGCATCCATGTCTTCTTTCTCCGTGCCCGGACAAAAGGCAAAGGAATGGGAAGGGGGAACCACTGCATGTGGAAAAGGAAGGTATGCTCCCCCTCTTCCCTTGGCTTTTGGCTGGGCATGCCTGCTTTTTTTTCTCTGTGCCCTGGCAAAAGGCAAAGCAACAAGGGGAGGCATGCAACTTCCTCCTCCCTCCTCGTATTCCCTTGCCTTTGCCTGAGCATGGAAATGGCAGGGGAAGACACAGAGAACACGCTGGGGTGAAAAGCAAGGGGATGGGGGAAGCACATGTGCTTCCTCCCCCATTGAATGTGCACCAGGGCAAAAGACAAGGGAATGGGGGGAAAGGTACATGCATCTTCCCCTGCCATCCTCTTGCCTTTTGCCTGGGCATGGAGAAGGAAGGCACGTGCTTTAGGGCAAAAGGCAAGGAAATGGGGGGCAGCATGGCAGGAGTTATTTACACATTTTCCACTTTTGTGAAGATTCTGCACCCTCAACTCTTGTGAAAGTGGAGGGCCCCGTACCAATCAAAGTAGGCATGTAAAGGCTGGGGAAAAGACTGGAAAAAAATTTCTGGGAAAAAAATTTCACCATTTTTTTCTCATAAAGTTTTATTTTTCTGAAATAATAATAAAATTCTGCACAATATTTGCATGTGTTTGAACAGAAATATTACTATTTATGCATAAAATGTTTTCTGCGCAACCCCCTCATATGAATTTTGGGCAGAATAAGTCCCAAACTACAAATTTGAAAATTGCATTTTTGATGACTTTCTCACAGTGGAAAGAAAACTGCTAAAATTACTCACTGCTTCATTCAAAAATGAAATCAGCAAAGAAATTTATCCCTGCTCTCAACTGTGTTGCCCAAAAGGCAAAACTGGCTCAGGAAAAGTTTTTTTAAAAAGTAGAAAAAGTCATATCCTGTTAACCTTTAGTAGAAAGTTTAGCCGGCCACAGACAGAGTTCTTTGGAGGAGATGGGATTGAGTCTAGCTTCCTAGCTGAAAATAGGACCACCCTGGATCTTGTGAGTTTCACATGCCCAGCAAGGCATCCTCCCCATGCAGTTAAACCGAACTGAACTAAACATCATTGCTTTTTATTTGTGCTGAAGAAGATCTTCAGGGTGACTGGAGTACAATGTCTAATGTTAATGCGTAATCACACATGACTGAATTAAAATAACGATTTTAAACATAATGCTTTTTCAATTTCATCTTTTTAGGAGTCTTTATAGGGAGATATTATTTCTCTCTCTTGTTGCTCTTGGAAGAGATAATATTGATATAGGTAAGTAACATAGAATCATAGAATCATAGAGTTGGAAGAGACCCCAGGGGCCATCCAGTCCAAGCCCATTCTGCCATGCAGGAACACACATCAAATCACTCCCGACAGATGGCCATCCAGTCCCTGTTTAAAGACCTCCAGAGAAGGAGACTCCACCACACTCCTTTGAGGCAGTATATTCCACTGCTGGACAGCCCTGACGGTCAGGAAGTTCTTCCTGAGGTTCAGGTGGAATCTCTTTTCCTGCAGCTTGAATCCATTGCTTCTTGTCCTAGCCTCTGGAGTGGTAGAGAACAAGCTTCCTCCCTCCTCAACATGACATCCCCTCAAATATTTAAACATGGCTATCATGTCCCCTTTTAACCTTCTCTTCTGCAGACTAAACGTCCCTCGCTCCTCGTAGGGCTTCATGGCTTCCAGACCCTTCACAATTTTGGTCGCCCTCCCCTGGACACATTCCAGCTTGTCAATGTCCTTCTTGAAATGTGCCCAGAACTGGACACAGTGTTCCAGATGTGGTCTGACCAAGGCAGAATAGAGTGACATCATTACCTCCCTTGATCTAGACACCATACTCTTATTGATGTCCATAAAGATAATCTGTTGCTTTAGAAATTGTAAATAATATTAGCATTCTGAAGCCTTTGGTATGGTACCTTCGGTATGGTGTATAATTGTTTGCCCTGTTGTTACAGATGCTTTCGACAGAGAATACAAAATGGCTTATGATCGCCTTACAGCAAATCAGGTCAAGAGTACTCACAATTGTGATAGACCTCCAAGTACTGGAGTGATGGAATGTCGAAAAATTTTTGGGGAACCGTATCTTTAAAGAAAAAATATATTGTTATGTGTAAAGAATTGTCGCAGTGTTCATATGTAAAAAAATGAGAGACTTCAGAAAGAGTTTTACCCTTCTCCATTAAAAAACCCCCCACCATATTCCATTTTCTAAAATCAGAATTTCCTAGAGGAAAGATGATATTGGAAAGACTCTCTTTACATGGATGATATCTACAAGTTACGTAACGGAGAAACCTAATGGTCCGTTGCAAGAAGCTGAAGCAGAGATGGACCAAAACCGTGCACTAAAAGTTTGCATGAATGAAATAAGCTTTTCAAAACTGTTTACAGAGAATGTTTAAAAAAATGTTACAGAGCGTGTACCAGAGTTGTATAATAACATATTTTAAATTATTTATAGTAAGTTCCTATTTTTTTAACTTTTTAAATTGCTATAGTGAATTATGTGAGCCTGTTGCATAAGCAATACTTTTGCCCTCCTTCAGAATAATGTTTATAGCAACTGGTCTTTTTACAGAAGAATTCCCTTTTTTAAAAAATAAAAAAAAAAGCAATGGGGGAATGTCAGTACTTTCCCAGATCAGAATAAGAATTGTTAGTACATTTTCCAAAAGAAAAGAAAAAGAAAAAAATTCTACAAGTGCGTTGCAAATTTTAGCTGACAAGAATTGCAGACTTGTCTGAAGTTTCCATAATTAACATGCATTTGTCACTTTTAAGAAATTTGGTCTGACGTGTCATTCTGTGTCACCGTCATTAGATCTCAGAAAAGATTCTGTGAACATGACATTGATGTCTGTTAGGAGCAGAGCTTGGAAATATTTCATTGAAAATCAGTCTGTTACCTCTAATTTTTAAAAATTTGAATAAGTATGTTCAAATTCTTAAAACTGTTAAGTGTCAGTAATGCTGATTTTTTAAAATAAATCTTAATATGTCACGTTCTAAATTTTTCACTTTTGTGGAGTAAATCAACCATTTCTCATTTTCAGTCATTTTAAAAAAAATTTAAAAAATTGAAGAAGTAACAAATATTTACTAATGATTAATGTTAGGAAATTAATTTTATCATGTCCATTCAATATTTTGACTTTATTGAATTAATTTCCTCCCATAATTCAAAGCCAATATGTTGGTACCAACACTAATATTTCCAAGCTCTGATTAGATGCCACTATTGTATAGATAATTTCTTATAAAGACTATGATCTAAAAAGCTACTTTAGGCACACCTGTCAGCTGGACACACTCATAGGATTTTGGACTGTCTCTCTTCAAATAGCAAGCTCTTGATTCAGATCATAATCTGGCTTTGAATGTCCTTGCATTTTCCAAAGTGATTTCTCATGTGTTTCTCCTAACAAGGGGTTGGGGGACTGCTGTTCTAGAGAGGGTGAGCCTAAAGCATCATAAGGCACATAGAATTAATTGTGTGGTTCATTAGATCCTACCTAAACTTTGACAAGATTCTGGAAAGGGAAGAATCTTTTATACAAAGTGGAATATATAGATGGAAACATTTCAGAAGGAATTCCAGTACGAGCTAATTTAAACAAACTATGTGAGAGAGTGGCAGAAATGACGGTATGTGATTGAGAGAAAAGTGTAATCTCCTTTTAGATATGGTGTAAAATAGATATACATTAGATTATTTTATGTTTGATTATATCTGGGCAGCATGACAACTTCTTTTTTGTTACATAACTTCAGACTGCTTCTGTTTCATAGTAGAGACTTTTAAATGTTAGGATCTGGAAAACATTGCCGTAGTTCTTCTGATCTCACATTATGTAGTGTTAGCTTGTTCTCAAGTTTGTGCTTCCCCTTCTGGCACCTCAGTTCAAATACCTTCCAGATGAGCTTTGGATTCTGTCTGGTTTGAGTGTGCTGAAGATTATGGAATTAAACTATGCCTTAGTGACTCTTATTTTTTTCTGAGGCTTGGATCCAGAAAGCTGCCCGTAGGATTTTAAGACATTTTTCTCTTTCCACAGCAGGTCTCTTTGCCGTATCACAGTCTGATTTTGAAGCTCTCCCATTTTAAACAGCTTGTCAGGGACATCGTTTAAAGGAGCACAGGTCCAGAACCTCCTTGGGTGTGTGTTAATCTGTCTTTGAACGCAGCCCTTTTCCAGTGTGGCATTCTCCAGGTCTACAGCTCCCATGTCCCTAACCAGCTCACCCTGTAACTGGGGGTGATGTGGGGTACCTGGTTGGGGACAGCTCTGTAAGGTCACAACGCACCAGGAGTTCCAGGAATTTATCCCGCACAAGCCATCTTGCATATTCGGATACAGCTGCCATTCACTTTAATGGGGTCTGTGTGGAATCCCATTTTGCATTGTCACAGATTTCCACGTGTTGGGACTTATTTAGCAATTACAGATGAACACAGGTGATCACCCAGACTTGTGTTTCTTTGAATGGTGTGATGGAGCTGTATCTTCTAAAACAGTGAATATAAATTTTGAAAACCATTTAGATGGTTATGATGAAGTAGAGTGTATGTTACGTGTTAATGTAGGGCATCTCCACAGAAATTATGTTATATTTTCTGATGAAAAGTTGTACAGAGTGACTACAAATGTAAATGAATACCTACATATTCGTGCTGTGTAGAAGAGAGCTTGTCAGGCTTCAAAATGCCCCTTCTTGCTCTAATTAACTGTATAAAAGCCACTGTTTCATAGCACTTTTGAGCTATGACGGAGGGTCCATGTCCTCTTCCTGAGCTCCATTTAGCATATGCAGGGATACCAAGAAAACTATAAATCACCCTTTCTGTTTCACCTTTATTTGAAGAATTAAAATTAGCCTAGTTTTGTAAAAAAAAAAAAAGTTTTGAAACAAGGTGTCTTAGATGTCAAGGTGGTAGATGAGGGAAGAATAAAAGTAAGCATCCATATTGAGTTTAATATTTAAGTTTAGTCAATATGAATGAAAATCAAATCTCTTGATTCCAACAGGAGCATATCCTGACAGTTTAAGCACTCTAGAATGAAGCATCTCGGCCAGGAGTATCAGTCAGTGCAACATCATGGGAGAGAGATTAGGAAACCAACAGAGTTATGGCACTTTAAAGATTAACCAAAAGATAACTTCAGCTGCATGGAGTGTAATTCTAAAGGGGGACTCCCTGCAGACTTGGTCAAGATGTAAACAGGTATGTTAAGCATGCCCCAAGCTTCTGCCCACGTGCAGAATTTGTTGTGACCCCTGAAACTGCCCCCCATAACCTATCAGAAATGGTTTTGGGACCTCTCCTAGTTTTCAGAAAGTGTTTTAACATGTAGCTTGGAGAGCTGCTGGTTCACAGACTTGATGAGTAGCAAACGCATCTGCGAACTGACTTTACTGAAAGGACATAACTGCGGAGGCAATGGCCATTTCCACACCAGACTGTTATAGTGCTATTTTTCTACTTTCAACATCCTATAGAATCCTGGTCTGGTCATTTCAGTTAAATTTCCCGTGAGATGTTGGGATTTGTGGTGCTAGAGTGGCAGTTTAGGGACATGTTGTTGTTGTTGTTTTTTAGATATTTCCAGACAGCTGCTTCATGCCAGGTCTGACCACTGGTCCATATAACCTAATATTGCCTTCTTGGATAGGCAGCAGCTCTCCAAAGTCTTAGCCAATTAACCCCTTCCTAGTCTTTTTTTCTAAGGATATTTAACAGAAGAGTAACTGAACCTAAAATTTCATGTGGCAAGAGCTTCCTAATTCAGATTAGATGTTCAGAATATCAAGCTTCAGGGTCACACAATCCATTAACTTCTAAATACTCTATTCAGTTTTTCCCACAAATAAGAAATTTGAAATTTTAAAATCTGTTTTATTACTGCGGATCTTTTCTCTGTATGCTGCGATTTCTCCTAACCCTTTGACACAGTTCTGTTTCCATTCCACAATATTTCAAGGCTTTTCATCTGTTTAGTATGTTTAGTTCATGGTTTAAGGTAAAGGGACATAGTTTCTCACACAGTTACATGTTCATAATTCTGTTTTCTATTTGTAAAAATATGGCTTTATCATGTAGGCGACTTCTGGTATTTCAGTAGGAAATACGTTACTCCAAAGAGAGAAATGGATATTCATTACATGTAGATGTGTATATAAAATAATTATAACACAAGAGGTACAACTGGTGGATTTCCATGGGTACTTTATTTCTGGAAAAATATGAATTCATTGGAATTTCAAAATAGACATTACGTTAATTTGCAAAAGAGCACTTTCATAAATGAATGGCTGTAGATTTGTACATATGTAATGTTTACATTTTATTTACCAACAAAAGACATCTGTGTAAGTGTTTATTTTTGTTTTGAATTTGTAGGTCAATTTCAAGGTGTATATTTTAATGTTCACAATGGGGAAAAGTGTGTTTTTTCCCCTCAAAGTTCATAGGAATTGGTTCTATTTAAAATTTTACAATGGCTCAATAAAGAAAAGTTTAAAAGGACCTTTGTGGTTATTATGTTGTTCTAAATTTGTTTTGAGGCCGAAAACTTGTAATTTTTAATTTCTAGGTTTAATAAGACCTTAGTGACCTGAATGAGTGGTGGATTTTCGGATAGTTATGGAAACTCAAGCATGCTTCCAGAGAATGCCCTTCATTACACTGAGGCTTGTAATGAGGGAGGGAGAAGTACATGAATTGTACCTCCTTAACTTGCACTCCACAAACTTCACTCAGAGTTAAACAGCAGTGTTTATGTGTAGCAAAGAAAGCAACACAGCACACTTAATTTGAAGCTGCTGAGACTAAAGCATACACGGCGGTTACAGATTTTATACCTTTTCATACATATTTAGGCACACAAAGCTGTAATGGGAGAAGATCATAAATCTCACATCATCCCACCAAGTCAAACATTTTCCCAGATCTTCACTTCTTTACACATCTTTCATCCTTGAACATGTTCCTGTCGTCTTATCTTTGAACATGGTCAGTTCTCATAACATCTTTTTGATATTTTCGTTTTCTCCTTTCTGATCTTCTCCCCCTTGACCAGAGACATTGCAGAAGTGAGCAATAAAGCAATTAACCAGATACAGAGTTGAAATCAACAATTGGCAGTTGATACTTCATAGCGCTCTTGCAATGCCTAAGCTAGCAGATCTATTCTAACACATATTCAGCAAATGATGGGAGCCATGCGTCCTGGCATTAACACTCCTGGATGTCATGTAAATGTTAACAGCTTTAGTACAAGCACAACCTAATATTCAATATACACGTCCCCTATTTTCATACTAGGAATGACTGATTGTGTTTGAGTTTTGTCTTGTTTCTCTCTTGCACACACTCAGTGTTCACACACACTACCAGGAAACAGGATCCTTGTTTCTGTTCCATGTATTTTGATAACCTGCAGATAAGCCTATTGTAACATGACCTGGAGACCTCTGTCCAAGACTGTGATCTGTATAGAACATTGGTCGTTCAATAATACATCAGTACCTGAACCAAATATTTTGCAGTATACAAAGCAGGAACGAAGGGGCAGGAGAAATATGGCAGCACTGACTGGTTTTGATTTTTGCATGAGCTTTTGTGAATATAAACCCACCTCTTTGGATGAAATATCAAGTTTGTATCCAAAAAAGTTCATATGAAAATAAAGGTGCTGCCACATTTCTTCCTCCCCTTCCCCTTTTTATGCTGCAAAAGACCAACACGGCAACTTTTCTGAACTATTTGCAGTAGCTTTCAGTTTCTTAGAAGCTCTGAACAAGCTGCTTCCACATGAAGCTGTTGCGTAAGTCACATTTACCCTGGGTGCGAAATGAGCCATTCACAAAAAAAGTACCTTTTCGTTTTAATCAGATAGTGTGGAGAGGTGGGGAACTGCCTTACAATAGGTTACCTGTAGCAGTCCTTCTTGAACTATTTGGTGTGGGGAGCCAGCACATTTTTTCTCCCTGCGTGCCAGGGACCGGCACTGTTATTTGTGCCCATTAACTTCACAATAGGTCCTCCACACTTGCAGGTTTGACTTTCACAGATTTTATTTTATTTTATTTTAATTTTATTTATTTATTTATTTATTTATTTATTTATTTATTTATTTATTTATTTCCCACCTCTCCATATGGATCAAGGTGGCAAACAACTTACAAATAGCATGTATTTGGATACATTTTCTATACATGCCCCCAACAAGCTGGGTACTCATTTTACCGACCTGCGGAAGGATGGAAGGCTGAGTCAACCTTGGAGCCGGGCAGGATCGAACTCACAACCTTGTGGCTTGCAGGACTGGCATTGAACCACTGCGCCAGTGATGATTGGTGAGTTGGCCCTCCTTCCCCTTCACCAGCCACTGCCTGGCCAGCTAAGGGCTGCTAGCCCAGTCTTTCAGCACCACAAACCCAATCCTGATGCCCCCCCACACCCAAGGAAGGAGAGGGGTGAGAAGGTATAGGGCCACCATGTTGACCTACACCCCCCCGTTCTCTGAGCTGGTTAAGACCCCAGGTGCCTGCTCTCCCCCTCATACCTTGGCCCCCTTCCCACAGGCACAAACACACATGTCTATATTTGTGGTTTTCCCACTTTTGCAATCCTAGTGAATGGAGAGGGCCAGCTCTATTTCAGAAGGTAATTAAATATTGAGTTGGTTGATCATCTGCCTTTCAAGAAACCACCTGTAGCTGAAGATGTTCAGTGCTGGGGTTCCACAGGGAAATCAAAGAGCAATGAACAAGACGGAGTGCCTCAGAGCATGTGCAAAGTGCACCCCTTGCAACGTGTTCGTGGCACATCCCCAAACCTCAAGGATGCCCAAAGGGTCCGGCTTCCAGGCGAGGCTGAGGAAGAGCAGAGAAGCCCCAGGCGAGGCAGTAGGGCAACGGAAGGGGCTAAGAGGCCTCCTCCCCCCTCCCCAAAATCTGCCCCTCTCTGCCAGCTGGACCTGCCAGGCCCAGGGCCTTTGGTCGCCCACCATGCCCAGGAGTTCAGCCTGAAAGCGGGGAAAGCTTGGAAAAGCTACTCCTCCAGAGCAGGACTTCGCGGTTTTGAGATCCTGCTCCGAGAGCTGTTGTGGTGTTGTGTGTTTCCCAGGCCCACAAAAGGCCCTGCCACAATACAGACAACACATTCTACGGCCAAAGAAGCCCCAGGCGGCTGGTGCGCATGCTCAGTCGGCACTTGGAAGGGCCCACTTGTTCGCTCGGCCCGAAAGTCCGCGGTCGCGTCAGCAGCGCGGAAGACTTTATGAGCCGTACCCAAGATGGCGGACGGGCGCAGGTGAGCCCCCTCCATCCCCGAAAGTATGTGGAGTATATACCGGTGGGTCTCCGTTCGCCCACTCAGATCCTCCCCCCGGGGCGGGGGTTTCCTGCCATTCACAGCCTTCCCAGCCCGTTTTCTTCCGTCCGAACGACGATGACCCTGGCAAATGCCGTGCCTCAGGTTGGAGGGGGCGGTGGCGCTGGGGCCCCCGGGCCTGTAGTCACTCCAGGGGAAAGGGGAGGACATGGGGGGAAGGTGCAGCCGCCCCGCCCGCCCCGGAGCATCCTCCCCCGAACCATGAAGGGTCAGGAGGGGAAGAAGGGCGAGCAAAACCACGCTCCCTCTGCGGAGGAGGGGAGTTCGGGGGCGGAGAGGGGCGTCGCCCCCCCTGCTCCCTCGCTAGAGGGACGCCGTCTACTCTAGAGCCTCGGTAGTGTAAGTCGATAGGTAGGGTACCAGGTTGGACTAGATGGCCCTTGGAGTCCCTCCCAACGTGGTGATTCTTTGGCCATTTCCGCACTAGCCTGTTACAGCGCGATGATTCCACTTTCAACCTCCTCTGGAATCCTGGGGTTTGCAGTTTCGGGAGGGGCCAACCCCAGGATTCCAGAGGATGTTGAAAGTGGAATCATCGCGCTGTAACAGGCTAGTGCGGAAATGGCCTTTGCTTGTTGCAGCGTTGCTTTCCGACTCGAGGTGACCCTGTCACGGAACTTTCTTGTTCAGAGAGGGTTTTCCCTTTCCTTCCCCCGAGGCTGAGAGGATGGGACTTGCCCAGGTCAACCAGGGAGTTGGAGTCGCTGAGCAGGGAATCAAACCCTGGTCTCCAGAGTCTGCTCAAACCACCACCCCCCCGCTCTGACTCTCATGGAATAGGTAGCTGCACAGCCCTATAGGGTGCAAGTGCTCCTTCCCTGATACCCCCTTGCTTTGTTTTAGTTATGTGCCTTCCTTGGAGGTGCTGGGTCGCTCCGTTTCCTGCCCTTCTTCACCCTTCTTCAGATGTCTCTCAGTCTCTTAGTGGGTATTTTGTATCTTTTAACTGTATTGTGTTTGTAAGCTGCTTCGAGTTCCTGTTTTGAGAATAAGCTAGGGTGTAAATGAGGAAGAAGAGGAGGATGACGATGGTGATAGCGGCAATAGTAGCAGCAGTGATTCCTCTGCCATTAGCAAGTATGAGAGGAAGGAGTGGGATCCATTTACATAGATGAATTTTACTTTTCATTTCCCTTTCCTCTTCCGCAGTATTTTCCCCTTCTTCGTCTGATAGAACAAAGAAACTGCTACCATGCCGACTGTGGTGGTGATGGACGTGTCCCTCTCCATGACCCGGCCAGTCTCCATTGAGGGCTCAGAGGAGTATCAGCGGAAACATCTTGCAGCCCATGGCTTGACCATGCTGTTTGAACACATGGCCACCAACTACAAGCTGGAATTTACTGCTTTGGTTGTGTTTTCATCACTCTGGGAACTGATGGTCCCCTTTACAAGAGACTACAATACTCTCCAGGTACAATATATAATAGCAGAGGTATGCTTGCGTTAATTGTTTTTGAATATGGTGTGCATTTTGGGTTGGAGTTTGAAGGCGTAATTCTCAATACACTCTAACACTGGTCTGGCATATCTGAATGCAGAGAGCTTGCCTTTGACCCAGGCAAACTGGTATGTGATTCATGTTCACAGGAAGCCCTGAGTAATATGGATGACTATGACAAAACATGCCTGGAGTCAGCGCTCCTCGGGGTATGCAACATTGTGCAGCAGGAATGGGGAGCTGCCATTCCTTGCCAGGTGAGGTTTCTGGATTTGTCTCTTGCAAAGTTCTGTGGTGTTCTGTAGCTGATGACCACTGTAGACTAGAATTCAGAATGGAACATCTGCAGGGAAGAACTTCACATTTCTAATAAAGTACTTAGCACCAAAACCGAAATAAGGTTTCCAGGCATCAGTTTTCATCGACTGAAGGTAGGAAAGGACTGTATCAACATCTCTTTTGCCCCCTAGTTGGCAGTTGAACTCTCAAGTGAGGATGGATTTGACTGAGGAGTGTCTGTTATTATGTAGTCTCACAGGAAGAATATCTGTGTGATTCTAACATGAGGGTTAAAGGGCCATTGCTTTTTATCAGATCACCTGCTTTGCAGGCAGCATGTTCAGAGATTTGTGTCAACACAGAACAAAGAAAGAGTTGTGAATGAAATTCTGGAAAGCTACTGTGAGTAGACATTACTTAGGCCTGTTCAGAAGGCAGGTTCTTTTCTTCCCATATGTGTCTTTCTCCTTAAATTGCCACATTTTACCAATAGCAGAGAAAGGCTAGAAAATATAATCAGGTTTTCTATAGGAAAAAAATCTTAAGGATCTAGAAAGGAATTATTTTTCATATGCATGTTTTCCTTTGCAACAAGCTGCCTAAATTCATTTGCTGGTACCTACCTAGAGCATATCCACTAAATAAATTACAGTGTAATTCAGCCAACAGCGATGCAAATCTCTTTGTTTTAGTGGGTCTGAGTTATTCAGGACCAGCAATTGAATTTAGTACCCTGAGAGATAACTGATCATAATTTCCATATTATAGATAGGAGACTGAAGCAGAGAGAATTTTCTTTTGTGATATACCAGAATTGCATGCATAAAGCCCCATCACAAGGTTTTGTAGGATAGAATGATATCTGGAATTGATCAGGTTGTGGAGTTTAAAAAGAAGTAGCCATCTTAGTCTCTTGCAGCATTTATTTTAGTTCATGCTAGAATAAAAAATAAAATAAAAATCATATAGTCTTAAAGGTGCCGCTACATTCCTCCTTTTTTTTCCTCCCTCCCCCTCTCCTCTTTCTTAGGCTGTGGACTCAATCTCTGCCTCTCTTGTTTCTTCTTCCTTAGGTTGTCCTAGTCACTGATGGCAGCCTCGGCATTGGCCGGGGCTCTCTCCGCCACTCTTTGGCTACTTTCAGCCAACGAAACGAAAGCAACCGGTTCCCACTGCCATTTCCGTTCCCCTCAAAGCTGTATGTCATGTGCATGGCCAACCTAGAGGAGGTGAGTCCATTCCGGTGGGCTGGTTCTGCAAGGACTGGTAAAGGGCTGACACTGTATTAACATGTGACTTGTATTTGAGCTGTTGACTGAGTAGTCAGACTTTAGGTTTACTGGGTTCATTTCAGCAGGAAGAAATAAAGAAATAAGTGTGTGTGTGTATTAAGATGCATTTCCCAGATGAGCATGTTCTAGCATGCTTTTGCATTATGCATTATGCACAAAGATGCACTTCCTTCTATTTACAGCTCCAGAGCACAGATTCCTTAGATTGTCTTGAACGCCTTATAGACTTAAACAATGGAGAAGGCCAGATTTTTACTATAGATGGACCCCTTTGCTTGAAAAATGTACAGTCTATGTTTGGGTGAGTACACCTCTGATAATCATCATGGTCATCATCTTGTTTATCATGACCTTTCAAAATGTACTTTTCTTCATATTTTTTTCCTGAGTGATACAATTCAAGTTACAAAGCTTCTTCTGGTGGGGTTAAAATCATGTTGAGTCTTCTGGGACTTGCTGTCTTGAGGGCTATGTGATTCCCATATTTGCCTTAATGGGACCTGTGGTGGCTTAACTGTCTGAAGAGTGGTCTAAATGCATAGTATGATAGACTCCTTAGCAAGTCTGTCTGACGAGGACATTTGTGCAACTTGAAAGCCTGCATAGAATTATAAATTGGCACAGAGGAAGATACCTCTCCACCAGACAGTCCCCCCCGACCAACTTAAGTATCATCCAAATAGCCCCCCTCATACAGTTCTCCAAAGGGGCATTTACATGAGTGCATTTACTGTGTTGTCCTAATGCTAAACTCCTGTTCCAGGAAGCTAATAGATGTAGCTTATACGCCCTTCCATGCTGTTCTGAAATGCGGCCACTTGTCTTCAGATGTGCAAGCTTTTCCAAGGCCCGAGCCCTTTGTGATAGATGAGGAAATTGACCCAATCCCTAAAACAATTAATACAGGTAAACACTTGCTTCTTTTTTACTGCAGTCTGTACTAACGTCAGCTTGTCTCCTCCTCCAGTATCTTTTCTTTCTCTGTCTTGAAATCTCTCTAGCTGAGAGCTCTCCCTTCCTCTCTCTGGCTACGAATACCCAGTGCTACAGCTATCAGAGGGTGAGAAAGGAGCAGCCTCTCCATTCTGTTTTGATCCCGCTCCTTGACATGCTGGATTCTTCTCTGCCATGCAGATGAGAAGAGATTTGGTGAATATAAAATAAAGACAGTCTAACACCTAGCACAAAGGGAATGCTACACAGCTGGCATGGGGAAATATCAAGGGTAGTGATGGCTGAGGGAGGTATCTGGATAAGGAGCAGAGAACACGTGACTGGGAGTGAGGACTAATGGGAGCAGCAATCCATCAACGTCTAAGAAAACCATAGAATAGCAGGTCCAGTATTTAAAATTAAGGATAAGCCACTTTACCTTGTTTGCTTTCTTCCTGGGTTTTTGGTACTTTGAGAGAAGACACCCTGCTGTCCTCCAGATGTTTTGTACAACAGCTCGTTATGTGGCTCATCTAGCCTGGCCACTGGTTATGGATTATGGGGACTGTAGTCCAGAAACATCTGGAAGGCACAAGGTTGCCAACCCTAAAATCTTCAGCTGGGTGTTCAAAGTATGATTTCTTCTTTCTACTCTCTCTCTTTTTTACTTTTAATTATTATTGCTGTTTCCCTTTCAGAACTGGAAATAGTTGGCTTCATTGACATAGCTGATATCTCCAGCCCTCCTGTCCTGTCTCGGCATTTGGTGTTGCCCATTGCTCTCAACAAAGGTGAGCCTTTCTGATCTCCTCATGCCCAGCAGTGGGCAACCTCAGTAAAGAGGGAGTGTGCCCTTACAGCCTTCTCTTCTCCTTCCTCCTAGAAGGTGATGAGATGGGCCCGGGGATTGCAGATGATGTCGAAGACGAGAATTCGGCTAATCAGATAGCGGGCAAGATCCCCAATTTCTGTGTGTTGCTGCATGGCAGTCTGAAAGTGGAAGGCATGGTGGCCATTGTCCAGTTAGGGTATGGAATGGAGGGTAGAGCACTGGGGGCACAGAGATGGCATTGGCTAGAACTGTATTGTTTTTTGGGCTAGAGATTTATGCAAGTGTGTTGAATATGGAAAATAACCTTTGGGGTGGAAGAGGAACAGAGATGCTTGTCCCTGGGGATGTTCTCTAATGGATAACTCCTTCCATCTACTTTGAGGAGGCCAGCCTAGCAGAAGCCTCTAGACCCTCTGCCAGGAGGAAAATCCATTTCACTTTTGGAAGCATACATAGCTAAGGGCCAGTCTTAGGACTAAAAGATTTCAGGAAGGTTAAATGGAGAAGTTTGGGGGAACAAGACAGAAGAAGAGGTTTCTCCATTTATTCAAACAATGCAGAACTCCAGCCTCTTCATTTGCAGAAAGGCCACCCCTAGATGGGCCAAGACAGTCCCTTGTAAGAATATCTGTTCTTACTACAGATGCTTTGCTCTCCCTTTTCAGGCCTGAATGGTATGGGATGCTTTATTCTCAAGCTGACAGCAAAAAGAAGTCCAACCTGATGATGTCGCTCTTTGAGCCGGGACCAGAGCCTCTCCCTTGGCTGGGGAAGATGGCCCAACTTGGCCCCATCTCAGGTAGTGACCGCATCCATTTGAACAGACCTGTCCAGATTTCCTTGGCATTTCAGATATGAGTCGTGCTGAGCCATATTTTTCTCCTATGTGACTATTGATGGTATCACCTGGGCATCCAGTGGCAGCAGCTCTGAATGTGGAACTGCTTCATGCTTACATGAAGTTGCCTTATCCCTGGTTGTGAATGCTGAAGTTCTGCATTTACCAGGAACTCTGTTTGAACCATTAATCTTGTTTTAAATTTGTGCTATTAAAATGGAACTTTAGTTTGTTTTAATTTTTGGACTATCTTATTTGTATTAATGCTTTTAAAGTGTTGTATGCCACCTTGGATCCTGTGTTGGGAGTAAGGCAGGATATAAGTTAAACAAATTAATTCAAATAAAAGAAAATCAGTGCATGTGTGCTGCCTTGAATCAGTAGCACTAGATGTACAGGTGGAAATTGTGTAACCATCCAGATGTTGTTGAACTGTAACTCCTGGAAGTACTGGCTAGGGTCATGGGACTTGAAGGCCAACAACATATGGGAAGCTTCATGATTCAGTGAACTATGGAAAATCTGCCACCGCCTATTACTGATATACTGCATGACTCCTGTTGCCTAAATCCCTCCCTTACAATCTTGTCCTGTGATTTAATGTTAACTTGCCATGATCCATGAACTAATCAGTGGAATAAACATTCCAGTATTACGCTTTACAATCCTTCAGATCCCCTTTTGTAAGTGTAACCATAACCATCTGTCAAAGGCTCAGTAGTTAAGAGGCTCCGGACTCAACGGCTTCAGTCCCTGTAACAACTTCATCCTCTCAGGTTTTGGGCCATTCCCCTGAACTTACTCTTCTGTCCTTCCATTCATCATTCCTTCTTCCCAAGACATAGGGTCCCTGGTGTGTTTTGATTTGTGTAAACCAAGTGTGACACTTTTGTTTGGATCTTGGTGCAGAATTTTTTTCCTAATCTTTTTAAAAAGTATGTGCGTTTGTGTGAGAGAGCGAGCATAAAAACTCCCTATATAGCTCTTATCTAAGATCTGTTTGCTTTTAGATGCCAAGGAGAATCCATATGGTGAAGATGACAACAAGAGTCCCTTTCCCTTGCAACCCAAGAATAAACGCAGCTATGCACAGAATGTAACCGTATGGATTAAACCAAATGGCCTCCAGGTTAGTGGGTTGTTTAAAGGCTCTGGCAGGATCCATCTTCTCTAGCAAACAAGAGGTGTGTGTGTGTGTGTTTTGAACTTTGGCACAGTTCAGTGTGCCAGGAGCTCTTCAGTGAATCAGTCAGTAAAAGTGGGCAGTCAGGATTGGGGATGTGTAGAATCTTTACCCTGCAATGCACCATCAAAGCCCATGCAACATGCAGATATTCCTCAGCAGGGAATCATCTGAACCCTTTCCCCTGCCTTTCTGTCAGATAGAGCCACCAAGGTCATACATCCAGGGATTTCCACAGTTCCCAGAAGGCTATCCAAGGCCCTGTTTCTCTCCAGGTTCTTCTGAGAACAAGTCACTGTTAGATTGAGAAGGTTTTTGTGTTTTGGGAAGATAGTGAATGTATTGTATTGCCCAAGGCAAAAATATTCAACGTACTGCAGAGAATCCACCACTACTTATCACTGGTGTGCTGACAGAGCAACAGTTATAGTGGGGTGTGTGGTAGTGGGACAGATCATGCTGTGCATTTTTTAACAGGTGACCTATGAATCACGGCTTGAGGTGGGAAATCCTGTTCTCAGACAATCTGTTCTCATTACGGGCTGCTTGATGTTACACAGCACTGTTTGTTCATTTTTAACCTGAAAGGTACCTAATAAAATAAACTGGTGTGTTCTTACCCAGCAATGTGCCAGCCATATATAGATGGATGTGCAGATGCATACACAGATGTGCTTTGGGTGATTGCTAAGCACCAGCTGTTAAGTTTCGAGGCAGACTGAGGCCAAAGTACCTTTCCTGGCCTATTCAGTGGACTTGGTCAAGGCTGTAATAATCTCTCAACTGCAGTCCATCCTCCAGCTGTACAGGAGAAACTTAGACCTTTTTGAGGTCTCTACTGGTGTAAAAAGATGGTAGTTTGTCCCTGGCCATGGGCAGGCCATGTCCTAGTAGGATTGCAGCATTTACATTAGCTTCCTGTTGTCTTCTGGTACCATTCAATATTCTTCTGGAAACAAAAAGTAATCAGGCAAGAGTGTGTTCCTGATTAAAAGTGTGCTGCTGCAATGGAGAGGGTTCTTTTTGGAGGTGGGGTGTATCAAGTAGGTTTTGGGTCTTGTTGAACCTCCTCAGTTGAGAAAGAAATTTCAGGCCTCAACAAACCAGATTTTTCTTCCTTTTCCACACTCCTTACAGACAGATGTACAGAAAATACTTAGGAATGCAAGAAAGCTCCCTGAAAAGACACAGACCTTCTACAAGGTGAGGAACACAGGACTAATGGCCTGTATAAAATGTATTTTATGCATCTTAGTGTGCCCAAAAATCTTCTGCAACATGCAGGTCTTCTTGGATAACAGCAGCACTGTGTAACAGTGTTGCCTGATGATGGAAAAATGTGAAATCACTGGCCTAGAGCACCCTGGTAGACTAAATAATTGATAAAGTCTAAGGCCCAAAACTTTACCTGCTTGGATTTTCCCACTGATGCTACACTGTGATTTTAAGGCTACTTTCCCCCCCGCCACATCAACAAAAATGTTTGACTGAAGGATGTTCTCTCCTTTTTCTCCACTTGCCTTTTCTAGGAACTGAATCGCTTACGAAAGGCAGCTTTAGCCTTTGGGTTTTTGGATCTGCTGAAAGGCGTGGCAGACATACTTGAGAGGGAATGCACTCTTCTGCCCGACACAGCGCACCCTGATGCCGCCTTCCAGCTGACCCATGCAGCTCAACAACTCAAAATGGCAAGCACTGGCAACTCAGAATATGCATCTTATGACCACAACATCACACCTCTACAGACAGACTTCTCTGGCAGTGGGACTGAGCGGATGTGATGGGCTTTCAGTTGCTAAGCCCTCCCTCGAAAGACTTGACTTCTCTGTCTCCATTAACATGTATCACGTTATTCCAAGCGTGTTCAATCTGTACTGGACTTTATTGTGATACTTTACGACAGTTTGTATTCCACTTTTCTTCTTAAGCCTTTGCAACACATTAAAATGTAAACCTGGCAGCAAGTCAGGTTACAGTTGGCCTTCCACATTTGTGGCTTTGACTTTCACAGATTTCATTATTTGCAAGTTTCTCCAACCCCTGCCTCTCTTACCCCAGGTGCTTCTTTTCAAGAGGAACCTTCTCTCTCAGCAGTTCTGATCAGGCCATGGAGCCCCTTAAAAACCCACCTCTGGTCCTCTTCCTTCTCCAGCAGCCACTGCCTAGCCAGCTAAGGACAGCCTGCAGCCCAATTTCTCAGCACAACAAACACTCTCCCAATGCCACCCACATCCAAGGAAGGAGACAGGCAAGAGGGAAGAAGTATAGGGCCACCCTGCCACCCCCCACTGGTTGGACCCTGGTTGCCTCCTCTCCCCATCATGCCTTTAGCCCCTTCCACAGGCACAGGCACACACATTTTGATATTTGTGGCTTGTTTGGTTGTCAAAATGACCGGGAACAGTAATTATCCTGCTATCAATAGTAAGAGCCATGTTAGTTTGCATCAGCAAAAAGAAAAATAAATTGAATAGCACCTTTGAAACTAACTAGGAAAATGTAATTCCTAGCATAAGCTTGTGCAATTCAGTCCACTTCATGAGTTCCATCCAATGAAATGGACTGGAGTTCACAAAAGCCTATTATGCTAGAGATTTCCTTAGCCTCAAAGGTGCTGCTATCAGATCCTTCCCCTTTGCAATATACTGTTGTTGGAACTCAAGTTGCCTTTAGCTGTCCTCTATTCTGCACCGTTCCTTGTTTGTTGTCTGCTAGCCATAACCAAGTACGTTTATGCAAAACTTGCATAATTCATTCAGTAGCCCACCTTGGTAGAACAACCGCCACAAGCATAAAGGAAATCCTTTCTATTCACTCCATTTTGTTAAAAATGGAAAGCCAACCAATGCAAAGAGAGGTTTTAAAACCTTTATATTAGAAATTCACATTCTATTTGCCTTCAGAAAGACGAGCAAATCCAGATTCACAACAAAGTGCCCGCACCCTAGACTGTGATATAACAGATGGAATAGCAACCTAAAGGCCAGAAACTGTTTGCTACGGCTAAAAGTTAGTGTTATCTCCAAGTATGGCAGCCCAGGACGCAAAGTACAAAATGCCCAAACATTTATTTACCCACCTGGAGTAAATGGAAAACCAAGCCATTGCTTCTGAACAGCCCTGAGGGAAGAAAGGTGTCTGTGCACTTTCACTCCTAATCAGCTTGTAGAGTGACAAGACAAAGTTATACTTTTCTTCCATTCCCAGAAGCAAAGATGGGGTGGGGAGATCTGCTTTGAATTTTAGTCTGAATATAAATGGAGCCACCCAAGGTGCAGTATATCTATTTGGGGACAGAGTTCAGCATCTTGGATCATTTCTTCAAAGTTCAGACTAAGACCCAGGACAGACATCCCACCAACATGGAAACCATTACATTCCTGGAATCTTCAGAAGACCAACCAGTGTTAAAAACAAAGGGGCCCACCCCAACAGGACCTCTTAAGCTAGCAGCCTGGTGAAAATTTGGAAGGGGGGATGAGAAAGGTCAAGTATAGGAGATCCCCTCAACCCAATCTCACTTCTCAACATGGGGGAAATTTTGGTCCAGTGCTGCGGTCATCTTTCTGCAGAGGTATGTTAGTTTTAAAAGCTAATGGGATATACAGGTGGAAGGGTTTAGCAAAAGTAGGACAGAGGGAAGAGAAGGTCCAGCTTCTTATTCAAAGCTATTATCATTGTGGGGTGAAGAATGGAGGACAGGCCTTCAGAAATCACTTGCCGATTGCTTATGGCTGGGTGGAAATCATGCAGTTCCCCCCACCACAGGTGTTTTTGTAGTCCCCGAAGTCCCCCTCTTGTTTTGGAGGGTGGGAATGATACCTCCCAAAGCCTGTGAAGGGCACAATTCTGCTGGAAAACAAGGTGCAGCCAGCCTGTTTGAGCGAGGGAACCAAGTTTTGGGGAAATTTGTTTCTGGTTCCATGGCAGGGCCTGGGATAGCTGGCGTGGGTCAACACAGAGGAGGTCTACAGGAAATGACCCCAGGAACATCTAAATTTGGTTATCTTGCTTATGGCCACACACAAGGGTTCCAGCCTGTAACCAAGACCTAAATTAGGGGTAAAAATTATGTAGTCTTCCAGTTTGGGCTGGACTACAACTCTTAACAAACCAGCATGGCCAAAGGTGACAAATATTGGGAGTTGCAGTCCAATGAACATTTGGAGGACTGCAGGATTACCACCCCAGCTTAAAACCTATTGTTACTTCCAATTTTAGTGAATCAACAGTAACTTGGTATGTCAACATTTATGTTAGTTCCATAGATTCAATGGGTCTATTCCAGCTGGAACTGACAAAAGCATTCAGGCTGACCTCCTCTCTCCTTGGGCTATTTTAAAGCTTTAGACGGGGGTGGGTGGGGAAGGATTAAAATATCTTTCAGTTTGGAAAACTTGCACACGCCACTTTAGCCAAACAAGCACCGTTAAATTTTCCCTTCAACCTGGGAAGTATTGTCCTCACCAAGTGCTTTGCTTATTTGCCTATATAACAGGAAACAAGTTTTAAATTATACTGCAGTTCAGTTTTAGCTTGACTGAAGAATAACCAGATCTAGCTCTGGGGAGGGGCATTCTCTGGA
The DNA here is from genome assembly GCA_948474755.1 of Ctenosaura bakeri. NCBI lineage: Eukaryota > Metazoa > Chordata > Lepidosauria > Squamata > Iguanidae > Ctenosaura > Ctenosaura bakeri. The sequence goes on along the minus strand of CAOLHI010000660.1, from coordinate 154,669 downwards.
AACTGGAGGGTGAGGGAAGACACCTGTTGGTATAACTATACAAAATTCATTTTCAGATTAACAGGTCAAGTAAAATCGTTAGGAATGAGAGAGCCCTAAACCTGCCTTCAAGGTAGATTAGAACATGAAATTATTCCAGCACTGGGCTTAGTGCATCTTCCTCTTTTTTGGTCCAAGGTGCCTCTTCCGTTGCTTGTAGAGGTGACGGAAATTCACAAATGGCCCTGAAGAATAGCGGGCAGGAGAGGGGGAGAGGGAAAAAAAAAGAAGTCTGAATTTCCAAAAACAGAAACGCTAGAAGAAAGGTGGAGTGTTGTAGCGTATCTACCTTATATTTTTCAGAACATAAGGCTTGTCTGGGATGTGAGGCCTGAGACCTCATCTGCAACTAGGACATATAGACAAGGGGCACCAGCCTTAAGCAAAACAACTTCTCCCCATGTCCCTGCGGTCCCAATCATTTCCCCAAAGTAATTTCCCTGCTGGTGAGCTTGTGCCTTCAGCACTGGTTTATGGGATACTCTGACCTTCCTGCCCTGTGCCTCTCAACTGCACAGTTAAGAAAGTCTGATAACTCTCATAGCTTCACCCTGAGGAATGCTGAGGTTTGCTTCTTGGGAAAGTGTTTAGAATTCTCTACCTGAGAGCTGTTTACGCTGAAGCTCAGAGGAGGGCACTAGAGCTTTCTAGCAGGGAATTCTAAGTACCACAAAAGACTTTAAGTCCCAGGATTCCATGGGATGGGGCCATGGTAGTCAAAGTGACATTGGATTACTATAATTGTGCAGTGCAGACACATTCCAGGGCTCTCTGCTCAGATCCTTAAATATATCAACCCTTAAGGAACCACCACTGAATTTGCTTCAGGTCAGCCTCTCCCCACTGATGACTAAACTGGGCCCAAAACCTCCCAAAGAAACTGAGACGAGCTGATGTGCATGAACTACTGGACAGCAATCTCTATTGGTTTCCTTCCCAATGACAGCCTCTGCTTGTCATCACCCACAATAGGTGGAGCAGGACTTCCTGGCACATTCTTTCTAGCCTCACTGTGCTTTAACCAGGGATTAAAGTTTTTTATTCTTGTAGGCCTTTGAGAATTGGTATTTCAGAGTAAACAGGCAGTGTATAATGTGCTGAACTCTTGTTACTTGAATTTGTTTTAACCGGTTTCAAATTTTATGATGACTCAGTTGCTTTTAACTTCCGTGTGCGCTTAATTTTTAACTATGTTTGTTTTAACGAATGAGTCCCAAACTGGGAAAAAGCCAGAAAAGAGAGAAAGAGATACTACATTTGTTGTTTGGTAAGGTACTTGGAGAACTTTAGTCCACTCCCTTGAACTTCATTTCCCAAAGTCCTGTGGCTGCAGGTCTGTTCTACAGAATTAAACTGATTTAATCCTCAGTCCCTCTCAGGGTACCTTCAAAGTACCTCAACAATCTACAGATCCCAGGATTTTTTAGGACAGAGCCATGACACACGAAGTGGTATCAAACTACTATAATTGTGTAGTGTGGATACACATTAAGATAGTAGGGAGAGGCTGTAGGGACAGAGCAAATACTCTGCAAGCGGAAGACTCCAGGCTCAATTCCCAGCAATGCCTACTGGGTCATATTTGGTGGAAGGTTGTCTTCCTATGTTCAAAGAAAGATACACTCTTCCTTGGGAAGGGAAATCTTTTTTTTTAAAGATTAACAGCAGTACTCTGAACTCACCAAGAAACAGCAACACAAGGTAGAGCTGAAGAATCACTGAAAATGGAATGGTGAAGCTTAACGGATAGGGCAACGTGAAGCTGAATCTCCCTGTGCTGTTGAAGACAGGAATGGCCTGGATCACGGACACAGCTGAGAAGAGAAGGAAAAGGGCCAAGAGTCAAGGCATCTCGTGGGGAAGCCCAAACAGCTACAGGATATGGGTAGCATCATTCACAGTGATATATGTGATAGAGCTAAATTAAATCATCACCACCGCGCTATCCCCATCCTCCCTGACCACAGAGAGGTGCCAGCTGCAAGGAGTGCAACAGGGAACAGCCTCAGCCTACCTTCTGCTAAGATGCCCAGAGGGTAGAGGGGTATCCAAATGCTGTATCGGATCCAGGTCAGGATCTTCCATTCTATATCGATACAGGACAGCATGTAGAACGGATACCTAGAACAGAAGCCAGGGAGGTCAAAAGATCCTTCCAACTCAGTTCATGTTCAAGAGGAAGAAAAGGAAGAGGCAAACTGGACAACGGCGGGGCAACTGACTGAAGCTGTACTGCCCTCCTGGGCTTAGCTGTTATCTGGACGTACCTTAGCCTCAAAGTCTCAGCCTAAGTTGGGGGGAGGCAACTGCGTGGAAGGCAAGGGCCAACTTCCTCCTCCAGACACCCCTCTGCATAGCAAGCCCTAATATCTATGTTTTCTTCTGCAGTCCCTCTCAAAACGATGGCAGGAAGCCACTTTCTGTAGCCATCTTGGAACGACTACAAAGAAAAACTATGCTGGGGGGGGGACATCAGTGATTCTTGGGTGCTTCTGAGCGCAGGGGTATTTTTGCTTGTTTTTAGGCATCGGGGGAACTTCCTGCATGGTTTGGGGACCCAATGTTTCCCCAAAATTATGCATTTTTTTAATTGAAGGTACATGCAAGCCTTCAGGGGCTGCAACCTGCCCAGCCCTGGTCTAAGTTGAACCTACACTCACTGGTACAGTGGTAGAGTTTGAAGATATTTATTTTAAAAAATTCGAATGGGTCTTGCCTACACAAAACCAAACCAACTCAAAATGCTTATGTTGATGTTTCCACTGCTTAAGAAAGGTAACAGGTAAGTTGAGCAAAGCAGACCATGACATCAGTTTAGTTGCAAATGAAAATTGGAAGCATTATACCACGGCTTCACAGAAAAGATGGATTTTGAGGAGGGCTCTTACGATATGATACCATACAAGTGCTCTAAAATGGAGTTCCAGGAATGGAAAAGGCAGAGATATTTAGAATACAGCACAGCAACTGATCCCCCGGCCCTCAGTACCTGAATATCTCAATCATGCTCCAGATGTAAAAGACAAAAAACACAACAGCTTTGCTCTGCATTTCTTCCACACCTCCAAGGACAAGGAACAAAATAAAGTTCCTTCCAACGACCTGGCAAAGGTTGAGATAAAGAGAGAAAGAGAGAGACAGAGATCAAGAATTGTATTTGGAAAAAGATCTGCAAGTTACAAGCTCTGTACCTAGGAGTCAAACTAAACAACAGCTTTGGCATTTTTTTCACCAAAGGGCTCCCCCAATGGGAGAAAGTCATATTTCTTATAGAATCTGCTTTTCCTCACCTACTTACTTTGCATTTAGTATGATTGTTTCCCAGCCTCTGTACATACACACTCATTATGACTCTCTCCACCCAAGAAACAAATCAGTTTTTGTATTTGTTCTCAAACTATGGGTTCCATCCCAGGAGAAAGGTGGGATGGAAATTAAATGTAAATAAATAAATAGACTACTGTAAGCCTATAGTCAATCTCATTTTCCAAAACGCACCCTTTACAGCCCACAGTGCAACCCACGATCCCCAAAACAACCCCCTTTCCAAACCTACAAACCTACATCACCACAGCTGCTGTCTCCCAGGTTGGAATACAGGCTGAATTCAAACTGGGCCCACATTCCCGTAGCAGCTAGTGGCTTCAGTGTCAGTGGGACAATGAATCCATTCCTGGTTTTAGCCAGACTTTTAAGGAGCTATTCACAGATTACATACCCTGGAAAAGCTCCTTTACAATTCAGACTAAAATTCAGAGTGGATTCACTTACATCAGAGCCCCAGCCATCACTGACATTCTCTCCCAACATTATGAAAGTATTTCCCAACTGATTTTCCATGTTGCCTTGAAGAAAAGTTACCTGGAAAAAGACGGGTGCTAGAGGAGCTCTAACTAGACCTATTAAGGTGTTCACTATCTCCAGGACGGCCAACATCTGGCAGAAGTACATCACGTCTGCAGTCGTGTGAAACGTATCAAAGAAGGAATCTGGAAGAACAGACAAGAGTTCAGTTTCAGAGGTTAGACCACAAGGAAGCAAAAGGACCACTCTCCTTATATTAGGACCCCCCCCTCTCTCTCCCCCAGTCATTTCCTGAAGCTGAAGAGTGGGAAATTCAAGTCACATAGAGGCACACTTCTTCACAAAGTGCATTGTTAAACTGTGGATCTCACTGCCCCAAGATGCAGAGATGGCTGACAACTTGGGACAGCTTTGAAGGGGACGGGATATACATTCATCAATAGCTACTAGAGAGTGGATGGATAGATTTCATCTCTGGTATCAAAGACAGAATGCCTTTGCACGTCAGTTGCTGAGGAATGCAAAGTAGAGGGTGGGCACCCAGCTGCTCCCCAACCCTCCCGGAGGCTGGCTGCTGCACGAACAGACTGCTGGGGATTATGGGGATCACAACCAGACGCTTCTCCAATCTGCCCACCCTCCACCAGCGACTGAACGGCCATGCAGTGGAGACTGTAGCAGTTAAGTCGTGTGTCCTGGCAGAAGTGAGAGAGGAGCCAGAGTGTAGTTCTGCCCATGGAACTTTTATGCTGTGATATGGGATCTCAGCTCTTTATGTTCTTATGCCCCTCCCTTCCAGGAACCAAATGTGGGAGGCTGGAGCCAGGTGGCAGTGATGCAACAAGAGCATATCCTTGCACTGACATCCAAACCCTTAATCAAACTCCAGGTCTTCACCTCACAGGAACAAGAGCAGTAAGGAACGAACAAGACCCACTTGCCTTTCCCGAGCATGAAGAGCCGAACCGTCATGTTCACAAAGATCCAAGAGAAGCCCAGGAACTGCACGAGATTGTACATGAACAAGTATCCTCTCTTCAAGTGCCGGAAAGCTGGAAGGACAAAGGTGAGGGGAAGGAAACAAGAGGAGATGCTGGAACATAAGACCTTTAAAAATGGGTCCTCGTGCTAATGTAAAAGCAGGTTTTCCAACAGCTTTAAGCCAACAGTTTTAATCATGCAGCCCATGAAGCAACATGCCAGAGCTGTTTCTGCATTAAGCATTTTGGCAGCCCAATATCTGAATGCAAGCATGTGCACACACACACATGTATCACAAGGTTTGTACATACAATGATAAATTAACCTAAAGGTTATTTGAAACATACAGTCCTGCCCCACATCACATCCAAGATGTAACACTCTCAGAAGTATCAAAATATTCAGAACAACCAGCTGTTCCCAGTTCCCATTTCATTCTGATGGGGTTTGCACAGAAGACTCTAAATTTGTGCCCCAAACTTTAGAAAAGTGGCATGCTGGCAAGGGTGGACATAATGCACCAAGATTTCCATAGCATCTAGCACATGGCACAGGAGAAATAATTGTCTTATCTGATACTTTTTCTGGGAAGTTCATATACACATATTGCTACCTGAAAAGCACAATCACTTACGGTCTTTGGGGATTCTGTTTTCTATGTTGATTTTGTTAATTCTTTCTTCTTCCTAAAAAATTAGAGAGAAAGGTTTTTGGGAGCATTAGAGCTGTCTGGAAGTGGCCACTCAGTTTCAGGTATAGATTGTCTGAAACATGGATAGGAGGTATTCTGTAACCTCTCTTTCTTGCTGAGCTGGGCATACTGGCAACAACAACCATGAGTCCCCAAGCATGTTCAAGAACAAGCATGCTGCACCCTTGTATTACCTTGGCCTTCAGCTCCATCTCAGCATCTGATTCATCCAGCCATCGATCAAAATCCGGAGCAAGAAACAGCGGACGCTTCTCCTGCTTGGTCAACCGTTCCCACCAGTGGCTCTCCGCCTTCTTCACTGTGATGTTCACTTGTCGTTGTGTCACTTTATATGCTGGCTGAAAGAATGCAAGGCCAGTGCATCATCAGAAATCAGAAAGCTTGTGTTCTACAGGTAAAGACACTTTGCTGAAAACATCACACATTGCACAGTGGATGCATTCAGAGGTTACTATAAGCAATAAACCAGGAAAATAAGCCAACAGACCAGGCTGAAGAGGGAAAAAATACTAACAAAATACTAACAAATACTCAGCAGTTGATATATATATATTGGCTAAGCTGATTTGGAATCTGAAGGACACACACCTTAGGAAATCACACATTTTCTAAAGAGCATTCTACAGCATCCTTCACACCAAAAAATCAAATGTAATTTAGCTTGTTTAACAGTCATGACAAGTGTAGTGTAGTGTTTTGGTTATGCAGTGTTTAGCTTTGGCCTAACATCTAGGAGTGGGAATCATGAAGCCCTCCAGATCTTGCTGGAATTCAAGGTAATGGTGGGGAAGGATGGGTGTTGAAGTTCCACAAGATTTGGAGGGCTGCACAACTTTCACCCTGACACAGCGTCACTCACTGAACAAAAACCAAACAACAGTTGGTAAGGAGCATAATTAAACATGCTTCACCTATAAAGAAATATTTTTTCTTTACAGGTGAATATGGGTGCTGACAGTGGGCACAACAGGTGGCATGAAGCAACTGAAGTGAATAATAAAAGACAACTTAAAATGGAAGTAGAACGCTCGTTGCACAACCAGAAGGCTCACGGCTGACACGCTATGAGTAATCAGTCCATTCCACAAATCTTGGCACTGTGACCTGGTGGAGAAGTTTGTGCGATAAGCCATGGTCTGGTTGCCAAACAATGCCCTGAAAGTAAGAGTGACATACTCCCTTCTTTCACTGTGCGAAACACAGCCAAATCAACAAAGAAGGCTTGCATCACAGCCAAAGGTTGTGTTGAAATTTTGCACCATCACTGCAAGTTTCTGTGTCTATCTGTGGCACCGGGGTGGGCACCTTCAGTGGGTCTACAGACTACTGTCTAAGTCTAAAGTTAATATACCTTCAGCATCTCCATGGCGGAGGATGGATTTGAACTCAAGTCCCCTTAGGGTCCTAGCCTAACCAGTCCATCACACCGGCTCTTAGATAATTGGCTATAAAAAATTATCTAGTGCAAGAGAAATTAAACGCTCTAGGGTGCTTCTTTTTTTTTTAAGTTTTGCTTTTCTTTTTAAACAAGCAAAAAACAATAGCCCTCACACCATGCAGAAAGGAAAACACCTCCCTGGCTAATCTGCAAGCCTACACCCTGTCTCTTGGCTCAAGAGGTGCTACCTTAACCAACTAGAATTTCTAGTAAAGTTGAGATAAATGTTGAGCAATCCACTACAACGGCTTCTATCTACAAACCTGCCTGGCCACATCATCGTTCCTTCTAACAGCACATTCAGGAGGTTGCTAGTGTGCAACCAACGGAACGCTGTGGTTCGTGCAATGCCTTTGGTTTGCCAAAGTACAGGAATAGCTCAGTTCACAAAGTTTCTGGCAGCAAAGTTACTTTTCCAAAGTCTCTTTACACCAGACTTTCCTTTTCTTCCTCATTGTCTGTCTATCCAAGACAATTTTTAGCAGCATCAGAATGGGGAAGGCTGGAGAAACACAGACCTTTCAGGGTCAGGTTATAGCTGTGCGTCTGCAATAAACAACAAAGTTTGAGCTGGGGAAAAATGGGGATTCTGTTCTAGCCAATATTACCAACAGGTAATCCAACAGGTAAGGTAAACAGCAGGTACCTCCACAATCCTGTACTGAGCACATGTTGTGAATATGAGAACAGAGAGGAAAGGAGAGAGCTGATAAGCCTGATTTACCAGCTACCCCCAGCATGTGAAAAAAGCAGAGATCTAGAAGTCTGGCCACCAACACAGAAAATCTTCAGAAAGGTAGAAACTGATCAAAGAAAAATTATGCTTGGATGCATTTTGGAAGGTTCAAAATGCTTTTATTTTTGCAAGGCTTAACTGACACAGAGATTTCATTTCACGTGTGCATATTATTAGTTTTGGATAAAGAGTTGCAGAAATACTCTTTTTTAAAAATGATGTAGGATTCTCTCTCTCTGTTCTTTCCATGTTGCTTCTGTCTCTGTTACAAAATCTTCTATTAAACAAGTCCAGTTCAAGAACCTACCTACCTCTTTAACTGATGTATATCCACACATTAACATTAAGCCAAACGCCACAAATGCTACAGTTCTAAACAAATTATTAACTGATTTCTCCCCAAGTTCCCCAAAAGCAAAGGCAACGTTTTAAACCAACTCAAGAAGGAAAACAGAAAAGCTTACCTGTGGTTTCACCAGTTCTAGGAACTGAATTTGAAATTCGTACACATTGTCCCCCTTGGCGCCATGGCCATGAGCTGGAAAAACAGAGATGTGTGTCCTATTTTTAGAATTCTAGACAGTGATAAGAGAATGGCAGCAAATCTTGCCTTCCACAGATCAAAAATTAGCTGCCTCTCAAGATGACTTCCAACATAATTGTTATAAGCTAACAAAAAGGGGTGGCTATTCAGCACAGACATAAAAACAAAAATGATGAAACATGAAGAAAAACTGGAAATTTGCAAGTCTTACTTAAAGCTCAGCCTTCTTTTGATACTAAAATGAATCTGGATGCATGCATGTCTATTTGTTCTTATCATTTCTGACTTATGGCAACCCTATCACTAGGTTTTCTTGGCAAGATTTGTTCAGAGGGGGTTTGCCTTTGTACACTTGCAAACGCACACAGATAAGGAATACAAACCTCACCCATTCTATGGGCAAGGAATTCCCATGAGCCAAAACTATGTGCTTCTGCCTTCAGCAGTCATAAAATACAGTTCGCCCTCCACATTTGCTAGAGTGAGGCGACTGTGGGATTTTTCCACTTTTGCAGGACTTTTGCAAAAGTGGAAAATTGCAAATATCAATATGTATGTGTCTGAAGGCATGGTGCGGAGAACATTCTGGACAGAGTCCAAACTACAGGCCTCTCACCAAAATGGTGAGAGACCTGGAAGCCGTGAAGCCCTATGAGGATGGACTTAGAGAGCTGGGTATGTTTAGTCTGCAGAAGAGAAGGTGAAGAGGGGACATGAGAGCCATGTTTCAATATTTGAAGGGAGGCCACGTAGAGGAAGGAGAGGGCTTGTTTTCTGCTGCTCCAGAGAGCAGGACAAGGAGCCATGGATTCAAGCTGCAGGAAAGGAGATTCCACCTGAACCTCAGGAAGAACTTCCTGACAGTCAGGGCTGTCCGGCAGTGGAATCTGCTGCCTCGGAGTGTAGTGGAGTCTCCTTCTTTGGAGGTTTTTAAGCAGAGGCTGGATGGCCATCTGTCGGGAGTGCTTTGAGGGTGTTCCTGCATGGCAGGGGGTTGGACTGGATGGCCCCTGGGGGTCTCTTCCAACTCTACATTCCTATGATTCTATGATTCTACATCAGGGAAAGGGGTTGGGTCAGCGTGGTGGCCCCATACTTCCTCTTTCTTGCCCATCTCTTTCCTTGGGTGTAGGGAACATCAGAAGAGGGCTTGCGGTGCTGAGAAATAGGGCTGTGATCTGTTCTTAGCTGGCAAGGCAATGGGTGATGGAGGAGAACCAGACGTGAGTTTTTAAGGTAGCCTGATCAGAGCCGCCAAGAGGGAAAGATCCCCTAGAAAAAGAGTGCCTAAGCTGGGAGCGAGAGAGTATGAGTTTGAAGAAACCTGCAAATCTGGGAAATCTGGGAAAGTCAAACCTGCAAATATGGAGGGCCAACTGTACGCCATTAAAAGTGAATGTGGCAGCTTGTGCAAAGAGTTCAACAGTTTTCTAGCGCAAGCTCTTGGAAGCAAGGCCAACTCACGATGGGAACTCTGCTCAAACCAAGCCAGCATTTACATAGGAATTCATTTCCCTTTCAAAACAAATGCGATTATTCTAAAACCCAAACAGATACTGCACACACATGGCTAGAAAAAAGCAACACTCTTCCTCAAAAGGTTGTTGACCTTCAGGTGTACGGATTAGGGAAATGGGGAAATGCCATCGCCATATTTAAATGAGATGACACTTGTGTGAAAATACACATTAGATCAGGAAGCTAAAATGTAATACTGGCCATTTCCACACTGGACTGTTGCAGTGCTATTATTCCACTTTCAACATCCTATGGAATCTTGGGGTTTGCAGGTTAAGGAGGGGCCGGTGGGTCCCTCCCGAAACTGCAAACCACAGGATTCCCTAGGATGTTGAAAGTGGAATAATAGCACTGCAACAGTCCAGTGTGGAAATGGCCCCTGTCAACATAACTATCAGCATTGTCACCATACTTATTTTCATAAGTGCCTTGTACGGCATTCAGAGTTGCAACGGGCAAGCCTTACTTTCTCTTCTCCAAAATGGCTGCATCCTAAAACAAGACTGAAAATGGGCCTACCTTTGAAATGGAGCACATTGTCTGCAATAGTGATGTCAGGATTCTGTGGGGGGAAGAAAGAGAGTTTTGTGTGCAACCAGTGGGATTTTATTATTATTTTCTACATTGTTGCTAGCCTGTTTCTCCAAATTAAGAGGGTCTCCAATACTGAAAGCTGGCTGGCTGGCTAGCTTAGGGGGCACAGAGTGAGCCATGCGGCACAACTATTACCTTGTTGCCACTTGGCAGCATCTGCCACCAAGATGACCACCTCACTCTGTCCACGGATAACGCTAGTCCTGCAGCCAATGCCAGCAGGAGTTGGTGGCTTTCACGTCAATGGGACAATGGACTTGCTCCAGGTTTCAGATAGAAACTTTAAAGGAGTTACTCCCGGCCACAAGTTCAGCAATTTGGAGAGCTCCTTTGAATTTCAGACTAAAGCCTATAGCAGAGTCACTGCTCCCCGATACAGGAAAGACAACTGGCTGATGTGCAGAGAAGCCAGCCTGTAACCTGGATAGAACAGAAAAGAGCCCTGGTGGTGCAGTGGTTAAATGCCGGTACTGCAAGCCACAAGGTTGTGAGTTCGATCCTGCTGGGCCCCAGGTTGACCCAGCCTTCCATCCTTTCGCAGGTCGGTAAAATGAGTACCCAGCTTGTTGGGAGCATGTATAGAAACGTTTCGAAATACATGCTATTTGTAAGTTGTTCGCCGCCTCGATCCATATGGAGAGGCGGGATACAAATAAATAAATAAAAAAGACTGCCCACACACTCTTTCTCAGCATTGCTGCACCCTCATCTTCTCAAGCAAATCAAGGGGAGTGGGCTGGGGAGCACCCCTACGATCCCCTCCAAGGTGACGTTAATAAAAACCACCCTCTGGCTAAGGAAAAAAAAAGACTTGCTATTCCCACCAACACACCCACCTACTATTCTCACCAGCAAGAACAAAGCATCTGAAAATCCGGTTTTGCAAGAAGGAAACCGAAGGCTAATGAGGATGCAGCAAGAACAAAGCACGGCTGGGGCAACCAACCCAAGGACACCGGCGGGAGAGGGATGGAGGGAGCTGCCTTGCAGGGTTGATAGGGTTATCAGGGCCTCGGTCCTGATAACCCTGATAGGGTTATCAGGGCCTCGGTCCATCCGGCCCAGCAGTGCCCACTCTGACCGGCAGCCACGGCTCTCCGGGGCTTCAGGCAGGATTCTTTCCTTCGCACTCCTGGGAGATGCCTTTGGTGGCTGACCCTCAAATCTCCTCTATGGGAGAATGCCTCGTGCACTGGTCCACCAATCTTAATAATGCAAACTCTGACCGGCAGCAGCAGCTCTCGAAGGATTTTTTTTCTTTTGTCAGCCCGACCTGGAGGTGGCTTTGGGGGCTGAGTTTTGTCCGCCTCTTAGTGAGTCAGAGCCTTGGTTTGCCCCAAAGAAATCCACAGGGGGCGGAATAGGGTGATCACACCTTTGTTGTGTGTTAAATATGGCTGGGGGGGCAGAGTTATTCCCGGTTTTGCCACTTCCACGGGGGTCCTGTGCTCCTAACCCTGCCAATGGGGAAGGAGGACTGTAATGATAAACACTAAAAATAGTGCAACTCCCAGCATTCCTTCCCCTTGGCTAGGCTGGCCAGGGCTAGGCTGGGGCTTGCCATCCAACCAGGGTCAGCCAGGACTGCTGGGGCTTGCAATCCAACCAGGGCCGGCCAGGGCTGCTGGGGCTTGCAATCCAAACCAGAGCTGGCCAGGGCTGCCAGGGCTTGCAATCCAAACCAGGGCTGCCAGGGCTTGCAATCCAAACCAGGGCCGGCCAGGGCTGCTGGGGCTTGCCATCCAACCAGGGTCAGCCAGGACTGCTGGGGCTTGCAATCCAAACCAGGGCTGCTGGGGCTTGCCATCCAAATCAGGGCTGGCCAGGGCTGCCGGGGCTTGCAATCCAAACCAGAGCTGCTGGGGCTTGCCATCCAAATCAGGGCTGCCAGGGCTTGCAATACAAACCAGGGCTGGCCAGGGCTGCTGGGGCTTGCCATCCAAACCAGGGCTGGCCAGGGCTGCTGGGGCTTGCAATCCAAACCAGAGCTGGCCAGGGCTGCCAGGGCTTGCAATCCAAACCAGGGCTGCCAGGGCTTGCAATCCAAACCAGGGCCGGCCAGGGCTGCTGGGGCTTGCCATCCAACCAGGGTCAGCCAGGACTGCTGGGGCTTGCAATCCAAACCAGGGCTGCTGGGGCTTGCCATCCAAATCAGGGCTGGCCAGGGCTGCCGGGGCTTGCAATCCAAACCAGAGCTGGCCATGGGCGCCAGGGCTTGCATCCAAACCAGGGCTGCCAGGGCTTGCAATCCAAACCAGGGCGGCCAGGGCTGCTGGGGCTTGCCATCCAAACCAGGGCTGGCCAGGGCTGCTGGGGCTTGCAATCCAAACCAGGCTGCTGGGGCTTGCCATCCAAATCAGGGCTGCCAGGGCTGCGGCTGCAATCCAAACCAGGCTGCTGGGCTTGCCATCCAAATCAGGGCTGCCAGGGGCTTGCAATCCAAACCAGGGCGCCAGGGCTGCTGGGGCTTGCAATCCAAACCAGGGCCGGTCAAGGATGCTGGGGCTTGCCATGCAAACCAGGGCTGGTCAAGGATGCTGGGGCTTGCAATCCAAACCAGGGCCAGCCAGGCTGCGGGGCTTGCAATCCAAACCAGGGCCGGTCAGGATGCTGGGGCTTGCCATGCAAACCAGGGCTGGTCAAGGATGCTGGGGCTTGCAATCCAAACCAGGGCCAGCCAGGGCTGCCGGGGCTTGCAATCCAAACCAGGGCCGGTCAAGGATGCTGGGGCTTGCCATGCAAACCAGGGCTGGTCAAGGATGCTGGGGCTTGCAATCCAAACCAGGGCCAGCCAGGGCTGCCGGGGCTTGCAATCCAAACCAGGGCCGGTCAAGGATGCTGGGGCTTGCCATGCAAACCAGGGCTGGTCAAGGATGCTGGGGCTTGCAATCCAAACCAGGGCCAGCCAGGGCTGCCGGGGCTTGCAATCCAAACCAGGGCTGCTGGGACTTGCAATCCAACCAGGGCTGCCGGCCAGGACTGCTGGGTCTTGCAGTCCAACCCAGGGCTGCCGGCCAGGGCTGCCGGGGCTTGCCGTCCAGCCGAGGGGGTCGCCGCCTCCGGGAGGCTGCAGCATCTCCAACCCGCGCAGCCCAGCGCCCGGGGGACCCGCAAGGCCCCGGAAAGGAGGCGGCGGCGTTGGCGCTGGCGCTCCAGGCCCGGCCGGCCGCCCCTCCGCCCCCGCAGCCCCCCGGGGCGCCCACCTGGACGTCGCTGAGCTCCACGCGGAGGTAGAGCTCGCGGTGCCGCTGCGCCCAGTGCACCTGCGGGGTCAGGCTCCCGCCCCCGCCGCCGCCGCCGCCGCTGCCGCTCTGCGCCGCCGACATCCTCGCTGCGCCCGGCCGAGGAGGAAGGCAGGAAGACAGGCAGGCGAGGCAGGAGGGCGACGGGACGGCGCGCCGCCCCGCGCGTGCGCACCCGGCCCAGGCCCCGCCCACTTCCGGCGGGGGGGCTACGACGCCCAGCATCCCCGGACCGGGGGGGTGATGGGAGTTGTAGTCCCCCCGCCTAAGAGAAGAAGGGAGGGATAAATCCCTGAGCGCCTCCCTCGCCCGCCAGAGTGGGATGCCCTTTATTCGGGAGGGGGAGGGGAGTTTTAAAAAACGCACGCCTTGCATCCCAAGTGTGCTCCCCGGCGGGCCCCCCTTTCCGCCTGCGGCCCAAGCGGAGGGCGAGGGAGGGCGTCCCTCCTGGGTCCGCACCGGCCTGTTGTAGCGCGACGGTCCCGCTCGCGGCCTCCGAGGGGGCCCCGGGCTCGAGGGAGGGGCCTTGGCGGGGAGGCCTCCCTGGGGACCCCTCAGGCCCCTCCCCGGACTGCCAAGCCCGGGGCTCCCTCGGCGGGGGTGGCCAGCGGGACCGTGGCGCTATAACAGGCCGGTGCGGGGGCGGCGCGCGCGCGCGCGCGTCCGGGGGGCGCGTCCTCGGGGCCCGCCGGCGGGGGCGGTATAAGCGCCGGGAGGGGAGGAAGCGGAAGCGCCAGCGCCGAGGCCCCGAGTTCCGCAGCCGCGGCGGCCGGGGAGGCGGAGCGGGGCGGGCGCCGGGAGAGGGGAGCGCGGGGGAGGCGGCGCGCGGGGGCCCGGCCGGAGGGAGCGCGAGAGGGGGGGCTCCGGCTCTCCGGCCCGGCGCCGGGCGGGCGAAGCGGGGAGGCCGGCCCCGGCCCCGGCCCCGGCTCCCGGGCGGCCCCCGAGGGCCCGGCGCCCACCCTCGGACCTTAGGAGCCGCGCCCGGACCCTGGGTAAGAGAGGCCCCGGGGCGGGGCGGGGCGGGGAGCCGGGCCTGGGTGGGCGCTCCGGCATGTGGAGCCCCCCGCTTTAACCCCTGGGGCCGGCAGGCCCAGCCCCTCCCCTCTTCTCCCGGGACGCTTCCGCACTGGGCTGTGACAGCGCGACGATCCCGCTTTCAGCGGCCTCTGGGACCCTGGGCCCTGCGGAGGGGCCTCCGAGGCAGACCCCAGGATGCCGTAGCACGCTGGCCATTTCCGCACGAGCCTGTTGTAGCGCTCCGATTCCGCTTGCAACCTCCTCTGGACTCCTGGGGTTTGCCGTTTCGGGAGGGGCCAGATGTCCGAAACTGCAAACCCCAGGAGTCCAGAGGAGGTTGCAAGCGGAATCGGAGCGCTACAACAGGCTCGTGCGGAAGTGGCCGTTGCAAGTGGGATCCCCGCGCTGTCAGAGCCCCCGGTTCCGAAGGCGAGGCCGGCAGCCCTTCCCCGGGGGGCCCAGGAGCGCCTGCCGGCGTGGAGCCCGGGGAGCCCTTGGCCACTTCCACAGGTGAGAGGAGAGCGCTGCCCTTCCATGGAGGGTCAGCCTGATGTGGGGGGGGTGAGCCCTGGATGACCTCCCTGGAGACCAGGGCCCCCTTCCCCACGGGGTGACCTTGGGCGGGTCACACACTCTCAGCCCCAGAAGACCCCGGGACAGCGTTGCCTTCGGTTCTCCATCAGCCAGAAGCAACCTGGAGGCGCGTGGCCACTTCTCTTGAGCCAAGCCCTGTATCTTTCAGCTCCGACTGGCAGCCGCCCAGGCTTTCGGGCAGGATCCCTTCCCGACCTGGATCCTGGACCGGGGACCTCTGGCGTGAGATCCCAGGAAGCTCCCTCCTGCATGAGATCACAGGCCCCAGTTGCCTGGGCAGATCAGGCCCTGGGTCCACCGAGCCCAGCGTTGTCAGCACCGCCTGGCTTCCCATAGTTTCAGGCCGGAATCTTTCCCAGCCCTACCTGGAGATCCCTGATGCTTCCTCCCCTGGTCTCCCATCCAGGTGCCAAGTAGACCTGGCCCTGCTTAGTTCAGAAATCAGGACTTAGAGCATCCAAGGCATTACCCCTCATCGCTGGAAAAGGGCACCTTGACCATCCACTTCCTGGAGATCTCTGGTCTTTCTTGGTGGCCTCCCAAACTCACGTGCAGATCGGGACTGACCCTGCTTTGCTTCCGAGGTCGGACAGGATTGGATGTGTTTAGGGTAGTACAGAGGTGCAGTGGGTTGACCTTGGGATACGACAGATCCTGAGGTCATCAAGGCAGAGTGGAGGGCTTCTAGGTCTCCAGATGTTTTGGCCTCCTACCCTAGCCTGTCCTACTCAAAATGGCCAATTGGAAAGTGTTGTGGGAGCTGTAATCCACAATGCTTGGAGCACTGAACCCTTTGCTGATGTATTTGTTGTTCTTATGTGCTGTCCAGTCAGCTTCAGCCCGTGCCAGCCCTGTGAATGAGAGATCTCCGAGACATTAGCAGCCCCGCTCGGATCTTCAGACTCAGGACACCCGTGGCTTCCTTGATGGAGCCTGGTCACCTGTCATGTGGCCTTCCTCTTTTCCTACCGTCCTTCAGGAGACCTGGACCCAGGTTCCGTAGGACTCTATAGGTCATAACCAGCCCCTTGATTGGTGCTTAGGATGCCTTGGGTCTTCCCTTTCCAGAAACGCACCATGCAATATGGCAGCAGCCATGGAGACTGAACAGCCGGGCCTGGAAATCTTCGAAACGGCAGGACGCGAGGAGGATGCGGCTCCGGAGGAGAAGGCCAGGTTGGAACCGTACTACGTGGAGAGGTATTCCTGGAGTCACCTGAAGAAGCTGCTGACGGACACCAGGAAATACCACGGCTGCCTGATGGCCAAGGCGCCCCATGACTTTACATTTGTGAAGAAGAACGACCCAGAAGGACCCCACTCGGACAGGGTCTACTACCTTGGTAAGCCTGACGGTTGGAACCGTATCCTGTTTCCAGTATTCCAAGATAACGTCAAAATGGTGATTTATAGTGTCTTGGCCGGGTTGGACTCAGATCCAGGTGAACTTGTTTTAGCTCCTGTCTCTGCCGCAGCTCCAGGTCTGGCATCATTTTACACTGCAATTGTTTTTCATTCTTAGTTCCCGCGTTCAATGAAAGAGAATGCTAGTAGCAAACCATACAGGGTTGCTGTGAAAGTGGAAAAGCGTTTAAAATGCTTGGGCAAGTAAGGGTGCATGTTTTAATTGCTTTAATCAGGAGATTAGGCATACCTTTTTGAAAAGAAAAGGATTTTTTGTTTTGTTTTAGGGATATTAATAATAATAATAATAAAATTTATTTTTATCCCGCCTCTCCCAGTGGATCGAGGCGGCATTACAGGAATATATAAATACATTAAAACATTAAAATGTACCCCATCCTCCCCACCCACCTGATAGGACATTAATAGGACATTTTGAGCAGACTAGTTAAAGGTGACCTTTTGTTCCAATAATAGGAGTTCTGTTTTTGTTCATTTGTTATGTCAGAATGGCAATTGTACGGCCCTCCAGATGTTGTTGGACTGCAAGTCCCAGCAACCCTAGCCAGCATAGCCAATGCTGGGAGGAATACTAGAGGTTGTAGTATGATAACATGTGGAGGGCCACATGATTCCCATCCCTCCTGAATTATGTTGCCTTTTGGTACCCTAAAATGTCACTTAGGTGTGGAGAAACAATATTCCTCTTCGTTCATTTGAATGATGACAGTCTTTCCTAATACAGGATTAATGTATAGAATTCACTGCCATACTCTGCATCGTTCTGGATCTTACAGAGTATAGGGGATAGGCAGAGAAACAGTGGTCTAAACATGGTTGTCTCTTCCAGCCATGGTAGACCCATTTATTAACTGGATTTACATAAAGGTTGGCTTATTTAGTTCTCATTGATTTAGTAAGTCTGTTCCAGTTGGGACAATAACTGCATTTAGGCCAAGGAGTCCCACAATCTGGCTAGACAGAGCTCTGTAGGCAGACTATTTCAGTGACGGGATTTTAGATACTGAATGGACAGAAAAAAGGTGTTAAAATATCAGTTTACATAGCTCTCCATTCAGCAGACAAAAGAGAGCATCTGTAAACTGAGATCTCTCCTTTCTCTTGGTCTAAACACCTTGATCCTGGAACTGAGTTGAAGGGAGGCAGATGGAATAACACGTCAGCCCTTATATTGGCAGAACTGGAGAGTAAATTTAAGGATTGCACTAGCTGGGGAAAAAGAGGCCTGTTTAAAGATCTCAGAAGAAGAGGCCAAAGCAGAGCACGTGGAAGCAGAAATTCCAAAAGTTTGGTGGTATCCTTGCAAAGGTCCTGCCCGGTAGTCAGGAACACGATGGTGGCTGATGGAGAGAGAGGGTGAAATGGCAAGAGAGAAGAGCCTTTGAGACTGACCTCAGGACCTGGGCAAGGTTGTAGAGGTGCAGACTTTTAAAATTAGGTTGGGAAATTAAAGAGGAAAAAGAAGTCTTCAGGTCAGCTGTTTTGGAACCTTCAGCCTCGGAGTCAGTATAGCTTAGATTATTCATTCCTGGGGACAAATGGTAGTCGGGACAAGTTTTATCTGCCATCAGATAAAATTGTATTTTAGAAAGTAATTTTTGTTACAGCAATTATTGGATTTTTTTTTTAAAAAAGCATGCTTCAAGATTTGACCTTGGATAGGGTCTTCTGTTGTATTTCTCTGCACGGTGTTTTGCTAACCAGAAAATTCTGTGTGTTTTTTGTTTGTTTTTAATATTTAGCAATGTCAGGGGAGAACAGGGAAAACACACTTTTCTATTCTGATATTCCCAAAAACATAAACAAAGCTGCTATTCTCATGCTTTCCTGGAAGCCTCTCTTAGACCTTTTTCAGGTGAGTGACTTGGATGCATCTTTTACACTTCAATTCGCGTTTCATGCTTTTTTCCAATGGATGTTTTTTCGAGGTAGAGCCGTATCTTGTCTGAGTGAGATGCAGCTGTGAGAGGATGAAAGCCATTAAAACAGGAGCTAGAACAGAAAACCTCATGGCTCTGATTATGTTCCAGCTCTCTTGTACATCTACATTGTTCAGTGATTAAAAATTTAAAACATTTTCCACTTTAAGATTTTTAGCTTTGGTGCATTTTGTAAATGGCCTTCTATTGAGATGCTTCATCCTATCCCTCTAAAAAGCCTTTTAGTGTTTCTTGCCTTATATTGGGTGCCTGGCTGTCTTACAAAAAAATGGAAAAAGTTTTTGAGCACCATCCAGCAGACATTAGTGCAATGCAAGTCCTCTCTGAATTCAGCCAGCCTTTATTGCTTAGTTCTGAGCTTGTTTACTCAGAAGTAAGGCTTTCTGTGTAGAGCAGAACTTCAGTCTGTAGATAGTTGCAGCTGAGCCCCCTTGTTTTCCATGTTTCCCACAACTCACTCCTTTATTTTAGAAATAACGCAAAATGAAAGTGCTTGTAAAAGCAACTGTTTATAGTAAAGCTCCCAGAATCCACTGGTTAGAATGACTGGAAAATTCTGAGAGTTGCAATCCAAAAAGGATATATCTCAAACTGCAAAGTGCTTGTGCTGTACAGTGCTCCTTCACTGTTTTGTGGGTTTTGTGAGCTTTATATTGTATATTCTTCGATAAGTAGGCTTGGGGAATGCTTGCTTGGTCCTTCGGGGACTTGACACATGATTCCAGGTCTAACCGTGGCTTTTGTTGGATGATGGTGCGATTTTCTTTGACAACTTCAGTCTCTAAGAAAATGTAAAAAGCCAGCCTTGTTAAGTAACCCATAGAAAAAACTAGATTGTAGTCCATCCTTTCTGACACTGTCTCCTCCCATATCAGGCCAGCTTGGATTATGGGATGTACTCCCGTGAGGAGGAGTTGCTGAGGGAGAGAAAGCG
This sequence comes from Ctenosaura bakeri, assembly GCA_948474755.1. NCBI lineage: Eukaryota > Metazoa > Chordata > Lepidosauria > Squamata > Iguanidae > Ctenosaura > Ctenosaura bakeri. The sequence continues at coordinate 135,151 of CAOLHI010000660.1, read as the reverse complement.
GATTGGGACGATCGGGATCGCCTCTTACGATTACCACCAGGAAAGTGGGACGTTTTTGTTCCAAGCGGGCAGTGGACTTTACTACGTGAAAGATGGCGGCCCCCATGGGTTCACGGTGAGTTGAAACTGGTTGGTGGAAATGCCTTTTCATCTGGCAAAAGAAGCAGCTGGATTGAGGGGGTAACACCAGGTCTTGTGAACTTCTGGTAACAGTAGCAGAAGTAGCCATGTTTGCCATAAAAAATTCCCTTTCCATCCATCCTTCTTTCCATCCTTTCTTTCTTCCTATTTTTCTTCCTACCTCCTTCCTTCTTCTTGCTTCTTACCTCCCCCTCTTCTTCCTTCCTTCTCTTTCTTCCTCTTCCCACTCCTCTTTGATTGCCCACATATTTATGCCCTTGGTCCAATAAAACTATTTCATCAATCAGTCAGTCAATAAGGGTAATCGTTTTATTAGTTCAAGGCCAAGGAGAACCAGTGTGGTGTAGCAGTTTGGATACTCGGGTAGATTCAAATCCCCTCTCAACATGGAAACCCACTGGGTTATTTTGGACACTCTCAGCCTCACAGTAAGGCAAAGGCAAACCCCCCTCTGAACAAACCTGGCCAAAAAAGGGGAAACAATGGGTTTGGCCTGTATTAGATGGGGTTACACTCCCAAAATGCAGGTTCACAGTTTGGGGGTACTCCTGAATTCAGCTTTGAACATGGAGGCCCATGTTTCTGCACTGGTTGGGAGTGGTTTTGCAAACTAAAGCTTGTGCTTCAATTATGCCAGTTCTTTGAGACATTGGATCTTGTCATAATGGTACATGCCTTGGTTACATTTCATTTGGAGTACTGTAATACTCTCTGCTTGGAGCTGCCTTTGAAGAGTGTTCAGAAACTTCAGTTGGTCCAAAGAGCTGCAGCCAGATGGTTAACTGGGGCAGGTTACAGAGAGCATGCTAAGAGAGGCAGGGTTGCCAGTTTTCACTGCAACGTGTCCTCATTTCAGGAATTTTTGGATCCTCAGGGGAGCAATAATGGCTCATTTCTTCAGAGTAGACCTTCCAAATTTCTTTTTTCCTTCTTGATCCCCATTGCAGAAACAGCCTTTGAGGCCCAATTTGGTGGAGACAAGTTGCCCGAACATACGGATGGATCCCAAGATATGCCCAGCGGATCCAAACTGGATTGCCTTTATTCATAGCAATGACATTTGGATCTCCAATCTGGAAACGAAAGAAGAAAGGAGACTGACCTTTGTCCACAAAGGTGATAGCACCTTAAGCCTGGTGCCAGCAAAAGTGCTCGATGAGAACTGGTGAACACTAACCATGGTTGTTGCCTTCATTTGGAATCCTTGGTTAAGGCCCCAAATGTATGTTAAAACCACAGTAGAACTTGCCCTGACCCTATGGAGAGATGTTAGGGAGGCTCCAACAAAACTTGTTCAGGTGGTAAGGAAAGGACCTTAACTATGATTTGCTTAGTGCAGGCAGAACACTTAACCACAGATAAGAGAAATCATGATTTAGAGGCTTACTTGTGGCAAGGTCTTAACCCCAGGTCTGGTATTCAGGTTTGCCGAAGCAAAGCAAACCATGCTTAAATGTTGTACATATGTTAGCATGTTTGCTGATTACACCTCTAACGCTGAACTTATTTACTGAGAAATGGAGCCAGAAAAGGGCCACGGAAAAAAAAAGAGAACTATCAATATGTTTGGGGATACCTACAAGTCTGCTGGAGTCCAACTGATGCATGTGTTTGTGTGTATGCATGTTGAGAAAGAGAGCAAGATGCTTTATAAACAGCTCTTGAGATAACTTTGTCTGAATTCCAGAAAGATGAAGTTAATCCCTTAGAACATATATTTACTAACAAAATGGAAATTTTAAAATCCTATAATGGTGATGGGAATCTTGTGACCCTCCAGATGTCATTACTATGTGGCTCTCATGAGCCAGCATCACTGATAGTGAAGAATGCTGGGAGTTGCAGTCCAACAACATTTGGAGGGCCACATGATTCCCACCCTTGTGCTATAGCAAAATCTTTCCATTTCCACCTACTTTAGCTGATGATGAAAACAACATTTGAAATGCTTTGCTGCAGCTTTTTAATATTGTTTTGAGAAGTTTCTTTCTGATCTTGGAAACTAAGCAGGGTCAGGCCTGGTTAGTACTTGGAGAGGAGGCTGCCGAGGAATACCAGGTACTGTGGGCTACGTTTCAGGGAAATGCGACAAACCACCCCTGAATATTGCTTTCCTAAGAAACTCCTGTGCAATTCGTGGGGCTGCCATAAGTCAACAACAACACATTAGTAAGCCTGTGTGGCAGTGTGCATATATTATTAAAAATAACAACTAAGGGGGCAGGAAGATAGTTGAAATGGGCTCCAACAGCAGCTACTGCATGCAAAAACATCCACTAGAAGAGAAAGATAGGAGTCAGGAGAATCAATGTACAGCGATGCAGGTGTTGATGTGTGTGCCACACTCCCTCCCCAAAGTTGCTTTCCTTAGTGAAAAAAAATAACGCTCCTTGCATTGTCTTTGCAGAATTTGCCAACATTGAAGAGGATCCAAAATCTGCTGGAGTTGCTACGTTTGTGCTGCAGGAGGAGTTTGATAGATACACGGCCTACTGGTGGTGCCCCAGGGCAGAGCCAAGTAAGTACACGAAGCATCCGTATCCCATGGCACTTCTCCTCACACATCCTTGATCTTTGGGGCAGGATGAGACCTCCTTTTAAAAACCACACTAACACGATCACACAGCTGCATCACTCAAGATTTATGTTCAAGATGGTTACACAGTGTTTGGAATAACTCTTTAAAAAACAGGCATGTTTCAATTAAGAGAAAAACGTATTGGCATTCTTAGGGTAAAGACATAACCTACTCTACTCCCAACTAGAGTAGACCCATTGAATCAATGAGGTTTACCTTTCTGTTTCACTCACCATTCACCCGTTGAATCAGTGGGTTTGTTTTTATGGGGATTAACCAATGGGACTGAGACCCAAATATCAAAATAGTGATTACTTTTACCTGTTTTTATTGTGATTTTTTTTAAAACTGTGGTTTAGTTTTTTAATCTGTGTGTGCCACCTGAGGTCCCATAAGAGAGGATATAAATAAAATGAATGTTAAGTATGAGTAAAACTGGCTCTGCTGACTCAGGCTGTTGGGAGCTGCAGTCCAAGAACATTGGGATGGTTGTGCTTATACCACCTCTGAGCTAGGCATCCCGTTGGAGTTCTGATGAAGTTAAATCAGCCCGTTCTTCTTGACAGCTTCTGGTGGAGGCAAAATTCTGAGAATTCTTTATGAAGAGAACGATGAGTCAGAGGTGGAGATCATCCATGTCACATCCCCTATGTTGGAGACAAGAAGGACGGATTCCTTTCGTTATCCCAAAACAGGTGAGGTGCAGTGGTTGCAACGTTTAAGTACGAAAACAAAGCAGTACAAGAACAAACTGCCTGCCAGTGTTGCTTTCTCTGTGACTCAATGTTGGAGAGGAAGGAATGGATGAATCTCTGCTTCAATCCAAAACCAGAAGGAAACTAGGAATACAAAATCATCTTTGCAGAGAGAAGAAAAATTGGGCTTATATCACCTAATTCCTTCTGTGACTCTTGGTTGCTATCTTCTGTTGCAGGCACTGCGAACCCCAAAGTAACTTTCAAGTTGTCTGAAATAATAATCGATGCTGATGGGAGAGTAAGTTGAAAGTTTGCTCGTTCCTTAAACCGCTTTGACTATTGGGCACTCTTTAAGAACTGAACATATTATAGGGAAAAGAAGGAGGCTCTTTGAGCCTTATAAAGCTTTTTGGCCGGGATAACCGGTTTATTCCAAAATGTGCACGTACATAGTTTAAAGCTTTGTTTGACCTCGTTCGCCTGTTTTAACCTTTTGAAATGTGTTTTTCTTTCCCTCTCCCGGCAGATTTCTGATGTTGTTGATAAAGAGCTTGTCCAGCCCTTTGAAATCCTATTCGATGGTGTGGAATATATTGCTAGAGCTGGATGGACTCGGGAGGGGAAATAGTGCGTATTTTACTTTGTCTCTTGTTTTCCCAACAGTTCAAATTCAACCATTCTAAGGCCATTTCCACACTAGACTGTTATAGCGCCATTATTCCACTTTCAACATCCTATGGAATCCTGGGCTTTGCAGTTTAGGGAGGGGCCTTTGATTCCATAGGATGTTGAAAGTGGAATAATGGTGCTATAACCGTCTAGTATGGAAATGACTATAAAAATGGTGAAACACGGCAGACCTAAATTGGCAGCAGAATGACACAAAGCCGCCTCCCAACTGGCAGAACAAAATTAAGCCAGATGGTTGTGTTGTTGTTTAACAAGTCATGGGGATGATGATGTCTGATAACCCACAAGGCTGTGGCACCCTAGAAGACCCTGTCCCACATGTCTTCTTGACAGGTTGTAGGAAGCAAATTGCATAGAACAGAACTTTAGTACATGTGGAAGTTCATAGGAATTTGTCAGAGCTTGGAAAAGTTGTTTGTTTCGGTCTGCAACTTGCGGAATGCCCGTCACCTAGAGGATCGCAATTAGCAAACGATAAGTTATTAAATCAAAATACATGAAGTGTATTTGAATAGATATATTCAAAATGCAAGAATATGCACAGAAAGTAATACCAAAACGTAAATACAGAAACTGTATCAACAAATAACAATAATAGTTGATTTGGTACATTTGATCTAAATGGGGCTAGCCAATTACAATGAAGATAATGTATATTAACATATAAGATAACATAGATAATAAAAGCAAAATGTCCAACGATAGCAAGCTTTGTTTGGGCAGAATTAAGGGCAAAAAAACTAAATAGATTAGGTGAGTTAACTGGAATAGTTAACTAGTAAAATCCTCAAAACTAACTTTTCCAATCCCTTGGGTTCACCATGGGAATATGCAAACTTCTTTAAAGGTCGGTTACATATGGCTCACTGTTGGTTAATGGCTGACTTACTAACTAAAGAGCCTCTCTTTTCTTTGTATAAATATTAAAAAGAAATTAAATGATATGTTATGAAATGTTGCCTTCAGCTCAGCCAGAAAGGGCTTATATGGTTCTTCCTCCCACAGCCACCCACTGCCATTAAAACACCCAGTTCTGGACACTTCCTTGGAAGTAAATTCTGTGGGTACTAATGGATCTTTCTTGCCACGATACCTGCTTGCAGGCAAGAGTGTTTGTGCTTTGGCCATATTGCTTGATCGTAACTCCGTCTGTTTCCTGATTTTCCTTTCCTGCTTCTAGCGCTTGGGCCATCTTGCTCGACCGTTCCCAAACACGACTTCAGATCACGTTACTCCCCCCGGCTTTATTCATACCTGTGGAGGATGATGCCATGGAGAGGCAGAAGCTAATCGACGCTGTGCCTGACTCTGTGACGCCGTTGATTATTTATGAAGAAACAACAGACATCTGGATAAATGTAAGAGTTCAGCCTCTTGGGCTAAGATCCGGCCATTGTCCGTCATTACTGAGTGAGGTGCTATGATACCATGGGATATTTTAAAAGTCCTAATTGCATGAAGGGAAAACCGAATGTGATATTGACAAATGTTAAATTTGAAAGTCTTTGTTCTCCTTTTAAGTTTAGCCCCAGCCCTGTTTATTTATTTTTTATTTATTTATTTGTATCCCGCCTCTCCATATGGATCGAGGCGGCAAACAACTTACAAATAGCATGTATTTCTATACATGCCCCCAACAAGCTGGGTACTCATTTTACCGAGCTGCGGAAGGATGGAAGACTGAGTCAACCTGGAGCCCAGCAGGATCGAACTCACAACCTTGTGGCTTGCAGTACTGGCATTTAACCATGTTGCCTTTCCACTGGCAGTCAGAGATTTTTCTGTAGAGATAGACCTTTGGCACTTGACTGACTGCTAGGCCCAGAGGCTATAAAAGGGACATTCTGGACTTTTTGATATTTCACTGCCTACTTATTGTCAGTGTGGCATTTTAAAATGGGTTTAGTTGGTGTTTTAATGGTAGGAATTAATTTAATTTGCATTTTGACATGTCTAATTTATGGTGTTTTCTATAGAATTAGTTACATCAGAAGCCACCTTGCATCTCAAAGCTGGGAGAACGGTGAAAGCTAAGTAAAAGAATAAGTAAATAAATTTTTGCCAGAAGCTGATATCGGCTATTTAGTTTAGATAGGATTGGATTGGTTAAGGAGATATAATGAAGGCCATTTCTGCACTACACTGTTATAGTGCTATTATTCCACTTTCCGCATCCTCTGGAATTCTGGGGCTTGTAGTTTACTGAGGCCAAAAAGCTCTTTGGCTGAGACTTCTAAATGCCTCTCGCTAAACTGCAAACCCCAGGATTCCATAGGAGGTTGAAAGTTGAATAATAGCACTATAACGGTGTAGTGCAGAAATGGCTTAAGTAATATGTCTCTTGGCCCAGCGTCCGCTGAAGCCCACCTTAACAGTCACATCAAACAAAGGAGGCCCATTCAGCTGGCAATTAGGATGCGAGGAGGATGTTTTGACCCCCTTCCTGCCAGTGAATGAGACTGTGACAAGGAATTGTGACCAGTCTGAAAGGTACCAGCCCACCCTCTGCTTTAACTTTTGATTTTTTTTATTCCACAGATCCATGATATCTTCCATGTCTTCCCCCAAACCCATGAGGATGTGATAGAGTTCATCTTTGCCTCTGAGTGCAGGACGGGATTCCGGCATTTGTACAAAATCACAACCATTTTAAAGGAGAGCAGATACAAGCGGTCGTGTGGAGGACTCCCTGCTCCAAGTAAACAGCTCCAGTCATTTTTGTTGCTTCGAAATCATGGGTGTGCAACATGCAAAGTTGCACAAAATCCCTGTGTCTGCTTTTGCTGCTGTGGGTGCCCTGCTTCACCCAAACCCTATTAATGAAATTCAGCACCAAGTGGCACAGCTGAAGTTCAACAGCAAACCACCAAACGCCCCCCAAAACTAGCCCAGCTTCTAAGAAATGCCTACTGGCTGCACAACCATTTTTATCCTGACGTAAGGCACCAACAGGATTCTAGTTTTTGTTATTGTGAAATGGAGGTACAATCAATGAGTTTAGAAGGGTGATTCCTAATACAATGGAAGGAGTGGTTGGCTGTGTCGTCTTAAGTTTTATTAATAGTATGGAAAATGAACATTATCCAGGATGATGGAGAAGGAGGAGAATTTCCACAGGGACCTCTCTCATCTCTTTCTCTGTTGTTTTGCAGGTGATTTCCTGTGCCCCATTAAAGAGGAGCTTCCAATTACGAGCGGAGAGTGGGAAGTCCTTGGCAGGCATGGATCCAATGTAAGGCCTTTTATTTTGCTTTTCTCTGACGAGTGCATGCCCGGTGTTTAAATAAATGCCCAGTCTGTTCTTCTTCTTCTTTTAAGTTAGGGCGTCAGTGTCTATTCTGCATGAGGCCCATGTAAGCTTGGGGGAATTCTCTGGGTTGCAGTCCCAAAAAGTAACTCTCCCAGGTCCTGTGATACAGCAGATTCAAATGCTGTTCAGTATCTTTGTGCAAAGATTTCACAGGAATCTTGTGCCTGGCCTAGATTTGCAGCAGAAGGTAGTGATATAATGTAGTGAATCATTTAAGACTTTGAGTCAGGTTTCACAGTTACTTTTATGGACTACAACTTTCACAGCTGTCCAGCCAGAGTGGGCACTAGAAATCCCGGCTCGGGGCTTCTGGGAGTTGTAGTTTCCCCAAAGTAACGTTTCCCTTTTTCAAGCCATGCATCAAAAGCAGTCTGATCTTTTCTACCACTTCATTCTGTTGCATGGTGAACTCAGCTCTTAAGATGAAACAAGGAAGATTTTACTAAGCCAGGTGGTAGCAGGGAGTGTTGTCAGAAAGTGTAACTTACGTCTTTCAGTGAATGAATTTTCCCCTTTGACTAACGATGCAGTCGGTTTCAATGGATGAAAATCAGTTGATGGTAACAAACTTGGGTCTTTTTCTTTTTCTTTTTTATGTGTGTGTTTCTTATCAGATCCGGGTGGATGAAGCTAAAAAACTGGTATATTTTGAAGGTACAAAAGATACTCCCTTGGAACACCACTTATACATTGTTAACTACGAGAACCCAGGAGAAGTGAAGCGGCTGACAGAACATGGTTTTTCACATGCCTGCTATGTCAGTCAGGTACCTTCCCTGCCTCATCATGGCTTTATCTTGTTCTGAATTTTTCAAAAAATAGGGAAAAGTAGTGTGATGTCATGGACTTGTCTTATTGTTTATTTCATAGATTGTCTATTAGAGTATAAGGCATTATTTGGGAAGAGGATTGGTTCCCATTTTCTTTTCTTTAACTTTATTTTTGTAAGTGAAAAATCCAGAAATTAATTCATCAGGTTTGTTCCTTTAGACTAAATGAGCATACAAGACAATGTCATTGCACAATCCGTCACGGTTTCTTCTTCTTTTCCCCAGAACTGCGACATGGTTGTTTCTAAATTCAGCAGCCAAAAGAACCCACACCAGGTGTCCATCTATAAACTCACTGGCCTTGAAGACGACATTGCCCACAAGTCAAAGGAGTTCTGGGCCACCATTTTAGATTCTGCAGGTAGCCTCCTGTTCCACTAAATGCTGTGGAAGAGGTGAAAGGGCATCTCCCTCATCCGGCAGGGGTCTGTCTCGCCGTTGCCATTTCATGCATCCATCCCCTGTGAAACTATTTCATGTGTGAATAACAGCAACGCATACAAAAAACCTTAGTAGGACTGCAGATGGATTCTAGTGTGAACCTTGTTGGAGAGAGAGAGAGAGATGCAGGGTACAGAGCAATATACAGACTAGAGCTTGGAAGTGTTTCAGTTGTTATTGTTATCTGTTATTGTGGTACAGTTATAATGGCCAATGGCTATAGTGACCCTAATTTTGGAAGCTGTCATCCAAAGAACTAACTTTTCCAAACTCTGCTCTTCAGTGATCCTTGATTAAAAAGGAAAAACAATTTTTAGTACTAAAAACAATTTTTAGTAGGAAATTATTTTTGGGGGGATAAAAAACATTTTATCCTAGCTTCCGTTTTGCAGAATATGATATTCAGATTTCTTGTCAGTGATGTGTATTAAACTCATTTCTTCTCTGCAGCCATAACTATTCTGCTACAAGTCCCAAACACTGTCTGGCTAGTACCTGTGGCATCACTGATCCCAAGAGACACATCCTTCAACGAATCCCATTTTTAAAAAATAAAAAGCTCAAGAGAAGCCATTTTTCCAACTAGGAAATATCAGAACTAACTTTCAAATTTAGACAAAAGACACCAACCTTGACCTAAAACAGCTTCCAAGCAATTGCAAACCAAGAAATGTTTATTCATTCATTTATTCCCCCTACCCTGTCTTTTTCCAAAATTGACTCAGGGCTACACATTGCCCTCCACTGCCCTTAGAGAACATGAGAGGCTTTATTCATTTTTTAAAAAATCTTTTTGGAGAGGTCACCGGAAACTGCATGTGAGCTATGGGCTGCATTTTGCCAAGCCCTGTTTTACGCCCAAAGTTTCTGCCTGCTCTCCCCCATTTCCCTTTGAAAAGACTTTTTTGATTTAAATTTGAGGTTATTCATGTTAGGATGGAGCATTTATAGGAGCCTTTGGGTACTCAGCTCTGGATGTGAGAGCTGTTCCTTCTGCTCCCCTGTTCCTTGACAACAACAGATAACACCTGCTTTTCTTCTTGTAGGTCCCCTCCCAGACTACATTCCCCCTGAGATCTTCTCCTTTGAGAGCTCCTCGGGGTTTGTGCTTTATGGGATGATGTATAAGCCCCACAGTCTACAACCTGGGAAGAAATACCCAACAGTGCTTTTCGTATACGGAGGCCCCCAGGTGAGTCTCGTTGCAGGGGTGGACAACTGCATGGGGGCTGGGTACTGATTCCTTTGCTCAGACACATCCCTCACAAGTTCAAATTCCTCTGTGCTTTTTTTTCCTCCAGCAGTCCCTTTCAAAATGGTGACAGGAATTGATGTCACTTTCTGTTGCCATTTTGGGAAGGACTGCAGAGGAAAACAAGTATTTAGGGGCTGTAAAGAGTTCTGGAGTGCTTGTATGGGTGGCAAATTTTATTCTGTTTGGGTGGCTTTTTGCATGGAGTCAAAAACCTCCTGGAAATCGTGCCTTTTTTTTTTTAAAGATTGGGGGGTAGGGGGCTTCAGAGGCATAAAAACAGAGTCTAAGGGCTACTTGTGGGGTACACTATTCACTCCCCTGCTCTGTTGAAAAAAGCTATCAATTGCTAACATGTTTATTGCAACCAGAAATCAAAGCTCAGCATCTTCCACACTGGAAAACTAAGCCCATCAGCAAAGTTCTATATATGCAATCCAAATTCCATGCAACCAAATTTATCCATACACAGTGTACATCCATGCATGAGGCACATTTGCCTGTGGAATGGCGCATATAGCTTGAACTGATTACAGATGTTTTGGATTGAATAAAGATGTCCAAAAATATCCAATGTCTCTTGGGCAACTTGCTCATGTGGAAGAAACCAGTGGTCCCTTCTTTTTCTTCTTTTCACTTTGGTCTGCCTTGATTCTATTGCCATCTTTTCTTGTTTTAAAGTTTTTGTGTTAGTAACATGTTAATTTTTAAGTTTAAGTGTCAGTTCCATGTGTGAAATGGAAACTTTTCCAATGCTTTCTTCTAGGTGCAGCTTGTGAACAACAGGTTTAAAGGGGTCAAATATTTCCGCTTGAACACGCTGGCTTCCCTGGGCTATGTCGTTGTGGTGATCGACAACAGGGGCTCCTGCCACCGAGGTTTGAAGTTCGAAGGTGCTTTTAAACATAAGATGGTAAGATGGCAAAGGTGGTGTTGGGAGCTTGGTTGCTGTGAACTTCACCTTCTCATTTTGTCAGCAGACCCCGTGATCTCAGAGAATAAGAATAAGGATGAGACCATTTTCTTGCTTTAATTCAAGAGTTGGACAGATGATTTTGGGTTACAAGTCCCATCACTCCTACACAGTGCAGTGAGAGATGATGGGGATTGGATTCCAGCAACCTCCAGAGAGCCATAAATTGTTCCACCTGCATTGCAGAGAAACTGTGTAAAACTACTGTAACAAGGAGCTCTGAGTTAGTGGCCAAGATCCTATTAGGCACTGGGAAAGCTTGAAGTTTCAGCAGCACCCATTCATTCATTCATTCATTCATTCATTCGTTCCATTATGTTAATATGCCATCTTTCTCCCAGAGTGAGACCCATGGCAGCTTCCAAAAAAGTTAAAAACATTAATAATGCCTAAGTACCCAATCCAGGAAGGGATTAAGAGGGGAAAGAGGGCAAGGTGAGTGACAGCAACCCAGGGTTGGAAGTGTGGGGTCAGCCTGCCAAGGGGATCCGTCAAACCAGCCCTCTGCATTGGGGATGTGAGGGTCACAGTGGACGATGGCACCTCCACCTAGCAGGTTGGTTCTTTCCTGATTTAAAAGCAGTATATATTTTTCCACCAGGGACAAATTGAAATTAACGACCAAGTGGAAGGTTTGCAGTACTTGGCTTCCCAATATGAATTCATCGATTTGGATCGGGTAGGCATTCATGGCTGGTCCTACGGCGGGTACCTCTCTCTCATGGCATTGCTTCAGAAGCCAGAGATATTCAAGGTATGCACGTTTAAAATGTGTGGCCTCTGTTTGGAACATGTACACACATACATACATGTCTCTGTTTCCATTTGCAAGTTTAAGGATGTGTTGTGTTCATATTTTGACCTGAAATTTTTGCATAATTTGCAAAAGTTAGAATTTTTGGACTATAGTTCTCAAAATCAATCCAAACCAGTCAATGTACTCCAGGCCAATGAATCTGCTCCGGATTTTGGTTCCAGCTTTAAAGGAACCATCCAAGGTGCTGAAGGTGTGTCCCACAAACAGGTTCAACGTCTTGGATAACTACTTTAAAGTTCAGACTAAAATACAGAGCAGAGTCACGTCTATGGACATTGCCACAGATTCATTGCCATTCAGATGCCACTGAACATGATGTGTGTTTGATAGACAGTTCTGGTTAACCATTCTTGAAAAATTAGATCATTGTGGATTTTGACATGCCCTGACCTTATGTTGCACACACTGCACACCAGTGTGCATGGATGTGCTTGCATATGTGGGTTGTGCATTTGACAGTGATGTAGACTCGAGTCAGTTGAGTCAAACTCAAGTGAGACTCAGGTCACTTCAGTGACTCAACTTGGGCTTGTCTTGACAGTAAATGACACACTGACTTGACTTGACTTGTGACTTGTATATTTTTCGTGATTGACTTGCTGCCCTTGGTTCAGTAACATAACACATTAATCCAGAAACCTTATGGCTTTGAATAACGCTTCCACCTCCTTTTGCCTACTGGTCACAAGACGTCTCAAGCCCAAAGCGTGGGCGCACTTCTCAGAGGGGAACAGCAAATGGCTTAGGCGACAGGCTTGAAGAGGAAGGATCCTTTTTCTAAAGCTTTTGAAGCTTCAGTAATGGGGAATAAGAAAGATCCTATTCCCTACTTCTGGAGACTCTTGTAAGCCCATTGACACCCCCCCGCAACACATCCCACCACCACCATTTTTTTCCTGTTAAAGTTGGCTTCCACATTGAGACAACTTAAAAGCATCTTGCAAGGACTTGAGACTCCATCTGAGGCTTGACTTGAGATTTGGGCCATTTCTACACTAGATTGTTATAGTGCTATTATTCCACTTTCAACCTCCTGTGGAATCCTGGGGTTTGCAGTTCCTCGAGGGCCCTTCCCTAAACTGCAAACCCCAGGATTCCACAGGAGGTTAAAAGTGGAATAATAGAACTGTAACAGTCTAGTGCAGAAATGGCCTTGGAGTAAAAGACTTAAATACATGGCTGGCATTTGATGACACATTTGGCATCCTGCTTCAGTGGTGCAATGTTGCCATTCAGCATAAGGGTTGTGTTGCACTGCGTCCACCCCCAATGTAGAATCTCAGCCACTGATATTTTTCTTCTAACTTCCCTGTAGGTTGCTGTTGCTGGAGCACCCGTGACGCTGTGGTTGTTCTACGATACCGGCTACACTGAGCGCTACATGGGGCATCCGGATAATAACGAGCAAGGGTATTACCTTGGCTCAGTAGCTATGCAAGCAGATAAATTTCCTTCAGAGTAAGCCCTTTCCCTCACTCTCCTTGTCTCTCTCCCCTCGCCGTGTGAAATTCTGCCCTAATGCTTCGTTTCCTACCTGATTAAATGCTTAAATTGTTGTGTGGTAGTTTGTTTTTTTCTTAGACCTTATAATAAACTTGAATGGGCATTTACATAATCAGGTCTCATTAGGAGTAATCGTCTTTTCGAGTCTTATTGTCATTAAAGTATTAACTTTTTGCCTCAAGATATTACAGGCAGACCTCCCCCTGACTCATATTGGGTAATTAGGCCCTGTGCTAATGAATGACATCAGCTGCATCACCCAAGTGGATGGGTGTGGATTAGCTGTGCTGGTTCCCAGATGAAGAAGGGGATTATGTTTTGTATTCTGGGGTGGCCAAGAGAGATGACCTTGTCTCTCCAAGACCAAAGAAACAAAGGGGGAATGCAATTGTTCAGCCTTCTTGGTTTCAGCCTTGAGAGGTGTCTGCACCCATTTCTTTCCAACCTCCTTTTGCTCTGCATTCTAGAAAATTTAGTTGTAAAGAGGTAGCCTCAAGAATGTCTCGGACTGGCAATTTTGAAGTGAACAATTTTTTCCCCCAGAAAAGTTTGCTTTAGTGCATTTAGGGCCGCTTTGAATTAGAATGGTCTTTTGTCCTCATAGTCCAAACTTTGCTGATGTCTCAGTTTTTACCAGTGCTGGAAGACATTTTTAATTTATTACGCATTTTCCTGCTTGTTTCTTCAGGCCCAATCGATTGTTGCTACTGCACGGGTTCCTGGATGAAAATGTTCATTTTGCACACACTAGTATCTTGCTGAGTTTTCTGGTCAGGGCAGGGAAGCCCTACGATCTGCAGGTAAGAAGAACCTCATCTGTTTCTGATGTAGATTTTGTTTGAACATTAGAAAGTGCTTCTTAACGCTGAGTGGTTCTGTAATGGAATCAGTTACCAAAAGAGGTGGTAGGGTCTTTTTCTCTGGACATCTTCAGAAAGAGGCTGGACAGTTACTTGCTGCAGATGCTCTTACTGGGTTCCTGCATTGGTCAGGGGTTGGACTCAATGGGCTTCCTCATCTGGAATCCTGCATTGAGCTCTAGGTACCTCATTTTAGAAAGGATAAAGGTGAGTTGGAGCAGCTTCAGAGAAGGGCAACAAGGATGATAAGAGGCATGGAGAACGAAACATATGAGGACAGGTTGAGTGAGCTGGGCACATTTAGCCTGGTGAAGAGAAGACTCAGCAGTGACATCGGCCATTTCCACACTAAACTGGTATAGTGCTATTATTCCACTTGCAACATCCTATGGAATCCTAGGGCCGTCCGGCCCCTCCCTAAACTGCAAACCCCAGGATTCCATAGGATGTTGCAAGTGGAATAATAGCACTATAAAAGTCTAGTGCAGAAATGGCCATGGTTGTCCTCTTTAACTCTCTCAAGGGCTGTCACAGAAAGGAGGAGGCAGGTTTGTTTTCTGCTGCCCCAGAAAGTAGAACCAAATCCAATGATTTAAGTTACAGGAGATTAAATTTCAATTTAACATTAGAAGGAACTTCTTGATGGCAAGAGCATTTGGGCAATGGAGCCAATGATCCTGGGAGTTGGTGGGGTCTGTTTACCTGGAAGTCTTCAGAAAGGTGGGGTGGGGGTCTTTCCCTAATATGCACATATATATACGTCAGATACACCCACACCCACGTGTGTGTCTTTGTATAAGTAACTTAAAAAGAAATACGTGGTATGAATAACACTTGAGAGAAACAAATGGTCTTCTGTTTCTTGTGTTCTCTTTTTTAAAGATTTATCCCCAGGAAAGACACAGCATCAGAGTCCCTGAGTCTGGAGAACACTATGAACTTCACCTCTTATATTATCTCCAAGAAAACCTAGGATCGCGCATGGCTGTGTTGAAGGCAGTGCCGTGATGACTTTCCTGGGAATTCTCCACACAGACACATACAGCTACCTAAGGAAAGACCAGGAGCCTCGAAGGGAATGTCACGTTCTGGTGCCGGCCCTTCTGAGCCACATGGATCCGTACACAGTCTTGTTTTATGACCATTGGTTTTATTTTTTAAAAGTCAACCTGGTGCCATACAAGGAGGAGACTACTGTACAGGAAAAATCAGAGAGAGAATAATTTTAAATGTAAATATTAAAGTAAAAGTCTGTGTTACCTGGCAGTATGGGATTTCCCCCCCCCACTTAGAGCTATTTCATGCACATATCCATCCATATGGCTTCATCTCGATGGCCAAGATCCCACATTGCTTCAGCATATTGTAATTATTGCTGGTACAGTTAACATTGTGCAATCTGTCCTGTTTAGAACGCCAGCCACAGTTCTCAGTCGTTAAATAGAGTTTATAGTAGGAGACACAGTCAAAGTCTACAGAAATTTAGCAGTCAGTTATCATTCGGTTTCAGCGATCCAGGTCAGCAGCATAGTCAGCACACAAAGCAAGAGTCAAGGTTTTTCAGAAACACGAGCCAAGGATCAAAAGAAAACCATGTTGCTTCCACCAGAACGGGCCGTTGTCTGCAACAGACTTCTCCCAACCCTGTCTCTGGTGCTTATGGGCCTCCAGGCTCCCCCAGGTCTTTGCCTGTATGAGTTTTCTGAGCCACATGGACTCTCCCTTTTTCACCTATGCTGGGTTGCAGTGAGTATTGTCCTGTGCACGTCTGTGCGTTGTGGCTGTTGGGGAGAATCCTGTCTGTGTTTGCATCTGGGACTGGGGCAGGAGACAACCTCTGTTGTTGCTAATGGCTATACCAGATTTATGGCAGCTGCATCAGTGAGAGATGTTCAAGACACCCTGTCATCTGCAATCCTGCTCAAGTCTTATAAGCACAGTTGTGGCTTTCTTGGTGGAGCCCATCTACCTGTAATGCTGCCTTCCTCTTTTCCTATTGCCTTCCGCTTCACCAAGCATTATCCTCTTGATCAAGCGTGATTGTTTTTGCAACACCAACATAGCACAAAGTACGTGAATCAAGGGTCAAGCAAAGTTGGTAATCCATTGCAGAATTCCAGAGTGCAATCCAAAAAGGAAATAGGTAGAGGCAATACACATTCACACATTATTCTGTCTGTGTTAATGCCATACCGTATGCTCAGAGGTCCACGTCCGCAAGAATACTGCCTATTGTGCATTGTCCCCAAAATCATTCCACAAGTGCAGCACAACTGAAGTTACTATCGGGATGCCAGCCAGTAAGTGGCAACTATGTATGACCAACAAAACATTGCGTTGGCTGCTTTACGGAAGTCTGAATCTGTGATACTGGATCTTTTAAGGGGCTATCCTGCATGTGAGGTATCATTACAAGTCATTGGTGGTGGAGCACTTACGCCTACAAGCAGTCTTTGAAAACAACTGCATCTATGGGAGATCCTTGTTTTGGGGGACACACTATTTTTCAGGTGGTTTCCTATGTTGGATCTCTTGGAGAACAAGTCAATCAATGGGTCAGGTCTGTGACTAAGTCCTTGCAGGATTCTGCCTACAAGGAGCCTGGCCTTGACCCTGTTCTTTGCAGAATCCTGCCCGGTACCTCAGGACCAGCTGGAGCAGCCAGCTATATAAGGCCTGGGGTTTCTCTGCAGCCTTTGCCATTGCAACATGGTCTTTAGTGTGGTTTGTAGTCTCACCTGACTCTGCAGTTGTCCTGACCTTGCTGACTCCTGGACTTGGACCTGTTTTCTGGACCTGCCTCTCGCCCTATGGGCTCTTGCTACCTGGAGGACTGCTGTCTTGGACTCTTGCTGTGCCCTGACCCTTGGCTTCCTGACCTGGTGCCTGTACTGGTTGGCCATTGCTGCCCACACCTTGGACCCTGACACAAAGATAGCATACCTTCAGGTTGCTAGTGCTGGGAATAGAGAATAGTACAAGATCATTGTGCTGTTTCTCAGCTTCCAGAGGTATCCATCTAGCTGCCTGCATGAAGATGGACCGCAGAGAAGTTCTCAAGAGGGTTGAGTAAAAATTATCCCCTTCCATCCCTCGGCTTTGCCATCATTCAAAGACTGCAAACAAGCCCTGGTGCCATTCTTAGCAATCTGAGATTCTTCTGAAGGTATAACATGTTTTCCCTGCTTGATTCCAGCAGCAGTGATGCTCCTCAGCACTGCTGCATCATCATCACCATCTTCTTCCTATTGAACCCACATGAATGAGGTCAGGAATGAGGCCTTCACTCTGGTTTGGCTTCAGATGTTATAAAGATGTACCTTGTTGGCTGTACAGTATTATGAAGCTACATCAGGGTGAGGGCAATACTTCCTGCCCTCAGTTTCAGGTCTTATGGGTAAAACAGCATGGAGGAAACCAGAAACCAGAAGGATGGTTGTAGACAGGAAGCAGCAAAGGCGTAGAGGTTGGTTTTCATGGAACGCTTTTGAGTATTCCAACATTCAGACTGTGAATGGTCTGAATTCCCTCAGGAGCTGGGGTTTACAGCAATCCCACCAGCATAGGACAGCTAAAAAAAATGGAGAAATTATGGTGGGTGCTCCTCAGGTCTAACGGACCCAAGAATATGGGAAGCTTTTAAACTCCTGTGCCAGCATTTGGACCTCCTGAAGCACTTTGAGATTCTCATGATTTTTTAAATCCTCTCCATTGCTCTGTTGTTTGGAGCCTAAACGGAAACGGGGTCTCTTTTGCACCAAGGACTCAGTGGTTTGCATTTTCTAAAAAGAAAGAAGGCAAAAACAGAGGATAACCACATTTTTTTTAGTTTTGGAACACCACTTTCAGTAACGGGTTCCTGTCAAGAACACAAGCTGTGTGGATACGCTGTGTACCTGTACCTGGCGAGATGGATTTACCTGCCCACGCTTCCTTGAAGAGGATGTCTGGGGCAGTTTTTTTCCTACGTTGTTCTGCACCAGCAAGTAGACGGTCAGGTGTTGGGTTTCAGAACATCAAGTCCTGCTGTTTGGAAACACCTGGCCTATAATAACCAGCGGCAGATCTCCAATATCTTCTATACACACACACACACAACACCTCCTTTCCCTCTTAGCCTTATTGGTTCCAATTTTGCAAAAGATAACTTCTTGTTTAGTTGCATTTTAGGTAGCCTACTATAATACTAAGGCTAAAAATGAATAAATTAGCCTAATAAATCATGTATTTATCTGTATTCATAGTATTGCCATAGCAGACTGGAATGCAATTTTTAAAAACTCCAGTTAAAAATTGTGTTTATTTTTTTAAAAAGTTTGGTAAAAAGACCAGAAATACCTGTTTAAATGTATATGTGTGTAAATTTTAAATTGCAGCTGGAACAAACACTGAGGACTCCCGTTTACTTTCTCGCCCACCTACATCCATAGTTACAACCTGCTCTGCTTTGGAGAAATGTGATAGCCATAGGCTCCATTGGATCTTTTTTATTCATAAATGCAACTTGAAAAGGAGGGAGGAAAGAAAAATGAATTTGCCTGCCATGTTTTGAACCAACTGAGGTTTCCAGATTTCAGCTACTAGTACTTAACGTAAGCCGTCTTACTGGGATTTATTTCTGAAATTCAATTGCTAAAGATAATTTTTTTTCTGGCACTTGAGCTGCAGAGAGAATGGTAACTTGTATGTAAAGGTTAACTTGGGGTGCAGACCTGGTCAAATATTTGCTTTTTCTTTGCTTGTGAATTGGTGGGCCTCCTATGACGTCAGTCGTGAATGAAACTTTGGACAGAGCAAGAGAGGACAGAGGCATGTTGGAATCACTAAGCTGGAGAATATTCCAGCTCAAAAAACTTCTAGCAGAGAATCCAACCACCTCCCACAGTTGAACGGCTCTTGCCATCAAAGCAATCTTCCTAATGTTGAATTGCAATCTCCTTTCCTGCATTTTGAATCCACTGGTTCGGGTCTGACCCTCTGAAGCAGCTGAAAACAAACTTGCTCCATCTTCTACACGACAGACCTTCAGATATTGGAAGACAGACATCCTATCACCACTCAAAGTTTTGCTTTCCTGGTTATATATACCAAACTCCCTAAGCTGTTCCTCAGAGCGCTTGGTGCCCAGACTTTTGATAATCTTGGCCATTGTCCTCTGGGCGCATTTCTGCTTGTTAACATCCTATTTGTTTGTTGTTATTGTGTGTCTTCAAATCATTTCTGACCTATGGAAACCCTAAGGCGAACTTATCATGGAGTTTCCCATTTTGCAGGTGAAAACCAGGACATACGTGGCTGAGCAACATCCAAGTGTGGTCAAAATGGGAAAGTTATTAACTAATTGTCCTCAACAAGCTGGGTACTCATTTTACCGACCTGCGGAAGGATGGAAGGCTGAGTCAACCTGGAGCCCGGCGGGATCGAACTCACAACCTTGTGGCTGCAGTACCGGCATTTAACCATTGCGTCATCAGGGCGCCAACAAAATGGGAAAGTTATTAACGAGGAAGGAGATCCAAGCTAGGGAGGGCTGCAGGAATTTGCTTTTGCCTGAACCTACTGGGAAGGACAGGATCCTGATCCTTCATCTACTCTACCTCCTTCTGAAGCCTTTTCCACACTAGCCTGTTATAGCACAATGATTCCACTTTCAACATCCTATGGAATCCTGGGGTTTACAGTTTCGGGAGGGGCCAAACTGCAAACTCTGGATTCCATAGGATGTTGAAAGCAGAATCATCACGCTATAAGAGTGTAGTGTGGAAAAGGCCTGAGTGAATGGAGTACAAAGTACTTTGAACCCAGTTTGCAACAACTGAAGGGAGTAGAGAGCAAAGAGAGAAGAAGAGAGAGAAACTGAGGCATTTTCAAAGCAGCTGGGAAAGTGGGGACAATGGAGAATTAATCGTGACGGTCCCAGCCAATTGGGCCACTTGGAGGGTATGATATCCTCCTGAAACAGTGGAGCTCAGAACCAAGCATAGGACTCCAAGGGAGGTCTGTGGGATTGGGCTCTCCGGGGAGCATTGATGTGCGGTCTAGGCTCTCTCAATGTGCATTTGAGGTATTCAAATCCCGGTTCTGCTCCTCTGAATTGAACCCCAGACAACGAACCAGAGGGGATTGTTCTCATCATCAAGCCACTATTGGAAGTATGTTTGAAGAACCGTGGGATCTAAGGCCATTTCCTCATTACAATGTTATACTGCTATCATTCCACTTTCAACACCCTGTGGAATCCTGGGGTTTGTAGTTTACCGAGGCCAAAGAGCTCTCTGGCGGAGAAGTCTAAATGCCCCTCCCTAAGCTGCAAACCCCAGGATTGCACAGGAGGTTAAAAGTGGAATAATAGCACTATAACAGTCTAGTGTGGAAATGGGAGTGTCTTGTACACCAGCAGGGGGTGCTCCAACACAACATAATTTGATTTGGCTGTGAGATTCCCCCCTAGCTTTCAACCCAGTGTGGTTAAAATCTTTTTGCAACACATATTGTGTTGTCCATAAGACAAACCCCAAGACCTTCTCAAAGGCAAGTAAGTGACGCAATGAGGTGTCTGGGTTTTAGTCTGAACTTCAGAGCAGCTGTAGTGTTGAAATCTATTGTTTCTTATTAACTTTATTTTTATTGCCCTTCTGCTGTGCAAGACTGAGACTCAAGGCAACTTAAACATTAAAAAGATCACAATTAAAAACATACAAAAAGCTGTATGAAAAGAGAACTAGACTAAGGACTGTATTTAAAAACAGACATGCTAAAAGATTTTAAAAACAATGCACCATACAAATAAAAACAATGCAGCACTTAACAGGTCCTTTTCAATTCAGTTCTGAAGACTGAGACCATTTCCGCATGACACTCTTATAGCGCGATGATTCCACTTTCAACCTCCTATGGAATCCTGGGGTTTGCAGTTCCGGGAGGGGCCAGCTGGCCCCTCCTGGAACTGCAAACCCCAGGATTCCATAGGAGGTTGAAAGTGGAATCATCGTGCTTTGAGTTCGTGCGGAAATGTTCTGAGTTCAGCACCCTTTAGATTGGAACCCAGAGTGGAATCACCATCTCCCCTGACATGGAAGCCCTCAGCCACCAAGGAAGGTGACAATGCCTTTATTAGTCCAAAACGACGTAACATAAAACCATTTTATTTGATTTGGTCCAATTAGATTCTGTGCAAACTCCAGCTCCCTTTGCCAAGCATCTCAAGAGGGGTGTTGTTGTTTTTTTGAGTGTGCTGGTTGGAAAAGGGAAGTTTCTAGCTTTGAAAGTGAGAGTTTCATCATTATTATTTTTATCACATAGCTTCCCTTGATTTAGGCCGAGCCCTGCTATAAATAGTGGAGGTGGGGGAGAAAGGGTGCTTCCCCAAAGGTAGTTGTCTGAGTCTTGCACCATGCAATTATTTCAAGCGGAACTATATTTTGGCAAGAGGACGAGAGCCTGCAAATCAATTCAAGCAGACAGGCAAAAGATGAGTTTACCACCAGTTTGCTTTCCTCTTGCCTGATGGATAGCTATTGCAACTTCTCTAGCAGCCCTGATTTATTTTAAAATGGATTATGAAATAGGCCAGGTTGGGAATCCAGAGAGTGAGCTGGTTTCCAGGGAATGCTATTTTATTATCCTTAGTAAAAATGCATTTGCATCCACCTTTTGCAAGTGGTCATGACTGACTGCCAATGCAGGCTAAACACGGGACTAAGGTCCTTTACTATAATAAATTTTATTTTGTTACCTGCCTCTCCGCAAAGCTCAAGGTGAGGTACAACAAAGGTTAAGAGGCGGAATATAAATAAATTATTATTATTATTATTATTATTATTATTATTATTATTCAATTAAAACCAGCATACCAATTAAAAACACATAATGAAAATGCACCAAAACATAAAACCATCCAAAAATGTGTCATAATGAAAATTATGATTAAAACACATCATAATTAAGAATAGACGGGGGAGGCCTGCCTTTGCCTCTGACCTGTTTGAAGGGGCACGTCAAGTAAAATTAACTTGCTGCTTGTCCTTTGTCCCGTGTTCCTCTGCAACAACTTTATAAGAAAGGTAAGAGTTTTGGAATACGTGGGTTTTTTTTATATCTCTTTGCTGAAACATCTGCGTAATATTTTTTTAAAAAATGTTGGTGAATTTTTAAAGCAGGATTACGAAAGAAAGAAAGAAAGGGAAAAAAAATACTTAGAAGATGATCAAGAGCTAAACATATATAAGCTGACCATACTTCTGCTAATACATGTTTGTGAAGTTGATGTTTATAAAATGCATGTTGATAAGCAGCTAATTTTTTTTAAATTGCTTCTATTTTTATACAATTTTCTGTACCAAACCCCTTAAAACTGCCTGCAAATGCAAGTCTTCTCTCACCCCGCACACAATTTGGCTCCAATTCAGCCAACTTCCACATAACTGAAAGTGATGTGCCATTATCTCCAATGCGCCCAAAGATGCTTATGTGTCCTGAGACACCCACAAAGCTTCCCACCCCGTTTGTGAATAAATGGATAATGAAAAAAAAAAGTAGATTCTCATCAGGAGAAAAGACATTCTGCTTATCCCCATTAAATCTGCTGTATAGTAATGGCTTGGAATCTAATTCTAGTTCCAAGCACAGTTAGGCCATCTCCGCACTACACTGTTATAGTGCTATTATTCCACTTTTGACCTCCTATGGAATCCTGGGGTTTGCAGTTCAGGGAGGGGCATTTAGAATTCTCAGCCAGGGAGCTCTTTGGCCTCAGGAAACTACAAACCCTAGAATTTCACAGGAGGTTGAAAATGGAATAATAGCACTATGAACATTTCCGCACGACACTCTTACAGCGCGATGATTCCACTTTCAACCTCCTATGGAATCCTGAGGTTTGCAGTTCTACAAACCCCAGGATTCCATAGGAGGTTGAAAGTGGAATCATCGCACTATGAGAGTGTCGTGCGGAAATGGCCTATAACAGTGTGAGGAGGAAATAGCCTTAGTCTTGTTGAATCATTTGCTGAACTTCTGAATGACAAAATCTATGCAAATCTCATTGATTCAGAGGTTCTGTGGCATTGAGGTCCAAGCACTGAGTTGCAAGGGACCTCAAGGGTCATGTCATCCAACATCCCCTTCCTCATTTCACAGATAAAAACTGTGCTGATGCATGTGAACAAGCAACATCGGAGTGTAGTCAAGATGATAAAAGTTATAAACAAAGAACAACGTACAAGCTAGGAGAGATGGCAACAGCTTGCTTTTGCCTGACCGAGGTGCCACCAGGCTCTGTCCTGGTTGCCGCGTCACTTGTTGCGTTGGTGATGGTATATATTCCAATCATTTCCGACTTACGGCGACCCTAAGACAAAATGATCACAGGGTTTTCATGGCAAGGTTCGGTCAGAAGGGGGTTGCCTTTTGTCTTCCTCTGAAGCAGAGAGACCGTGACTTGCCCAAGGTCACCCAGTGGGTTTCCATATCCAGGCGTGGGTTCGGAGTCATTGTCCAATGCTCCAATCACGACGCCATGCCGCGTTCTGGAAGTGCCGTTTTCTAACCAGGAGGCAGTGACTTGTTCAAAGACACAGAGGGTGGTTAACAAGAGGTCTCCTCTTTCCCACTCTCAAGGATAAAGTTTCTTGGTTATATCTGAGCTTGGTGTGCCTCCAGTGTTTATCTGGGTCAGCGTGGGGAAGAAGCTATGACTCCACAGGCTGAGTTTGCTCTCTCAATGAGAAAAATGCACATTGTGCTTTCTTGATGCCAGTTGCTTCTTCTCCGTTCTCCGATTGCCGAGTCACGATCCTGCACTGCCAAGCCACATACAAAGAACAACAGTTTCCATTATGCAGACTTTATGCGCCGCTGCTGGAAAAGAGAAACCTAAGCCTCTTCAGCCTACGCAGCTTTGAAAGGTGAGGGGCGCGCTTAATCTCTACCAGGCTTTGTTTTGAACCGCCTCTCTGTCTCTTCCAGCCACCAAAGGACAATTATCACCTTGTTTTGCTAATTGTTTTGCGCTGGGGATGTATCTACTGGGTACAGGAAGCATCTTCCAGAGAAAAAGGGCCGGCAGGGTGCAGCTGCAGGAAAAACAAAAATAGGAATCCCATAGGTGTGCTGCACCATATTTTTCCAGGGCCATTTCCGCACTAGACTGTTCTAGTGCCATAATTCCACTATTAACCTCCTATGGAATCCTGGAGTTTGCAGTTTAGGGAGGGGCCTTTGAGGATGGCCTTTGAGACCCCTCCCTAAACTGCAAACCCCAGGATTCCATAGGAGGTTGAAAGTGGAATAATGGCACTAGAACAGTCTAGTGCAGAAATGGCCTAGGTCTGTGCAACAATAATGGTGGGGAAAGTCTTATGACAGGCCAGCTCTGAACAGACTCCTTTGCCAATTCCCCTTCTTCCTCCATGCCCACCACGCCTGCAGCCTTTCTCCTCCTGCCCCCATGGGCACAATTACACAGGCATAGCGTGCCATACCCTCCACCTGTCCCACGGATTACTCCTCCGTTGTTACATTTCATTTCGGCAGCTTCCAAAATCCCCTTGCTTCTCTCTTCTCGTGCCTTTGCCCTCAGCTAACTTGAACTGCTGC
Organism: Ctenosaura bakeri; assembly: GCA_948474755.1. NCBI lineage: Eukaryota > Metazoa > Chordata > Lepidosauria > Squamata > Iguanidae > Ctenosaura > Ctenosaura bakeri. Next base: position 110,462 of record CAOLHI010000660.1, on the reverse strand, counting down.
AACCCGAATTCAAGGTGCAAAAGCAGTTTGCACCCAAGTCACTTAGTAGGCGAAGAGGAGAACAAGCGGGGGAATCTTGCCCTCCCAGTAGGCTCAGGAACTGCTGCAGCTGTCCTAGTTTGTCCTTCCTCAGTCATAATTTTTGCCATCTTGACCACACTCTGAGGTTGCTTGGCCACGTGTGTTCCAGTTTTCATCTATGAAATGTTGGAGAGTTATGAGCACATTGTGGCCATTTCTGCACTACGCTGTTATAGTGCTATTATTCCACTTTCAGCATCCATGGAATCCTGGGTTTTGCAGTTTAGGGAGATAATTTGAGAATTCTCAGCCGGGGAGCTCTTTGGCCTCAGGAAACGACAAACCCCAGGAGGTCAAAAGCGGAATAACAACACTATAATAGTGTAGTGCAGAAAAGTTAGAACCCCTTTCCAGCTTGGCCTCCTGGACTCCTATCTCTCACCCTGTCCCCTGCTCTTTCAGATCCCAACCCGGAACTTATAATCAGGTCTCAAAGTGATCACTATCCTGGACAAGTGGGTGTATTGATTCGTAGGTTCAGTGTGGTAAAACATTCTTGCTATTAAATTAAAGCATTCAGACAGAAATAGAAAAATAAAGACTTATTATATAACGGGTAAAATAAAGATTTAGCATCCATACTAGTTCTACCCACAGTATACAATAACACCTTGGTGGTAGCTTGGGGCTTCTGTGTTAGTAAGGTGGTGAAATCTGCTTTGAGTCTTAGCAGAACTTTAAAAATGCTCTCCAAGAAGCTAAGCCTCTTTTGGGGAAAGGATCCAGTACTTTTGGAACACCTTTACTGCCTCGTAGTCATGGAAGTCCCCAGTCTAATAACCTCCAACATTTTGCAGGTGGGAACGCATGGGGCTGAGTAACTTTTGGAACCTCTTTACTGCCTCACAGACGTGGAAGTCCCCAGTCTAATAACCTCCAACATTTTGCAGGTGGCAACTGGACTTTACGTGGCTGAGCAACATTAGAGTGCGATCAAGATGGCAGAAATTATAAATGGTGGAGTTAGGAGAGGCTGCTGCTTTCCTTTCCCTCTGCTGAGTTGAGTACCAACTACTTTTGCCTGACTTTTGCAACCGTTGAAGTAAGCTGAAAGGGGAAAGGAGGAAGGGAAAGAGAGAAATTGGGGCATTCTAAAAGCAGCTGGGGAAAATGGGAAGCCAGAGAATTAATTGGGACCCTCCTTGCCAAACTGGGACAGTTGGAGAGAATACAAATCACTACAAAGTAGTTGATGGACTCTCATTTAGAAGTCATAATTAATTTACTACCCGTAGCTTCATGCACCTGATATCGTGGGCTATGGTCCACGAAGTTCATAAAATAATAAATCTGTTGGTCATGGAATTGTTCTCTTTCTCCAATTAAGTCCTAGGCTTGTATGGCTTCTCAAGCAGTTTTGGATTTCACTCAGTGTGTAACTGTAAAATGTAACTACATAGTAGGGGCTCCAGGGCAGCTATTTGGGCACCAAAACAGCCAAACCATCCAGCTGTGCCATAAAAATGTTAGAACTCCGACTGCCCCTAGGGAGCCATTGCACTGAAATGGTTTTTTCTGCCTATCAAGTTGTGTCTGCCTTTCAGAAGATTTATCTTCTGTTCCTTCAAACTCCATTGGCCTGAAGGAACACAGACTGCCCCAGAAAAAAAAAATTCTTGGACCTGGGAAGAAATCAGCATTCAAACTGTTGGCAAGCCAAGTGTGAAATGGATATGCAGGCATTTGGGTCTGATCCCAGTGTTTTTAGAAATTTCAGCAGAGGGCTACTGTGTTAAATGCATCCACAAAGGTCTGTATCATAAAGGCAAGGAGCTGGTTAAACACAGTTTTTTCTCACCATCTCTGTATTGTTTAAAAGGATCACATGTTTTAGAGAATTATTGCTCTGATTTGATATCCTTGCACTGAAAAAACTTTTGTCCATAACATCACATAGATAGGCTGAAATCATGCAGGTGAGTTCCAAATAGAGTTAGAGCCAATGAATTCTGGCTGGACTTCCACATTTGCTAGGGTTAGGGGTGCAGGACCCCTGCAGAAGTGGAAAAATTGCAAATATCAAAATGTCTGTTTGCATCTATGGGGAGGTACCCGTGGCATGGTGGAGAGAGTGAGCACCAAGGTCCAAAATAGGTCAAGGAAAGGAAAAGAAATGGGAGTTTGGCATGGTGGCCCTATGCTTCCTCTCTCTTGCCCATCTCCTTCCTTGGGGATGTGTGGGAGCATTGGGAGGGGGTTTGCGGTATGGAGAAATCAGGCTGCAATCTGCCCGTACCTGGCCAGAGACACATTATTAAAGTGCTGCATGGCCTGATTGGAGCCACTGAGAGGGAAGGTTCCCCTAGAAAAGAAGCAGCTCTGTGTATTTATGTGTTTTATTGATTGTTTAAAAATAGGTTGTAGGTGTATCTCTTCGTATATCTTTGTATAGGTGTATATCTTTGTTTCTTTGTGTGTGTATGCGCAAAATGGGGCATTGCCTCCCCAATAACAATTCAGCCCCCTCCATTCAATTTTTCTGCAGTCTGCACATTTTCAGCATTGCAGTAACTTAAACATTCAGCTGAGCATTTAGAAATACAGTTTAGTCACCCCAAGAAATGGGCAAAGCAAAGTGACCAAGGGAATGTGAACCCAAGAAGTAGAAGAGTTTTGGGAAGTTTCAGTGTCTCACTCTCAACGACGCTTGAAATTTGGAGACTGGAGAAGAAAAGTTTCATTGGGAGGCAGAATTCTCATTTGGAGGGCGATGTCCTAATTCTGCATCCTCTTTTAGCTACACTCCACTGCTTCCAGAAAAAACCATTAGTTTTGCAGGGCTGTTTTTTGGGGCCAGAGACAAAACAGCCACAGGGAGACGTGGCGAATTAATCTTCTGCTCCATAGCTCCTTTCAAAGCAGGGTGCTTGTATGGGGAAGTTTTAGCTTTTTGGAGGGCTGTCACAAGGAGCGCCTATACCCAAGGATCCAGTCCCATGTGCCAGGAGAAGGCAACCTCTCCACCTGGGCCGGTTCCAAGCCCCTCTGCTTTGTATTCCTCTGTTTGGTTTGCTTGCTCCAAAAGTCTCTTTGTCTCCTCTATCTCGGTTGTTGAGGATCATTAGTTTTCCTGTGATATTAAATGTTCTTTCTTGGGTTTTGCTTCATGTCAAATAGACAAATAAACACCAAGGGAAAGAGAGCGTGCCCTTTCTTTCTTTCTTTTCTTTCTTTCTTTCTTTCTTTCTTTCTTTCTTTCTTTCTTTCTTTCTCTCTTCTGCTTTTCTTTTTAAAAAATTGTTTCTGCTTCCCCAGCTGTGATTCACAGACTGCTTATCCCCCCCCTTGTTAAATAAAAAAAGAAAAGAACCCTCTTTCTTTCTTGCCTTCCCCATCTCCCCCCTCCTGCTTCTCCTCCCAGCAGCAGCTGTTATCCAGTTTTCATGCCCCATCTCTGCCAGGCCTCTCCTAACCCTCAAATCTGTTGCCCTTCATTGATCCGCTGAGTGAAAACTATGCCTCGGAGAGCCAGTGACATGCAAAAGTTTGAAAACTCGGTGAAGAAAGGTGAGTCAGAGAAAGGGGTGTTTTGAGACTCAACTTTGGGTGGGGGGAAAACTGCTTTCCTTTTGTTGGATTTTAAAAAAAAAAATCATTAGAATGCATTAATAAATAATCTTCCAAGCTTCTGTTTATGGGATAGTTGTTGGCATTTGGGCCCACTTTTCCATCTGTGTGTGTGTGTGTGTGTGTGCGTGCGCGCATGCGCAACTTCAAGTTGCCTATTGACTTATAGTAACTCCATGAATTTCATAGCATAATGGACATGTCCGCCCTACACTGTTATAGTGCTATTATTCCACTTTCAACCTCCTATGGAATCCTGGGGTTTGCAGTTTGGGGAAGGGCATTTGGAATTCTCAGCCAAAATGCTCTTTGGCCTCGGGAAACTACAAACCCCAGAATTCCGCCAAGGATGTTGAAAGTGGAATAATAGCACTATAACAGTGTAGTGTGGAAATGGCCTTTCTTAGGCAAGGAATACTCAGGTGTTTTCCACACTGCACTGCCCACCTTGCAGATGGATAGACTCAATCAAGGAAGCCAAGGCACTGAGTTTGCAAGATTTTAACAGGGCTGTTAGCAACAACAGGGAGTCTTGGAGGTCTGTAACGCATAGGATCCTCATAGGTTGAAGCTAACTTGATGGCAATTGATGAAAGATTTTCTTTGCATCCAACCAAAAGCCACTGCATTTTGAACAGGTACAGCACCTATCACAATCGTGACCATCATAAACTACTAATAGCGCCATAATGCTGATATTAAATAATCACATATCAAAAAAGAAACACTGACATTGAAGTTGAAAAGCCTCGTTGAGTACATAAAAACCTCTGAATTTGCTGAGAAATGAAAGCATACAATTTAAAGTCCATGACTTGATTGTAGCCTGTATTGTGATAGCAATTGCTGAATTTTTTTTTTTTTTTTTGCAGTTTTCAGTGTAACTGCAAATTGCAGTCCTCCAGGAGGAAATCCACATAATAATCAGCTGAGCAAGAGAGCAAAAAAGGGGAAATTAACTCTTCACGTGAATCAAAATAAGAAAACACGAGCCACAGTTTGAATACACCCATACCTGATTCTGAAATGGAATTCTCTCCCATTGTCCGTCAAGTACTCCTGAAGGATGCTTATTCAACCAAGTGCAGGAGAAGGTTTTCTGATATTTTGGGTATGTTAAGGGCTGTACGTGGAAGAATGATAAAGATGGATAAATTCAAGCCAAACCAAGGGCTGGGTTTTGTCAGGAACCACACAGGAAATTTGCCAGGGACCAACAACCAATAGCTTGCACACTTACACTGGTCCATGGACCAACACTTTAAGTAGCATTACTCGAATGCAGAACGACTCAATGTCATGGTCCATGGACCAGGCCCAGTCTGTCAGCCACCGCAGCTGCTCTGCATTCAAGCTTTCAGGAAAGAAAGAAACAATTGTAGTCAAAGAGTGCAAACAATGTGCCAGTCCCTGGCACAGGGAGCAAAAAAGCTGTTGGTCCCCCACACCAGATAGCTCAAGAAGCCCTGTTCTAGTGCGGATACCTGAATGGCAACTCTAGCACTTGTAACAAAAGGATGTCTTCTTCCATTTCACTTGAATGGTCCTAGATTTCCTCCGAGCATCCTGGGTATGGCACTTTTGGAAACAGTGCTGAGAATTTCTCAGGAAAAGAAACCCAGACAAGCTCTGTCCCAGAGGTGTGTCTAGGGCGGGGCAAGGAGGGTATATGCCCTGGGCGCCAATGCCAAGAGGGTGCAAAAGAGCGGTGCTGGAAGTGGCAGAGGGGGAGAAGGAGGAAGAGTTAGGGGGTGCAGCTTTCACGCTTGCCCTAGGCACTGTTTGTGCAAGGTTCACCTCTGCAGTGTCCTTTTCAGATCTACAGTTCCCAGAGGAAGGTGGTGGAGCATCCGTAGGTGTGAGCTGCACCGAAAAACCCATCACAGTCTTATCTTGAATTGAAAATAACTTCTCCAGGCAGATGGGACATGCCTCGCGGTGGGGGGAAGCACACAGCCCATTGTTGCTGCAGCAGTTCAAGACCCTTATTTCCCACCGTGCATTTGAGCCTTCTCTGAGGACAATGGGGGAGCCCTCTGCTCCCCTTTTCTTCCCCTTGTTTGCTTTCCCACATTCTCTCCACACACCCTCTCCCTTCATGAATATTCAGAGGGGCCTGGCGGTTTGGAAGCTATTGAGAACTCTTGTTAACACCCTGGCTAATGATGGACCCCTTCAATAGGAAACAAAAACTGAGATAAGAGCTTGTTAGCAAGGGAACTGTGTTCTCCACCTAACAAGGTTCCCATTGACGCCAGCCCTGGTGGAAACAGGCGCATTGCTTCCTCCGAGAGGTGTCTCTTTTGATGGGGGCCCAGCTTTTACTTGGGTAATTCTTCTGCCTCTTTCATACACACCCCAAAAACTACACATTGCACAGCCTAAAGCTAATTAAGGTGAGGGGGATAGCCTAGGAATGGGGGAGGGGGCAATTTAATCTCTGTTTGCTTATTGTAAAGAATTTACCCCAGGTTTTTCACGTCTCCACATTTGCAATGGAAAGAACCAGACAGTAAAATAAGAGGAATGTTGCAGTTTAGGGAGGGGCTGGCCAGCCTAGTACCCAGTACCATGAACCTAGTAAAAACAACAGGCTTTGTGGCATGCCACAAGGTCTGTTCTAATAATTCATCCTCACATAAAAGGACTAAGGCCGTTTCCGTGCTACATTGTTATAGTACTATTATTCCCCTTTCAACATCCTGTGGGATTTGTTGTTTCTTGAGGCCAAAGAGCTCTCTGGCTGAGAATTCTAAAGGTCCCTCCCTAAACTGCAAACCCCACGATTCCATAGGATGTTGAAAGTGGAATAATAGCACTATAACAGTCTAGTGCGGAAATGGCTGTAGAGTTGGGTGGGAGGGCAAGGGCTATCTTGTCCAACTCCTTGCTAGCATAGGAATCCACTCCGGAGAAGTGGACATTGAAACTCTGTTCAAAGACATCCACTGGAGGGAGAATCTAACACTTTCCAATGTAATCCAATGCCCCCAGGATTCCATAGGATGTTGAAAGTGGAATAATAGCACTATAACTGTCTAGTGCAGAAACGGCCTATGATTCAGTGCCAAGTTCCCATTGACTTGCTGGGTTTACTCGTAAGTTGGCTCTAGCAATGGAATTTAAGCCTCTGTTTAAACACCACACCAACAATTAGTGGGCTGGATGTTGCTCTAATTGAGAAACATCTCAGGGATCTCTCACAACCTCTAAGCTTCACGATTTCACATCGAGTAATTAATGGATTTTTTCCTGACAGCCCCATCTTCATTGCTTGTGCTCCTTTCCCCTGATTTCTTTTTGATCTTACCCAAAGAGGGCTTTATGAGCTTTGGCCCATCATCTCTGAATGCCGCCATCAGTTCTTTGTTCATTATTAGCAGTGACCCGCTCCTCCTGCCTTTACGGGGATCGCGCTACGTTATTTGTCATCCCGCTGTCAAGGTGCCTTGGTTTCTATGGCTACAGCTTAATTACATTCCAGCTTCCCTAAGTGGCCGCACTACCAATTAAGACCATTCGCTGCTGGAATTTTTGCAAGGAGGAACTTCGGTTTAAGGTCCACAGATGAGCTTTTTCCTCTCCAAGTAGGTTATTTTTGGGTTGTTGCCATTGTTTGCTGTCAAGTCAGCTTCAATTTATGGTGACCTCCTGATTGAGAGAAGCCTAAAAACTGGTTATCACTGGTCCTGCTCAGGAATGTGTAAACTCAGGGCAACAGCCACGGTTTCCATCTATAATGTAGTCTTCCGCTTTTCCTACCACCTACCTTATTTGCCAAGCATTTTCATCATGTTATTTCATGATATGTCCAAAGCACAATAGCCTCAGTTGAGTCATCTTGGCTCCTAGTGAGCAAGTTCAGGCTTCATTTGTTCTTGGACCCAATTATTTGTCTTTCTAGCAATCTATGGTATTGGTATAACTCTCCTCAAGCATCACATTTCAGTGGGGTACCTTGGACAGTTCATATAAAGTTTGGAGTAAAGCCCAAAACATCATTGTCACCTTATGGACATGGAAGCCATCACCCGCCACTGGGGCAATTTTTTTTTTTAAAGATAACCAGGAATTCCATGCAATTCAGTTATATGAATCTGTGGGAAATGTAGTACTTTTCTCCAACACATCATTTTAAAGGAACTAATTCAAGCCTAGCCAAGTATTGCCAGATCTGACAGGCTTTCCACCAACCTCACTCTCTCCTCTTCTCACTTTCTCCTTTTGTCTTTGTCTTAATTCAGCTGCTGCAAACTGAGTTCAAAGCGCAAAAATAGTTTGCACTCCATTAACTCAGCAGGAGGGAGAGAAGAAAACAGAATCTTGCCTTTCCCAATAGGCTCAGGTAAAAGTAGACTCCTGCAGCCAATCTTAGGCTATTTCCGCACTGGACTGTTATAGCACTATTATTCCACTTGCAACATCCAATGGAATCCTGGGGTTTGCAGTTTCGGGAGGGGCCGGCACTATAACAGTCCAGTGCGGAATGGGTCTTAGCTTCATCCAATAACTTCATTCAACCATCTTGAACATGCTGTGATGTTGTTTGGACACACATGTCCCAGTTTCCATCTGCAATGTGTTGAGGGTGTGGAAAACTACACACTATCCTTTGGAAGCAAGTTTGTGAAAGTTAACTTTTCCACCCCAGCTCCCAGCATCTCAAACGTGGCCTGAAAAATGTCTGCTTTTGATTTACAGTTCTCAGGGGACCTGCTGGCTGGGGCAAAGTGAGACTTGGAGTCCACCTGTGTAGCTTTTCTGTACTTTGGCTAAATCCAAACTCCTTTCCTCCAGGCTTCACACGGTGGTTCAAGGGCAGCTGTATTTCTGAAACTGGCTGCTCAGCCAGGGCCTCGGGGAGAGCAGGGAGAAAAGAGCAAGATGAGCATAATCTCCATGATTTACAGGCTGTCTCTTGAGCTTAAAAAAACATTCAGCTCAGGCTGTTAAATTCTTGGGTGGTACCACCTCATCTTCAGCAGCAGCAGCCAGCAGGGTCACTTTTGCTAATGGGCCCATTCATCTTTTCATTTATCTGCCCTGGCTTGCAAACTTCAGAGGAAATTATCTCGTGTTGTTGAAGATGCTGACCTTTCTGGAGACTTTTCTTGCAAAAAAAGCAGATGCAGGAAACCTTTAAAATGGCCAGCCAAAATGTCTCAGTCCCTGTCAGCAACGGAGGGACCAAGACAAAGAAATATTTCCTCTGGCCGAGATCCTGCCTTGTGGTCACATAGTTTAAACCTGTCCACCTGCAGACTTCTATGCGAATCGTGCTATGGAACCCTTGTGCTGAAAGGCAATGTTGCACCACTGAACCAAAATACCACCCATGTGTGCAACTCAGTACACAACCAAATGTTCAAGACTATGGCCATTTCTGCACTAGACTGTTATAGTGCTATGATTCCACTTGCAACATCCTATGGAATCCTGGGTTTTGGGAGTGGCTGGCAAACCCCAGGACTCTATAGGATGTTGCAAGTGGAATCATAGCGCTATAACAGTCTAGTGTGGAAATGGCCTATGAATTTGTCCAGAAGAAGGTGACCAAAATGGAAGAAGGCATGGAAATCATGAAGCCAGTGAAAACTGGAAACCAGTGGTAGGACTTTCTTTCACTAATACAAACTCCAGAGGTAAGAAGAGCATTAGAAACCTCAAGTCAGTATGTTGATCTATGATAAACTCATTTATTGGCTATTCCCCTCTTTCCTTTTCATTTTATAAAAGAAATTGGCATTTAATTAGTCTGATACCAGTCTTCAATTGCTTGCCTTGGATAAGTCCTCTCTGATCATTGTAACTGAAATGAATGCAGCCACAGCTTAATTAATTAGATGGGAGAGTGAAATGAGCCAGCGGATGGCTAATGCTAGAGAAGAGAGTAAGCATCACAGAAGGACAGGGTTACTCAGGGACTCATGGATCTGTTTAGATGGAACTGATCCAATGGGTAACCACAACCTGATTGAGGAAACACGGGAATGAGCAGTTTGTAGTCAAGGCTGTGCACCACGCTCTCATTGTGTACATTTCTGCTTGTGGAGATGCACATGAATTGTGCTACATAGCTCTTCTGTCAAATGGCAGGGCTGTGCACCTGAAACCAAAATACCATATATGCACATGAATGTGAATGAACTGAGCATGTGCATCCATGTGCAATGTACAGGGCTCACTGTGCATCCTCTTTGCTTCTCTCCCTGCAACCTTTTTTCCCCCATTTTGAACTCAGCTTGCAGCAACACTTTCCTTACCCTTGCCCTAGACTTTTTTTTAATGTTAAAAATCTTATAAACACACATATTCCTCATTTTTAACATAAACTGAATTTGCAAAACATTCAGTTCTCTTCTTGCCACCCACTTTATGTCTCCCATTTAAAAAAAAAAAAATTATCCTTGGATTTACATTACATCAACCTCTTCATTTTAATAATAATTTTATTGAAACTTTTACTATGAATTCTAAACAATTATAGTTATCCTCTTAAAATAATAATTATGTCCAATTAAAGTATTCATTGTATACAAACAATATAATCATACCGGTATGGTTTTTACCTCTTGATTTATGTCATCCATAATGGGGTCCCACGCCTTTCCAACTTATTTGAAAAAATAAGAATGGTTGCCCTAGACCTACTGGCACCAAAAAAGCGAAAAAATATTTTAAAAATCTCCATTTTGAAATCACAGACCTCCTGTAAACAAAACACAGAACTTTCTTTTTAACAGTGAATGTTCTCCCTTTCTTCTCTCCTGTCCTCCACTTTTTCAAACATTCTCCCTGGCAAATAAAGCTGCCAATGACCTTGAAAACAGGCAGGGATCTTTGTACTAACCACCAAGCAAAGATTTTCACGGTGCATACCTTTGGCCTTACTGGCCGGTGATGCTGGAGTAACCCCTGAAACATCTTTTTCCTTGTGACCTTTCTGCCATGCGTCCTGTTTGTTTTGCGATTGCAATGATATCCTCGGCCTCAGGTGCTTTGGGGATAAAGCAGAGAGGCAGAATACAAACATTTCAGTTAATAAATAATAAAGAACTCACAGCTATACCTTTTCAACCAAAAAGCCTGCAAGGTTTTTGCAATGCTCCCCCAGCCCTCCTCTCTGGTTCTAGTGGATGTCCTCCTTCCATCCGTCTTTCAACTTTCCCAGCAGACAGATTTCCCGAAGGTATTATCCACCCAAATCCTGTGGGTATCTCGCACATGCAAAACTTCTGCTATGGAAGTGGCTGGACATGTTGTCTGATGCAGAATTTCTGCATCCAATTCACAATCACTAAAGCAGAGTTGTGAATGCAGTGTCAGTGTCCGTGTGAGTGCAGATGTGCATGCAGTTGTACATTTAGGCGCACATTTGGTTGCACGGTGTTGCCCTTCCCCACCAAGGCTGTGCGGCACAATCACTGCATAACTCCTGTTGTAGAGCTCTACATTTTGCAGCCCCAGTGTAAGATTTTTTGCAGCCCCAGTGTAAGATCTTGGTCTTTATCTGTGTGGTATCGACAGGTTTGTTCTTCTGAGACTTTGCGGAGAGAGCAGGGGTGGTGAAACTGTGACCTCAGATGTTAATGGATTGCAATTCCCAGCGTCCACCATCATCAGCTGTGCAAGCTATGGCTGATGAGAGCTGCATTCCAGCAATGCCTGAAGTGCTTTTAAAATAATTTTTATATCTGTACTTTTATTGAAGTTTTTAAAAAAGTTTTAAATCTGTATTCTTTTTAAATATGCTTTTATCCACTTGGAGTCTCATTGTTAGGGAAAAGCAGGATATAATTGAATATCATAATCATCAAAACTGTGGTCTGTAGTGTGATTTTTCTGGAATCTTATAGGAAACAGAAAGACCTATTGACGATCTTCTTTTGTCTCCTCGTTTCACCGTTTTGTCTTCTGCAAGGACTGTTTCTGCCTATGTTTGCTAGCCTAACTTCTTCTTTGGGCTCCCTCTCTCATCTCTCTCTCTCTCTCTGCATGTGCTCTCTCTGTGTGTATTCCATCTGTCTGAAATACACACAGACACACACACGGACCTACTTCAGTTTGGGAAACGTTAAGGGTGAATGAGCCATGGACCAATTAGCGCAAGGATCTCATTAGCCATTCTGCTCCACCACTTCCCAGTGCAAGACAGCTGTGAGACAATAGCTTTGTTGGGGTGAAAATTTAATTGGACAGTTCAAAGGGAAGATGACGAGCCTCCCCAAATTGCTCAGATGGCAGAGGAACTTTGAGAGCGAGGATTGGAGGGCCACTTTTTTTTGCAAGACTGAGGCCATTTCCGCACTAGCCTGTTATAGCGCTATGATTCCACTTGCAACATCCTATGGAATCCTGGGGTTTGCAGTTTCGGGAGAGGCCAGCCGGGCCATTGCAAGTGGAATCATAGCGCTATAACAGGCTAGTGCGGAAATGGCCTCAGGCTGGTGCAGAAATGGCCTGAGAAGGGTTATGTATGTGCAACGTTGCATGAAACATTTTTTTTAAGCAATTACAATCTGTAACCTCTGGGCTGCCAAGAAAAGGAGCCCTCTTCTCCCTTTCCAAAGACAGGGGCCAAGCAGATTGACAACTGAATCTTATCTCAGGCGACAGTCATTGGAATCCATTTGGTAGTCCCAACTGGAGTAGACCCACTGAATCAATGGGACCCACGTAAGTGTTGACTCATCTTTCAATAATTGGTTCAATCAGTCTAATACGATCAGTGCATTATTCTGCAAGCAAAGATTTAAGCTACACAACCCTGGTGCGGGATCTTGGCCTTTGTGTTTCTAAATAATACATTCGTCCTACTCAAGACCTGGCCAGCACTGAACTTGATGGAGTTTCTGTGTTCCCCTGAATGGGACTGAGGCAGCTTTGCTTTATTAGCTGACAACAATCCCTTGATCTCTGGACCAAGACTGCACAATAGTGCCTTATTTTTAGCTGCTCCAACATGGGAGGGCAGGAGCAGTGTACGGTCTCCCCTTCCTTGTAGTCAGCAATCTATAAATATACACGCTATCTCTCTTTAGATTCGTACAGTGGTGGCGTGCCTGGGACGCAGCAGCTAAGAATCAACAATGAAGGAGATGTAAAGTCATAGAATCATAGAGCTGGAAGAGACCACTAGGGCCAACTTCCGCCCCTTCTGCCATGCAGGAATATACCACCAAAGCATTCCCAACACATGGCCATCCAACCTCTGTTTAAAAACCTCCAAAAAAGACTCTATTGAGGCAGCAGCAGATTCCACTGTTGAACGGCTCTTATTGTCAGGAAGTTCTTCCTAATGTTTAGATGGAATCTCTTTTCCTGAAGTTGGAAGCCATTGCTCCATGTCCTAGTCCCTGGGGCAGCAGAAAACAGGCTTGCTCCATCTCCAACCCCTCTCCTAGCTTGTGCATTCTTCCTCAGTCATTATTTCTGCCATCTTGACCACATATCTTGGCCACATGTGTCCCCCCATTCTCATCTGTGAAATGTTAGAGGGAATGCAACCACCAAGCCCAACACTGTAGTCACTGCACATCATACCAGGTCTCTTTTTATAATGAAAAACAAGAACAGCAAGAACAATAACACCTCTTCTGATTCTGAGCTCCATGTGAATCCTGCAACATTGTTTTTCACTCCTTTCCAGAATAACAAAGCAGTGATGGGGAATTAAAAAATTAACTAATTTTTAACTAAAAATTAAAATTCGTGTCAAACATTATCACTTCAGGTGCCTTTATTTATTTGTTTGTTTGTTTGTTAAACAAAGCACCTCAAGTGATAGGGACAAGTTGTGGGGAAAGGTTTAAAAATGTCTGTCTGAAAGCAACAGCAATTAGGGAAGTATTTATTTCCTCGCATCACCACACCATGAAGACTTTAGTGGCAGTGAGATGATAAAGATTGCAATCTTTGTTTTCAGTGCCTGGTGACCTTTCGATTCTGCAAAACTCCTGGGCCTGCCTGTTTATTTCCATGTCTTAAGCTGAGCATGGTTTTCCAAATGCCAAGGTCTCAGCCTTGGCACACTGGAAATCATAAAGCCGCAAAGCTTGGGATGGACATCCTTGCTGCTTGTTTCTATCAGGAAGCCCTCTCCAACCTGGCAAATCCCAGATGCCTCAGACAACAACCTTCATCACCAAGCCAGCATGGTGATACTGGCAAGCAGGAATGGGATTTACAGTCCAATGTATTTGGAGAATGCCAGTTTGAGGGGGCTGATGCGTGCTGGAATCCTGGCTTATGAAGGGTATGTTCACTTACAGAAGCCTTTGGGCATTTTTGTCCAATGAGGAATATCTGCATTCAGTTCAAGTTTCAATATTTGGTGCCATTACTGTTGCTTAGTGTGTACAGAGAAGCATATGCCAACGTGTGGGCACTTTGTGTGCACATTCAAAGGGGCAATGTCATCACGCACTGATGAGAGAGTGTTAGGTAACTACCACATAACCTGGTGAGCAGAGTCATACTCCATCCCTTCAACATGGGATCCAAGGCCATTGCCCCTACAGTCCTCCATCCACATTTGCAAGTTTGACTTTCACAAATTTGGTTATTCAGGAGCACACGTGCCTTCTCCCTCAATCTATTTCTCCCATTCTCTGGGGACAGAGAAAGGAGGCAAGTGCACCCAGGAAAAAGGCAAGGGAATGTGGGGGAGGCATGTATGCATTTGGTCATAGTGGTAGAACATACACTAAGGCAAAATGCAAAAGAATGGGGGTGGTGGTGGGAAGGCTTGAATGAGCCTTCATTTTCCCCTCCAGAGCTACCCCTCCCATTCCCATGGATCAAAATTGGATCCCACATTGAAGGGATGGAGTATGACTCTGCTCACAGGGTTATGTGGTACTTACCCAACACCCCAGTGCAGGGAAAGTGCACCAAGGCAAAATGCAAGAAAATTGGGGGGGGGGTAGAAGAGAATGAATAGGGAGCGTGAGGGTTGTTATTTGCCCTGAACCCTTGTGTAAGTGGAAGAGCCACTGTATTGGACAGGGAGGGGCAATGCACCCTAGACTCCACCAACAGGGGATCTCTTGCTACTGCCCCATGGACAAGATGGTGGTAACAGTCCTGCTCCAGGGGGCCATTTCTGCTCCTTGTCTCTAGGCACAAAACTCTGCCCCTGTTAATGCCATTTTAATCACTACATACCATCCAATATTTCACAGACGAAAACTGGGATGCAAGTAGCCAAGCAACATCAGAGTGTGGGCAAGATGGCAGAAGCGAATGAGGAAGAACAGATAAGCTAGGAGATGCTGCAGCAGTTTGTTTTTGCCAGAGCCTACTGGGAAGGGCAAGACGGTGCCCCTTCCTCTACTTTTCCCCTTGCTGAGTTACCTGAGTGCAAACTGTTTTGGCACCTTGAACTCTGTTTATAGCAATGCAAGTAAGCCGGGCATGAAGGGGGAAAGTGGGAGACGGACAGAGAAACTGGGACTTTTTAAAAGCAGCTGAAAAAGTGGAACAACAAAAGATTAGTCAGGACTGACCCTGCCAGATTAAGACAGTTGGAAATTATGCAAATAGAACCTTAAAGACAAAAGGAGTCAGCTCTCTTTTTATTCTGCCCTCTCTCCCACCACAGCCTCCAGTCTAATCAAGCTATGTCCAGTTTGCAAAAGACCAGGATGCAAAAGGGAAGGGAGTAGTTGTGTGTGTGTGTGTGTGTGTGTGTGTGTGTAGTGGGGACCCCCCCTCCCATCTCACCATAATGCATCCATCCTCTGCTCTCTAAAGAGCAATGAGAGGTTGCATTCAATAAATATTTATGAGAACTGGCATAATGAAATGAACTTATTATCCCCAAGCTCCCTGATGGCCTGAACATCTAGAGGTTTTCCTTCCTCTGCCTCTCACTATGCAGAATTGCCCTGGTATCTCAGGAGTTGTTGAGCAAATTGCATACTTGGTTGTTCACTTGTATGGATGCTGGCTATTAAATGCAGCCAGCTGCTCCCCCTTGGCAGGGCTCACCCAGACAGAATAGGCTGCTGGTGTGTGTACCTCTTTCTGTGTGTATTATTTTCCTTGTTTGCAAGTAGGTTTTATAATAGTTGGTTCTCATTCCTCACACACACCCCCAGTTTTTTGGACCCATTTGGATTGGCAAGGTAGCAAGCTTTCAGATTACATAGGCATCTCTGTCAATCTGCCTGCTATTTCTGTGATGTCCACTAAAAGTTTAGATCCAAGAGTGGTCTAATAAACTGTGCTCCGAACAATGGTTTCTGGTGGGTCGCATGTCAGAGTGCAGCAGGTTTTAGTCTGAACTTGAAAGAAGCCATCCAAGTGTTGAATCTATTTTGAGGATAAGATCCAGCTGGTCAGATCCCCTACTAATATGGAAGCCACTGGATCCCACTGGTCCTAAATAGATAGTATTCTTTGGAAGAAATTCAATGGAGGAGTAAAAGTTACCCTGTACACACTGGTTGTGAATCGTGGAGACATGCTGAGATGAAGTTGATATTAGGTGACGGACTTGATAGCTGCACTTAGATCTTACATCCAGATTTGTACGAGGAGAAGAGTCTGGGGTCATTTCTTCACTAGACTGTTATAGCACTATTATTCCACTTTCAACATCCTGTGGAACCCTGAGGTTAAGGGTGGTCAAAGGCCCCTCCTTAAGCTGCAAACCCTAGCATTCCATAGGATGTTGAAAGTGGAATAACAGCACTATAACAGTCTAGTGCAGAAATGGCCTGGGTCTGAGCTGCCTTTTTCCTGAAAGCCTGATTTTGAGATGGAGGAGCATCCAGGAAGAGGGGAGTAAACAAGAAGTGACTGACTGATTTAAGCTGGGGGAGGACCATTGGATCAAAGACAGAGCTGGAAAAGTTAATTTTAAAAAAGTAATTAATTTCTGTTAATTGTTATGTATTTCAAACAATCTCTTGTTGTTACCCGACACCATACTATTTGAGGATCATTTAAAAACAAGGGGAAAAATCATTCAAAATGCCTTTACTTTAAAAAATAAAGAGGAATGAGAAAGTATTACTTATTCTAACATCCTCCTCAACCATTCCTGCCCATTGCATCTCTTTTGAAACAAAATTTTGTGCTGCCTTCATTAGCAGCAAAAGGTAACATGCAATGATGGTTGCAAACATTTTTATTCCATCACTAAATTCTTACAATACTTCTTTATAGGCCATTTCCACACTAGACTATTATAGCGCTATTATTCCACTTGCAACATCCTATGGAATCCTGGGGTTTGCAGATTCCCAGCCCCTCCCGAAACTGCAAACCCCAGGATTCCATAGGATGTTGCAAGTGGAATCATAGCGCTATAACAGTCTAGTGCGGAAATGGCCTTATATTTCGATGGAGAAATGTAAGAGGAGATTACTTTGCAAGCAAATGTGATGAGGGAAGACCCTGAGTCTCAAATACCTCTCTGTTATTGTCTCCCTTGGCAGTCCTGAACTGTTGAGTCCGTTTCTTTAAAATAAGGACTGATGAACTGATATTTAATCAAGAGTTAAGAGAAAATGTTTGCATATGCCCCTAGTTTTTCAGTGGTTTCTATTTGAGTCTCTACAAAAAGCAGTGAAATTGAGTCTTAATGCCAAAGAGAATGATTGTTGCCTTTAAATTCCAACAGAAGCAAAAGTACCCAAGTATACTGTATATTTTGGATGGACAAAGTATCATCATGCCAAACTGCTTGTTTACATGCCTGGCTGGGTGAGACAAAAATACATTCATTAATGAATTGGATACTCTTTTGCTTGAATTCACCTCAAGGAGATACAGTTGGCAGCCGTTCTACAAGAAGAAGATAGAATGTAACTTGACTCTCCCAGAGTTACACGATGATTGTGCATTAGTGAATTTGAAACACTGCAACTGACAGTGCAGACAAGTGGAAAATGCACACTTGCAACATGCAAAAAAATGTGCAGTTTGAAAACTGACAGTGAAAAAAACCGCAGACACATTCATGCTTATTTATTACTTTACAAAAATATTAAAAGCAATGTAAAACCTAATACTTGTGCGATGCAATAGATGATACTATTTAAACCCTGTTTGATACAAAAATGAGAAAACTGTTTGGTAAACCATTCTGTCAAAAAGGCTGAATTAAAATGCTTTACACATTAAAGCAGGGGTTCCATGCTTTGATGACGTCCTCTTGCATGGCAGAAGGGTGTTGGACCGGGTGGCCCTTGGGGTCTCTTCCCACTCTACCATTCTGTGATTCTTGGGTGGCTGCAGAACAGAAGAGGGAAAAGATGACGAAATACTGAGACCCCCAAGGCTGCGATCCAATGCCTCTGGGAAAAGGAAAGGAGGGGGACCCCCTGCCAAAGCTCCCCAGCAAAATATTTGAACGAAATCCTGACAGATAGACTTGCAATCGCACCATGGCACAAGGCGAGGGGGCTCAGATTTAGCCTTAATCTGATGGGCACCTCTTTAAATCCTGGATTCTCAGGGGGTCCAAATTCCCCGTCGGTCCCCTCCGGTCCACTAAACCGAAGATCAAGGCACCAGAGCAGAGCACAAAGCGAAAATCTTTGCCCCCAGACTGAAGCGAGGCACAGGCGCTTGGAGAAAGCAGTTCCACCGGGGAGAGGGGACCGTGCGCGCAACCGCCCCCACCGCCTCCCCCAGGAGAAAAGCCCCCCTGGCAGACCTGTCTCGGGGCCGGGGGCCACTCGCCTTCCCTCGCCCAGGCCCGGGCGGAGGGGCGTCGGCTTTTTCCTCCCCCTTCCGCCGTGCGCCTCGCTCGGCTTTGGCACGGCGAGGGCGAGCGCGGCTCTGGCGACCCGCCGGGGGGGACCCAGCTGCCGGGCGGAGGAGGGCGAGAAGGAGAGGAGGCGAGGGCCGGGGGGGGGAATCGGTGGGCGCGCGCGCGTGCCCGGGCCTGGGAGCGTGAGCGCGCCGGGAGCGCTCCCTGCGAGCGGACCGTGCGCGGGGGGCGCGGCGCCTCTCCAACTCGGAGGCGTCCCCTTTGCCTTTCAGTGCTCCGTACCGCTCTCGCGGCTCGCCTCCCTCCTGCGCTCCCCCTCGCCCGCCTGGGCGTCCGCGCAAGATGGCGATGGAGGCAGGAGAGAGGAGCCGGCGCCGGTCCTCGGCTCGCCGGCACGTCTAAGAAAGGCGAGGCAGGCGAGGCGCGCCGGGCAAGCGGGGATCCGGAGCCAGGCGCGCTCCAGACGGCCGGGGCTGGCGGCGGAGGAGGCAGAGCGCGCTCGCTTCCCCCTCCCCGGCGGCGGGCTCTCCTCCCGGGCCAGCGGCGGGGAAGGGCCCCCATGGCGCGGGGAGCCTGGCTTGGCCTCGCCGGCCTCCTGGCTGTGACCTTGGCCGTCGAAGGTACGCTCTCCGGGGGAGATTTTATTTTGTTCTTCATGCGTCTTTTTGTTTTTTGCCCCTTCTTTTGTTGCGGGGCGGGCTTTGGTTGTGGTCCGGACCCTCGTGGGCTTTTCTTCCGAGGGGAAGCGGGGATGGACGGCTCGGGGCGGCTGTGCGTAAAAGGGGTCTCTCCCAGGCGCGTCGGCTCTGGAGGGGCCCCGAACAATGGAAGGAGCGATGGAAGGCGGACTCGTGGCGGAGAGGCAGAGGGGGTCCCTCGTGGTCCCTCCCCGTCCTGAGGGTGAACCGGGGGCCCCGCGGGGACCTGGGACGGCGAGGGCGCGCCCGGCGGGGAGGAATAACGCGCGCGGGGAGCGCGTTCCGTGGCTGGGAAAAGAAAACGGGGGGGGGGCGGCGAGTCCGCGTCCGTGATGATTGCAAACAGGTGTGTGCCTGGGTGTGTGTGTGTGTGTGTTTCGGGGAGGGGGAAGCGTTGCTATTGTCCAAGGGAAGGGAGCGCGCCCCTCTTGGGAATGCGGGGGGTTGGCCGCTGGGGAGGGAACGTGTTGGGGGGGATGAGGGAAGGGGGTCTCTCGTAGCCCCCCTCGGAGAGGGACCGAGAGGGAGGCGGACCCCAGGCGCGCGCCCGCGGTTTTTGTTCGGAGCCCCCGGGGAGAGAAGGGGGTGGGAGCCGGCGGCCGCCTCGGGGAAGCCCTGCCAGGCCAGGAGGGCCGACTCGGGCTGGCAGCAACAGAGCGCTCCGGTCTTCCGCGGAGGATTCTCTCTTCCTCCTGGGAGTTTCTGCCATGGATCCCGAGAGGTGGGTCCCAGCATGACTCCCATCAAGAGCAGCGTGGTCGACTCTGACTGGCAGCAGCAGAGCGCGCCCTGCTTTCCTGGAGGATTCTCGCCTAGCCCTGGGAGCGCCTGCGTAAGGCCATACCATGGCTCCCATTGAGACCGCTATTGCCGACTCTGACCGGCAGCCGTTCTCCTCGGTTTCCTTCCTGGCCTGCTCTGGAGATGCTGGGTGTGAGCCTCCTGCTGAGAAACCCGGGGGGGGCTGCCTCCCAGTGCGTCTGATCCTTGCTCCTTGGAGCTCAGTACTGCCAGCTCCAACTGGCAGTAATGGCTGAGAAAGGGTCAGGCAGGATTCTTAACCTTTGGGGAGTCTGGTGGGACCTCCACAGGGACACAGAAAGCCCCCTGAGACCTCTTGCATAAGGACATGGGAAGAGGCCTTGTACTGAGTCAGAGCCTTAGAGGTCTGTCTAGACCGGTGTTGCCGACTCTGACTGGCAGCAGGGACTTGCCACCATTTCAGCCAAGGTTCTCTTCCTAGCTCTCTCGGGAGATGCTGTTGGAGGCTGATGGTGGAACCTTCTGCACAGAAAGATGGGAAGATTTCTCAGACTGAGTCAGATTCCACACTAGCCTGTTGAAGTGCTATTATTCCACTTTCAACATCCTATGGAATCCTGGGGCTTGCAGTTTAGGGAGGGGCCTTTGATACCCCTCCCTAAACTGCAAACCCCAGGATTTCATAGGATGTTAAAAGTGGAATAATAGCACTCTAACAGGCTAGTGCGGAAATGACCAGAGTCTTTTGTTGTTGTTGCTGTCGTTCACCTAGCCTGGTACAGTCCAAATGAAAACAATGCAGCCCTGCTATGTGATAAATTGTGTGTCTCTCTGCCTGTATTGTTATTGTGGGAAAGGAAGGAGATTTTGCGGGTTCCATTTTTTCATTTTCTACCCCCCCCCGGGTCAGACAGGGGAAATGGCCCAAGACATTTTTGCAGAGTAGCAAAGGAATACCCAATCCAGGTAAAGGCACATGATACTCAAAGCCAGCCAAGTGACTTTGGCACAGGATATGGGAAATATTTTAAGCTCTTCTTCCCATCTCTAGCAGTAAAATATAAGAGCACATTAAATAAATTAACAATTTCTTTGCTGCTCTTTTGTGGTATCCAGTGTTTGTCTGAAGCAGCTGTCTCGCTCTGTCTAAGGGGAGGGATGGTGCTGATGAGATATAATGAGGGGAGGAGGGATTTAGCATCACAACAACCATCATTATACTGTGTTTTTCTTTAAAATGAGTTTTTCTGACTTTCCAAACTTTCTACCAGGGATGGGAATTATGTCCCCTCCCAGATATTGTTGGACTACCTCTCTCAGCAGCCAGCAAAGCCAATGGTAAGGAATGCTGGAAGTTGTAGGCTGAAATCCAACCTCCCCTCAACATAGTGTAAATATTTGCAAGCTGAGATAGACTGCACCAGTGCTACACAATTCCCATGCACAATAGCAACTTTCCACAACACATGCCAATCACTGGGTGCTGTTGTGCAATGTTCGATGCATAACCACAGTGCTCTGTGCAACCTCAATGCTCAGTGCATGACCACGATGCTCTGTGCAACCTCAGTGCTCAGCCACAATGCTCTGTGCACAACTGCAATCCACAAGGCACAGGGCACAACCACAACATACAGTGTTGCCGTATGTGCAATTTGACTTCTGCCACTGCCAGCAGAATACACCTGTTGCACTGCAGTGAATAATTTGCACCATGTGTAATGCCTTTAGTTGCATCACACACAAGCCATTGCAATGGAAACACTTTATTCTAGTAAAGTTAAAAGTTAACAGTATTATAGTGTTTGTAAAACGTTAAGTCTATATAACACACATTGCAAAAACAAAAATGTGAAAGTTGTATAAAATCAGGACTCAGAAAAACCATGCTCAGTTTAACAGCACCTGCTCTAAGTTTTGAAGACACAGTTGCCACCATATTAGCTTGTTGTGCTAAAAGAAAGGATTCCTGAAAATCAGAGGAATGCCCTGGCAGGGATTTCAGGAGAGGGGAGATTGTCTCCCTTGTCGCATCTTTACAAAATGGCAGTACTTGGATACATGAATCCACAACGGTCAGTGTTGTCCTCACCACAAGGACAAACCTGATCTTGCTGTGAGATTTTTTTTTCCTTTTAAAAAAGCAGGCCTCGGGCACAGTAGACGGCAGTGATGTAGCATGGAGACAGTATGCTAGGCTGCAGTGCGTGGTAGACAGTGTGTGACCACAACATGCAGCGTTGCTGCGTGTGCAACTCAACGTCAGCTGCTAACAGCAGGATGTGCCTCTTGCGCCATGGCAGACAATTCACCTCTCACGCATTGTGAGTCTTACGTGTGCATAGGTTGTTAACAGGATCCAGCCAGAGCCTGACACCCTCAAGGAGGGCTGCATGGTTCCATTTTTTTCCTTGATGTTATAGAACAAGGAGGGCAAAGTGGGGCTCTGAACTTGCATTGTGGCCTCTGAAGCCAGTTTTCCTGACCACCAGCCCTTTCTAGCCACAGACACACAAAAGTCGAATTGTTTCTCCTGCATGCATCCAATGGAGACGCTTCAATTTTTAAATAAGCAGCGGGAGTCCCCCTGGACTTTTGAACAGAAAACAATACTCCTTTTTTAAAATTGGGATGTATGCATATTATTCAACTATAACACTATGATTCCATTTTAACTGCCATGGCTACATCTTGTGGAATCCTGGGAACTGTAGTTCCTTTTGGCACTGGAACTCTGCAGCAAAGAATTCTAAATCCCCCATGAAATTACAAATCCCAGGATTGCTATAGGATGGAATCGTAACAGTTTGAGCGGCGTCAAACTGGAGTAAGTGTGCAATGTGCAGACTCTCCAGAAATGGGTTTCTGAGCTTTCTTTTAGCCGACGTGCGGCTGGAGGGTGTCGACAGATTGCCAAGGGGATTGAGGCCTCTCATGCTTGTTTCAGTGGGTGGCTAGTGCCTCCCATGTCAGGGAGGCAGTGAATCCTGTCCATGTTTTAAACTAGGCTCTATAGGAGTTCAGCACCACGGAGAGGTCCTTTAAAGCAAACCAAAACCTGGAATGGATTCACTGTCCCAGCAATATGGGAGCCACCATGTAGGGCAGATTCTACCACGTTTTGGAAGGCAGCAGTGAGATCCCTATACTGGGGGGGGGACCCACATATCTAACTCCTCTGGCAGGAGTGAGTAACTTTGGGGGCCACAAAATACTATGAAAAAAAATAAATGAAATGCATGAATAAAAGGCAAACAAAATACATTAAAAACTCCAGTGAAATATTTATTTATTTATTTGTTGAACTTGTATCCTGCTTTTCTCCTGAGATTAAGAAATGAAATACGTAAATAAATCCAGAAGGTTCCTTGTCTTCCTCTGTAATTGGAGCATAAACTTGGATTGTCATGCTATTGATGGGTTTTCCCTGATATCTTATTGATGTTATTTGGTCAGACTTTGAGTTTTATACTTTGAGTGCTTTTGCTACATCTCTCCTCACTATCCGTGCCACCTCATTTTTTCTTTCCTGAGTAGAACACGGACTAGAAAATGTCTCATTCCTGTCCATTTTAGCTTGCTTAATTCATTTTAACACATTTTAATGTGTTGTGGTTCTTTTTGTATTTTGAAAAGTTTCCTTATAATGCTGCATTATGTTACCATCTATGCAATGTTTTCTTATTGTACTTTTAATGGTCAGCATTGCCATTTGCTGCGTTGTATGGTTGTGCTCCAGAACAGTGGCTTGTATTTTTAATACCAGTAAATAAATGAATACAATCAGACCCTGTGGGTAGCCTTGGCCTCTTTAGCTGCCTCGAATTTTGTGAAGCGTTGAAAAGGAAAACACTCCATTCCTCTTTCCACTCTTTAACAAGCTTAATTGTGAACATGAAAAGGCTGGCTGGAGTCTGTTAAGGGATAAGCGTTTTTCTATTAAGTATCCAGAGGTGTTACTTTAGGGTAATTAAGCTTCTGCTTTTAAAAAAAAATAGGCAGCAAATTGAAAGGAGTTGCTTAAATGGTAACAACAGCTTTTTTTCCTTCTTCTTCTTAAACTGTTTCCACTCTTGACATGCAGAAATGTAATGGGGAAATCTTCTCTGCCTCAGCATCCTTTCTCTGGGCCAGGAAGAGAAAGAGTAGCCTGTCACACTGTTCTTAAAGGGACATCCTTTTCCAAAAAAGTAACTTTTCCAAGCTCTGACTGTACATGGAGAAGAGAGACCTTTAGGAAAGGCCATTGACCCCATGATGCTGTGGGCCATTTCTGTACTACGCTGGACATTCCCGCACTAGCCTGTTATAGCGCGATTTCCACTTTCAGCATCCTCTGGAATCCTGGGGTTTGCAGTTTCAGGAGGGGCCGCCTGGCCCCTCCCGAAACTGCAAACCCCAGGTCCAAGGATGCTGAAAGTGGAATCATCGCGCTATAACAGGCTAGTGCGGAAACGGCCACTGTTATAGTGCTTTTATTCCACTTTCAACGTCCTGTGGGATTCTGGGGTTTGTAGTTTACTGAGGTCTAAGAGCTCTCTGGCTGAGAATTCGAAAGGACACTCCCTAAACTGCAAACCCTAGGGTCCCACAGGATGCTGAAAATGGAATTATAACGCTATAACAGTATAGTGAGGAAAGGCTCTGTTTCTTGGGCGGAGCTACTGACATTAAAAAGCTGTGTTTTTAAAAAGTGTTATTATCTATATGATTAAAACAGCCAGAATTCTTTATATATTGGTATGGAAAAGCAATGATATTCCATGAAGAAGGTTATTGAAGTTGATTGAGACCAAAAACCTAGACAATCTGACGTATTGGTTAAAGGGAAAAATACAGGAGGAGAATTATGTAGAACGAGGACCAGTAAGGAATTTCTTAGTTTAAAAAATATGGCAAGGTTAATAGCTGGTAATTATGAGACCATTATAAACTGCAGCTAAAGTCGAGTTACTGACACAGACTAAAAATCAATCTAAACAACTGTCTTTTTCCTTTTTATGATTTATGTTTTGTACTGAAACAAGAGTGTATACATCAAAAAAGCAGAAAGTCTTGCTGTAAGGTTTGTTAGAATGAAAAGAGAAGAAACAGAAATTAATCAGTACGGCCATTTCCGCACGACACTCTTATAGCACGATGATTCCACTTTCAACCTCCTATGGAATCTTGGGGTTTGCAGTTTCGGGAGGGACCGCCCACCCCCTCCCGAAACTGCAAATCCCAGGATTCCATCGGAGGTTGAAAGTGGAATCATCGCGCTATAAGAGTGTCGTGCGGAAATGTTCTAAGACTTCTAACAGTAGGACATCTGGAAGCAGAAACAGATTAGGGGTGTAAGGAGAAATCTGTAGATACTTACTTATTCAAGACAACTGTTCACCTTATAAAGTTGAGAAACTACATATATTTAATCTCAATGCATTTATTTTAATACAAGAAGAAAATTAATTGCAGATGAATGTATATATAGAAATATGTATGTACATATTCATATTTTTGAAGTGCTGTGTACATATTAATTCATATATGCATATGTGTGCGTGCGTATACACACACACACATGTATACACACTGTTCTTTTAAAAAATTGTTTTATTTAAAAGAGTGTTGTACTTGGGTTGTCTGTTTTTGTTTGCTGTTGCATAGGGAGTTGTGGCAGGCTGAGAGACAGGCAGCAAATGCGTAATTAAACAAACAAACAGAAAAGATTCCTCAGATCCTCCAAACCTTTCCTACTGTTGTTTGGTTAATAGAGAATTTTGCTACAGAGCAATTTGACGCAGTTCTGTAAATTGTTAACGTGGCTGGTGCATCATCGGCAAAAGTCATCTTGGGCTGGGGTTCCTTCAGAAGGAAAAGAGGAGGGATTTTTTTTTAAAGCTTATGCAAAGCCTTGGCCTTATGTACACCTTGGAAAAGAGATGAAGAGAAATGGAAAATAAGAATCTTTTGTCTTCGAAAAAGGGAGCTACAGGGGGTCCTCCACATTTGCTAGGGCTGGAGTGCAAGACCTTTGCAAAAGTGGAAAAATTGCAAATAGCAAAATGTGTGTGTGCTTATGTTTGTGGGAAGGGGGCTGAGGTGGGAAGAGGGGGCACCCAGGGTCCCAAACAGGTCAGGGAGAGGAGAGAGAAAGGTGGTGGGTTGGCACAGTGACTCAGACCATTTCTGCACTAGACTCTTATAGCGCTATGATTCCATTTGCAACATCCTGTGGAATCCTGGGGTTTGCAGTTTCGGGTGGGGCTGGCCGTCCCCTCCCGAAACTGCAAACCCCAGGATTCCGTAGGATGTTGAAAGTGGAATCATAATGCTATAACACTCTAGTGCAGAAAGGGCCAAAGTCTGTTCCTTTGTAGATTTTCTCTCTGCCAGAGCTGCCAAAAAACGAAAAAGAAAAAAAAAGCACTTGTCTGCAAATGCGTACATATATGCATTCACTCCCAGCAATAAGCCTGTTGGTTTTTCCAAAGGGGCGATCTGTGTGTCTGGGCAAGCAACTTGTGTGGCAGTGGGGCTCTCTGAAGGGACAGAATCGGCTCTGGGAAAGGAGAAGAGCTGGAAAAGCTGCCTTTCCAACTCAGTGATCCGATTAAATAATTCTCGGTTTATGTAGTTTGCATCAGCTCCTCAGATCCCTTTGGTGGGTTTTCTCCTTTGACTTTAAGGCTGTTTTTGTTCTCTTTCCTTCTCCCATTCATCCTCTCTCTCTCTCTCTCTCTCTCTCTCTCATTCCTCATTGCATTTGAATAGACTTAACTGCCTTTTCCTGAGAATTGGGGTCTGCCATTATTGACACACTCATGTATCCCTTCTTTTTTTCAGTGGATCACTCACTTTTTTAAAAAAAAATTTTTTGGAGGAGTGTTAGGAATGGATCACCTGTGTGCAGATTTAATTCAGTCTGTCACCCCTGGCACAGTAATTGTTTTGGAAAGAGGACACAGTCCTATTCAAAATGCTACTTCTTTTCCACCACGAAGGCTAGCATCCTCTTCAGCAGTTCAGAGACCATAATATTGTAGCTGCAGTGGATTTGTGTTTGCAAAAAAAAAAGCCCTACCTTTGTAACTGGGCAACACTCTGACCTAAGAGTTTCCAAGATTCTGGAGGCTGGGGTGCTAGAAAATGACATCCACCGCATTCTCCTGGTTGCAGGGTTCCTTAAGACAAGCAGTTGCATCAGGGCGCCATGAGGTCCCTCCAGCGGCCTGTTTCCAAGGCGCACAGTGACTGCAAGGGTGCTGTGGATGTCATTTCCCAGTGCTTTCATCTCCAGAGCTTTGGAAATGCTTTGGTTGGGGTGCTATCAGGTTGTGAAGGTAGATTGGGGGGGCATCAGCAGTTGTAACTATGATCACAGGACACCATCACTATAGTGGTGGTGGTGATGATGATGCCAAGTGTTTAAATCAGGGTGGACAAAGTGCAGCCTGAGGCCTCATAAGACCCCAAAGGCTGTTTTGGTGGCCTTCAACATTTCCAGTGGCCTGGACTACATTTTTCTTGTTATCCGCAAAAGGATGAATAGTCTCTCCTAGAACCTCTGAGAACTAAAATTTGACCTTTTAAGGAAGTTGCAGGGGCCTGTGCACTGTTTATTGTGCTTGTGATCTCTTCCAAAGCTCAAGTTCTGTGATTCTACGGTCATTTCTGCACTACACTGTTCTAGTGCTATTATTCCACTTTCAACATTCTGTGTAATTCTGGGGTTTATAGTTTCCTGAGGCCCAAAGGCTTTCTGACTGAGAATTCTGAAGGCTCCTCCCTAAACTGTAAACTCTAGGATTCCACAGGATGTTGAAAGAGGAATAATAGCACTAGAACAGTGTAGTGCGGAAAGGCCCTCTGTCCCAGGTGGGAGAGAGGCAGGCCATTTCCACACTAGGCTGTTATAGCGCGAGGACTCCACTTTCAACATCCTCTGGAATCCTGGGGTTTGCAGTTTCAGGAGGGGCCGGCCGGAAACTGCAAACCCCAGGATTCCAGAGGATGTTGAAAGTGGAATCATCGCGCTATAACAGCCTAGTGCGGAAATGGCCGCAGATCAGAATGTCTTCCTTCCGAGTAAGTGTGTTTAGAAACTCCAGCCCTCCTTTACCGCAGATCCGCTTTTCTGCTGTTGACGTTCGCCGCTGCAATGAACTAGTTTATATAATTAAGTGAGAACTGAGTATTTAATTGCACTATAATTTGGTACTGGCCTGGATCCCAAACTTTTTCGTGACACTGTGTTTGCATTAGAGATGCGGTGGTGGGTGGGAGGGTGGAGTGAAAGAGCTTAATGAGGGTATTGTTTTTGGGTAGCAAGCTAATTTTGTAATAGAAAGAGACTATTTTGGGTTCTGGAACTGAACCACATCGTGGCTCCCTCTATCACGGATGGAAAAAAAATAAAAACAAAACCACTATTTCCACATAAGAAGAACTGCTTTACTGGATCAGACTGTCTTGAGTCCTGCTAGTCTATTCTTTTCTCCCCCTTGCTGAGTTATTTTATTGCAAACTGCTTTTGTGCTTTGAACGTAGTTTATAGCAATGCAAGGAAGTTGAGGACAAAGGGGGAAAATGGGAGGAGGAGAGAGAAACTGGGACGTTTTAAAAGCAGTTGGAAATGGGACAGCAGAGGATTAATTGGGAAGGGCACTGCCAGACTGGGACAGTTGGGGCGTGCATTAGTCCTCGGCCATTTCCTCACTAGCCTGTTATAGCGCGATGATTCCACTTTCAGCATCCTCTGGAATCCTGGGGTTTGCAGTTTCGGGAGGGGCCGGCTGGCCCCTCCCGAAACTGCAAACCCCAGGATTCCAGAGGATGCTGAAAGTGGAATCATCACGCTATAACAGGCTAGTGCGGAAAATGGCCCTCCTCTCTTACAGGCTGTGTTTTCCAGCTCAGTGTATCTGCATACTCAGCATGAATTCTGATCCTCTGTTTCTACTCCCTTGCCCCGGGGACTCTTGATCTTCTAGCTGATCTTTAAATAGGCAGTCAATAAATAATTAACTTAATTGGTGTGACCAAACAGGCCATTAGCTGGCTGAGTGGATTGTTTGTTTTTATTTCCATATTTCCCTCTGGGCTCCAGAGAATTTGCACTTGGTGTGTATTTGGGAAAGAAATGAAGGTGCTGCATTCTTATGTCATACCACGCCATGGGTCTTTTGCAGCAGTGGCATCTCTAATGTGCCAAGCTAGGGGTGGGCAACTGTGTGAGGACCAGGGACCACGTCTACCCAGTCCTCCCCATGACCTGCATCTCCACACAATGCTCCCAAATACTTCCATCTTTGTCAGAGTCCTTCCCAAAATGGCGACTAGAACTGATGTTGCATCGCTTCCGGTTGCCATTTTGCGAGGGACTCGGACAAAAATGAGGGTATTTCGGGGCGCTGACGGGTTCTGAGAGGCTTTCTGTGGGGTGGTTGGGATGATGTGCACATTTGTGAGGCTTTCTATGCTGTTTCCAGATATAAAATGCCTGGAAAAAATAGGATATGGAGGGGCGGTTGGGGGCTTTGTGGTTTCTAATGATTTCGTTTGTATGTCAGCCTGGGATCTCATGAGAAAGGGCAGGATATAAGCTGAATGAATGATTCCCTAAATGCATATCCATGGAATTCCTGTTAGAACCAGGACACTGCGGAATACAGGACTACGTTCTCAGATATATGCGTGGCCTTCTGAACTGACCTTTTCAAGGTTACACAGTAGAGCTTCTTATCTCCCTTGGGGACCAGCAGGATGCCTGCCGTTGGTGGGTGTAGAGAGAGGGGCGATCCTCTCCTCTCTCCACTAACAAGGGAAAGATTAGGTTGCATGCAGGTCATGAACCATCTCCAGGGAGGGAGGGGGCAAAATGCCCTTATTTCTGTTTTGCAGTGGGAGCCAGAGAGAGAGAGAGGGAGAAGTTGGTTTTGGGACTTTTCCAAGGCCACCGGCTGCTTGCAGGTGGAAGAGCGTTGTGTTGGATCAGCCACTCGTCCCCATGGTGTCACCAAGTTTCCTCCCATAGTTGTAGATTAATTAGGACTTGGCGCTTTGCCCTGGCTGTCCTTGATGGGATACCTGATGTCCTGGAATGACATGGAATCTTCTTCTCAGCTCACTGGTTTCCATGGGAAAGAGTGAGTGTGCGTTCATGTGCTTACCAAAGATGAGGGAGAATTTCTTTTGTTCATAGGCAAGTTGGAGCAGGTTCGGAGAAGGGCTTTAAATTGAGTTGTGTTGGGGAGGGTGACAGTATTCTTAATGGCAGGAGTCCATCACGTGCTAGGGACGGTAAGGAGAGGCAACACGGATGATGAAAGGCATGGAGAAGAAAACATTTGAGGAAGGGTTAAGGGAGGTGGGCATGGTTGGTGAAGAGAAGACTGAAGCGGGGGGGACAGCATTGCTCTCTTTACAAGGGCTGTTAGGAAGGGGGCACATTTTTTCTCTGCTGCCAGAAGGTAGGATCACGCCTAATGGTTTTACATTACAGGGGGGTAGATTTTGATTGAACATTAGAAGGGACTTCTTGATAGTAAGAGGGGTTCAGCAGTAGAACCAGCTGCCTAGAGAGGTGATGGAGCCCTGGTGGTGCAGTGGTTGAATGCTAGTACTGCAACCACAAGATTGTGAGTTCGATCCTGCTGGGCTCCAAGGTTGACTCAGCCTTCCATCCTTCCGCAGGTCGGTAAAATGAGTACCCAGCTTGTTGAGGGCAATTAGCTAAAACACATTGTAAACCGCTTAGATAACAGTTAGTTGATAAGCGGTATAGAAATAAATGCTATTGCTATAATATTGCTATATTGATGGGGTCTCCTTCTTTGGACATTTTCAAAAAGAGGTTGGACAGCTACCTGTTGGGGATGCTTTAGCTGGAGATCCTGCATTGAGCAAGAGGTTGGTTTTGTTCTCTCATAAAGTCACTTCCAACTCTATGATTCTATGAGACAGAGTGTGACTTTACAGGAAGACTCCGCCTTTTGATGCCCCGTTATCCCTCAACTTGCTCTTTCAATGCTGCTAAATTAAGGACACGATCCATTAATTTGACCAGGGCTTCATTTTTTTCGTCAGTTCTTGCCTAGGGAGACTCGCTTGCTATCATGTGCATGCTGCTTGCAAAGCAAGCTGAGAGAGGAGAAAAAAGGCACCAAGCTGGCTGAGGGGCTATGCAAGCAATACATGCATGATTGGTCCCAAGTAGTCCTCTGTAAGTCCTTTATGCTCCTTACTGTACAGTACAAGGGTTCTGCTTTTCAACCAATTCCATTTTCTGCCAGTGCTCTGGTCCCTAACCTGTCAGATAAGAGGTGGAAGCCTGTATGTGGTTGCACAGTGGTACCTGATTGGAGAATTGTAATGTTGTGTAGCCAAACTCATATGCACATCTACATGTGCAATACACAGATGTGTCTGCAGATGAAAAGGCACAATGTATAAACAATGCTCATATGCATACACCATACACAATTTGCACGGAACTGACACCACATGCCCAGCTCTGTGTCCACAATCTTGAACTGAACTGAACATAGATGTTCCTCATTGGACAACTCCCTGATTCTACATGGGGCTTACACATGTGTAAAGCACCAAAAGGATTCCAGTGACAATCTGGTTCTTTCTCACTCCACACCTGTGGTTACTTGTCCAGCTGAAACTATAGCCTCCAAGTAGTTGCCAAGCAGCTTCAGTTTAGAGAAAACTCCCAGCTAATCCATGCATGGTTTGACATGACAAGAATCTTGTTTAATTTTTAAAAAGCTCTTGATGCCTGCTAATTCAAATCAATTTTCATTTCTTTCTGAAAGTCTGAGCTTTCGTGTTGAGCATCGGGAAAGAATTACAGCTAATTTGTTTTATTTTTATAACAGCCATAATGGGCAAAAAAAAAGGATTATAGTGTCCTGGCAACCATATTCCCTTTCATAAATTCTTGATGGAAAAAGCCATCAAAATTTATATGGCTTGGGGCACTGGTGTGAGCCACATGGCTCTGTATATCACACAGGACTTTGTGGGGCCATCTGTCAATTCAGATTCAAAACTCAGTTGATGTAGCGAACGGCTTGGGAAAGAGTACTTCATCTGCCTACCCATAGAGCCTACGTGGCCACTGTTTCTGCACTAGGCTGTTATAGGGTGATGATTCCACTTTCAACCTCCTATGGAATCCTGGGGTTTGCAGTTTAGGGAGGGGCCAAGTGGCCCCTCCCTAAACTGCAAACCCCAGGATTCCATAGGAGGTTGAAAGTGGAGTCATCGCGCTACAACAGCCTTGTGCTGAAATGGCCTGAGATTCTACTGTGGGGTTGCATAGCGTAAATTCCTGCATGCAGAATGGTACACTGATTTTTGTGTGTCTTTGTGTTGAATGGCAGTGTTGTGTAACTGAAAGTGCACCCAAATGTGTATGTGTATCATATATACATCCAGATGTGCATAGATGTGCATCACATGCAAATCTGTATACACAATGGCATTGCATGTGCAGTGCCATTTCATAACCTTGAACTGAAGACAGATGTTTGGTGTTAGGGAAAAATGTCCAACCACTTCCATGGAGGAACTTAAGCTTGTAGAAACATGGATAGGATTCTGGCCAGTCCAACCTAATACACCAGTACTATTAGAATCGTAGAATCATAGAATCAT
This sequence comes from Ctenosaura bakeri, assembly GCA_948474755.1. Lineage (NCBI taxonomy): Eukaryota > Metazoa > Chordata > Lepidosauria > Squamata > Iguanidae > Ctenosaura > Ctenosaura bakeri. Next base: position 77,978 of record CAOLHI010000660.1, on the reverse strand, counting down.
AGAGCTGGAAGAGACCTCAAGGGCCACTGAGTCCACTTCCCTGCCATGCAGGAATACACCATCAAAGCATTCCTGACAGATAGCCACCCAGCATCTCTTTAAAATCCTCCAAAGAAGGAGGTGACTCTACCACACCCCTGGGCGGCAGCAGATTCCACTGTCAAACTGCTTTTATTATCAGAACTTCCTAATGTTTAGGTGGAATCTCTTTTCCTGTAGCTTGACATCATTGTTCCACATCCTAATCCCTGAAGCAGCAGAAAACAAGCTAATGTGTTCCCAAAACCTTCTGTTTTCAGCAATGTAGGTGCAGAAAAGAGCAAAGAAAAGTAGCATTTTGAAACCCTTAGGAGATTATGGTGGTGGTGGTAGGAATCTGGAAGTTATAGACCAAAAAACTAACTCATCTGAGCGATGCCCCTGAATGACTGTTAGGTTAGCAGAAGGATAACATTAGTTTTGGCAGGATTAGGAATCCTTTTTGGTAACTTACACTTGTGTAACTATGGGTTTGTATAAATTAGTTCTTTAGCAGCATTGTGAAAATAGGTATCCAATACCTTCTTGCACAAGTAGGCATCCATTGTACATTCCTTGTGGAGCGGCGTTTTTTCTGGTTGTACAATGCAGCCATACAGGACCTGGGCAGAGTTCGACCCTCATCAACCTAAAGAGCCATGGATTGGCCAGGGGAGCACTGGGAGAGGCCCTCCCAGCAGCCTTTGCTCTCCTGGATCTTTGCTACCCCAGACCAGATGTCCCACATAAGTCTACCAAACAGCGAAGACGTGTTGCTGCAATTCACCAAGATCTGTTGGTAGCACCAATCTGCCCTGTAGATGCTGGAAGTTGCCACACCACGGAGGCTTCTGCTGTGCTCCAGTCTGAAAGCTGGTAAGATTACATAGTTTATAAATGATGCAGTGATGGGGTGGCATTTCTGGTGACCTGATTTAAGCTTGTGAATAAATTATTGGTCCCTGGCTAAACTAGAACTGAGCCATGCAATCTCAGGGGGACTCAACATGACTGGTGGCAGCCATGTTAATGTGGAAAGTGTATCGACTCCAATTTTTAGTCTGAACATTAAAGTCGCTATTCAGGCACTTTCCTGTATCTTTGCAAGCAATTGGTGCAAGGTGTGTATGGTTAAACAACTGCCTGAATTAAAATGCTGTATTAGCAAAAGTTGGAATACCTTGGAAAGTTTGACAGCTGTGCATGCAGGAAGAGAACGTCACAGTTCTTTGTGCGTCATTATGCAGAAGGGTGACGCCCGACCAGATGACCTTTCGAGATACTTTGCAGTCATACAATTATAGGAGAATGCTGGCCATCAGCTGAAGCCATAAAACACCTTGGTAAATGGCGCTTCTAGCCATGTCATCATGTGTTGACTCATTAACTTGATGGATTTTTGCTCTTTAAAGTCGTTTACATAATTTGCAAGCACTTGAAGTTCAGTCCCTCTGATTATGGTAGCCCATCGGCATACATTAATACGCCAGCGACTGCTCGACTGCTCCGTTGTGGTCTAATGGAAGGCTTCTGCCTCCAGTGATGCCCTGCATTTTGCTGTTTAGCCAGCCTCTCTTGAATTCAAGGACCCTGTCCTGTGCTTCTCTTGGTGTACCTTTAATGTGCAGAGCTCTTTCTGATGGCTCAGCTCATCCAGCTAAACCCCAACTAAAGTTTTATTGTTACTATGGGCCAAGGTTGCTGATTTGTATTGTTGTAATTAAGATACTGGAATAGAAAAATGGAGATTTATCAAGTTTCTAAGGGCCTTCGCAATTTCTGAGCTCTTCAGGTGGGAACAAAGAACTGGGCAAGCAGAGATTCGCTTTGAAGGAGTCAGGTAGATGTTAATGAAAATGGCAGCCAAGATCAAGAACATAACTGCCTTCTGTTGTTGTGTGTCCCCGAGTTGTTTCTAACTTATGGTGAACCTAAGAAGAACTTATTGTGGGTTGGTGACGTTTGTTCACAGGGAGTTTGCCATTTCCTTCCTCTGAAGCTGAGAGATTGTGACTTTCCCAAGGCCATCCAGAGGATTTGCATGACTGAAAACAGATTTGAATCCTGGTCTTTTGGAGTCCTAGCCCAGAGCTCAAACCACTTTGCCATGCCGGCTCTCCTCAGTTGGGGTAGGCCCATTGAAATCAGCAGGACTTGCATCTCTTGTGGCTAGTGGCTTCCATGCCAGGGGGGTATACAAGTCACTCCAGGCTTTAGTCTGAATGATACAGCAGCTGAGCAAATAAACCAGTGGTATGAAACAGGAGGAAAAGCAATGTGGTGTAGTGGTTTGAGCATTGGACGTAACTCTGGAGAGCTGGGTTCAAATCCCTGCTCAGCTGTGGAAAGCCACTGAGTGATCTTGGGCAAGTCATGCTTTCTCAGCCTCAGGGGAAGGCAATGGCAAGCCCCCTTTGAGCAAATCTATTTGGTGCAGTTGAAATAAGCTGAGATCAAAGGAGAAAGGTGGGAAGAGGAGAGTACTTAATTGGGACTTAATTTTTAAAAATTATACTGAGCTATACTAGCTAAAGCCAGACAAAAGACCATAGCTATGAAAGGACAGGGCGGATGGGAGTTGCAGTCCAGTAACATATTATCATGCCCCAGTCCCAGGTGCAAATGCAGACAGGATCCTTTCCAAAAGCCACAGTACACAGCCGTGAATAGGACAATATTTACTGCAGCCCAGCATAGACAAGAAAGGGAGACCTTGTGAGGCTCAGAGCACTTATATAGGGAAGACTCATTAATCAGGCAAACAGCTGGGGGAGGCCAATGGCCAATAAATACAAGAGATGGGGAAGAGTCCATTGCAGATGTTGCCATTTCCAGTAGCAGCAATGTGTTTGTCATTTGCTCCTTGGCTTGTGTTCCTGGAAAACCTTGACCCTTGCTTTGTGTGCTGATTATGCTGCTGGATACTCCCTTGAACTGATCCTCTGAACTTACTGCTGAAACAAGAATGGCAATTGACTGATAGGTTTCTCTAAACCTTGACAGGGGCTGCTGCTATAGACTTTGTGGGTGAACTGTGGCTAGCTTTCCAAACAGGTCACATATGGGATAAGATGCTCTTGCCTTCCAGCTCAGCAGTTGAAGAAGCTGAGGACAAAGAGGGAGAATGGGAAGAAGAGAGAGAAACTGGGACACTTTACAAGCAGCTGAGAAAGTGGGATGGAAGATGACTGACCAGAACAAGTTGGAGGGTTCAGAGTGCAAGATTCTCGCCTCTGAAATGTTGGCCACTGTGATATATTCTGCACGTAGAAGGAAGGTGCCCTAAGCAAGCGGTTTCTTATTTTGCTCTCTGATAATGTGAATTCTTCTTGCTTCCCTTGCACTTCTTATGGCAAGCAGTTTCTTTGTGTTAAGGCTGGATGTGGTTGCCATTAATTGCGTGCTCCAAAGTGTGTTGTCCTCTCCTCTTATTCTTTCCTTTCACTCCCCACCCCCTCAAAGGTGGCCTTTTCTGTCTGCAGCAGCTATCAGAGGGTTTAATAGGGTGCTTGAAACTGCTATAAAATTAATCTGCAATTGGCACTGGGCAAGGAGCCACTCGATTCATAGCCCCTGCTGGTAAACTCGTTACGGGGCCAGGAAACATTTGCTGCTGGAACGGTGACAAAATCATTTGGGCCCCAGTTGTCAATAGTGCAACCCAGGAGAGGGGGAAAGTTGTGCACAAAGGAAGTGGCCGTGGCCATGCGTGTCTTGCTGGCATCATCTCTGTCGACCCTTGAGGATCGTTGCAGGCAATGGCTTGGCATTTAGCTCCCTCGTTACAAGAGCTTCTCTGCCACCTGGTCTGTTAATGAGCACAATTAACAAACAAAATAATGGCTGGTGATGATCTATAAAACCCTGTACAGTGTGGATCCAGACTGCCTGAAGGACCGTTTTCTCCTTGTATGACATTGCCTGAGTTTTGAGATCCTTGTGGGGAGGGCTTTCCCTCCATCCCACCAGTCTCACTGGCCTGCTTGGTGAGGACATGCAACAGGGTCTTTTTGGTGGCTGCCTTCAGGATGTGGAAGTCCTTTATATAGAAGACTAGGCTGGCCTCCTTTCTGCTTTCCTTCCACATGCAGGAAAAGACCTTTTTTAAAAATTTGGAGCCTTTCTGTACTAGACTGTGTGGAAAGGCTCTGAATAATAGCACTGTATTGTTCCACTTTCAACCTCCTGTGGAATTCTGGGCTTTGGAGTTTACTGAGGTCCAGGAGCTCTCTGGCTGAGAATTCTCAGTGCCCCTCCCTAAATTGCAAACCCCAGGAGTCCACAGGAGATTGAAAGTGGAATAATAGCTCTATTACAGTCTAGTGTAGAAAGGCCCCTCGTCAGGCTTTTGGTGATTAATTGGCTGCTGTGAGAAGGGTGGGTTGTTGTACTTTCCCCCTGATTATTATGCTTTAAATGCTTTCAAACTGTTTTGAATTAGTGCTCTTATAAAAGTTTTTAAACTTTTAAAAAACCATTATGATAGGCTTTGCCAGGGCAACAAAGGGAAATAAGAAGTCATCAGAAGATACTGTTATATTTAATAAGTTCGGCAAGGTTGACCTATACGCAACACTGGAAAGAAAAGAAATATATTGGTATAGAAGAATGGAAGTTAAAAGTTCTGGATATGATAGAGATGGAGAAATTAGCATCTTCTTTGAAGAATAAATCTGTCCAGAACTTTGAGAAAGAACGGAAAGGCGTATTGGATTGGGTAAGGATATAAATGTATAAGAAATCAAAGAAGAAATAATGTAATTGTTCTTCTGTATCAATAATGCAAATAATGTAATTGTTCTTCTCTCTGTAAAATGGAAACTATGTTTGCATGGAATGGAAATAAACAATTTGAACTGGAAGATTTAAGCATGGAAGTTTGGGGGATGTTGTTTTTGAAATTAAACTTTTATTAAAAATTACTACAAAAAATAGCTACCTTGTCAATGCAAATATTGCTGTTATTTAGTATATTTTGTTTGTTGAATGCGTACATAAAAAAGATTTTAAACCCCCCCACAACACATACTGGCTCAGTTGGAACGGGTGTCAGGATGTCCCTGTTTTAAAGCAGACCGGACTTCCATAACCAACTCATATGTTTTTGTTCTGCAGGGCTACCGTTTCGGGGGCATTCTCTGGAACTGAGCTGTGGTCTCGCCCCCAGCCAGGTGATGTTAGAACCAAACCAGACCCTGGAGTTGGGCTGCAGTTTGGCTCCGGTTGAGCAGTTCCTCAACATTACCTGGAGGAAGAATGGACTTCCACTAGCTGAAGAGGACAGCCTCCGTATCCTCCCCAATGGCTCCTTGCTCATCTCACCAGCCTACGTGGCTTCCGCAGAGGACCGGTCTCTAAGAGACGTCAGCGTGGAGGGCAATTTCTCCTGCATCTCCCACGGCCCTTTTGGTTCGGTAGCTGGTCAAACGGTTGTGCTTCGTGAGACCAGTGAGTATTTTTCTTTTCCGCTGCATTTAAGGCAGGTGGCTTACAATCCTTGTCCCTTCCCCTTTAAAAAAGAAAGCAAAGAAACTAGGGGTTAGGGTTGCCAGACCCTCTGGGTAGATGAAGGTGCAAATTCTCCAGCTTTGGCAAGCTCTGTTCTGGACGAGAGTCCATGAAAGCCCAGGACAAAATAAATCATGGCTGAGCTCCTTCATCACAGACATAGGCTATTTCCATACTAGACTGTTATAGTGCTATTATTCCACTTTCAGCATCCTATGGATGTTGGAAAAAAACAAACAAGGGCCCTCCCTAAGCTGCAAACCCTAGGATTCCATAGGATGTTGGAAGTGGAGTAATAGCACTATAACAGTCTAGTGCAGAAATGGCCCTTGTTCATGAGTGCATAGCCTGAGTCCTCACCCAAACCTGCCTTAATAGCCACTAAGCAATGGAGGTCTCTTCTTTGCTGGTTATTGGGGTACAGTAGGATGATGTTTCCAGACTCCTCTCACCAGTGATCTCTGCTGCAACATTGAGTTGTATCGGGGATCCCGCTTCTGACAGTCACACCTCAGATCACTGGTTGGAGCAGACTAGAAACATCATCCTCCATCACCCAGGTTGCCAGCAGAACAAACTTTCATCGCTTGGTGCAGCTGCTGGCTCTGAAGGTAGCTTTGGGAGGGACATTTGTGACCATGGCAATAGTGCTATGGTAATAAACAGAGATACTGAGTAGCTGCAAGTAAATAAGTCTATCTTACATATCGCTCTTGAGCTACGTAACATCTTACATATCACTCTTGAGCTACATAACAGAGATATGTAAGATAGACTTATGTATTTGCAATTACTCGGATGCTAACCCATATTCCTAAAGGTGTCACAAAATTCCTTCTGGATTGGCTGGAAAAAAGGACTAATGCAGCAAATAAAGACTACAGTCATCCCTCCATATTTGCTAGGGTTAGGGGCACAGGACCCTCGTGAAAGTGAAAAAAACATGAATAACTCTAGCCCTTCCCAAAGTATATTTACCATACAAAAAAGTATGATCACCATATTCAACCCCCCATGGATTCCTTGGAGGCACCAGGGTTCCTTCCCAAGGCAGAAGTGGGGGGCTGGTGGACTTCCTACCACCTCCACGGCCATGCCATTTTTAATGGGGACTTACAAGCCTCCTTCGCAGTTTCTCAGTTTCGCGAGCCTTGCAGTCGCTGCTAAAAGTGGCCTAGGGAGGCAGCAGAGGGGACAGCAAATAATCTGTGAATAATCAAGTCTGCAAAAGTGAAACCTGCAAATGTGGAGGGCTGACTGTAACGCAACAAGTTTTCTCTACACTTTCTCCTCTTTTTCTCTGTCCCCGTCTCTCTCATAATCTTTTCCCTCTACTTCCAGGTTTGACCCCGTTCTTCCAACACCCAGAGTCTCAAACTGTGGAGGAGAACGGCATGGCTCGCTTTGAATGCCGGATTGAAGGGCTGCCCCCACCAGTGATCTCCTGGCAGAAGAACGGCATGGGCATACCTTCAGAAGGCAGGTAAGATGTGCTGGGAATATAAATCTACCCTTTGAGGATGTTATAGGCACACTATGAACCCTAAGTTTATAGGCAGATTTATCAATTCATTTTTTAAAAAATCCCCTTTATATACTCAGTACATCACCTCTATTATACTCCTCTGAATGTCCTGATCAGGTCTGATTTCAGAAGCCAAGCTGGGTCAGGTCTGCTTAGTACTTGGAGACCACCAAAGATGAATGGAGATCTTCAGGTAGGTCTAGGAAGGAATCTTGTTTGAAATTCTGAAGAGCCCTTAATGCCAATCAGAGTTGGCAGTACTGGGCAATGTGAACAGGTCTCCTCATGTGAAACTGTCATATTACTTCAGACAAAAATAATAATTAGTTCCCACGGTATATATGCAGCTCATTTTAAAATTGCTGAGGTTAAGCAACAGGCAATGGATTTGTCAACGTGAGAATGTGCCTCCTGAGCATGGCAGAGATGGAAATTTTGGTGTGTTCAGCATGGCAGATGGATGGTTTCTTGAAGTTCTTTGCTTTCCACAGATTTATTGTTCTCCCAGATGGAGTCCTCCAGATCTTAGATGTAAGGGAGAGTGATGCAGGGGTGTATCGGTGCGTGGCAACCAACAGAGCGGGGAAGCGCTACAGCTCGGGTGCAGTCCTCAGCCTTTCGGAAGGTAAGGTTTTTCAGCCAATATTTCTCTATATCAGTATTTGGCATTGCCTTATCTTCTGTAAATATCTGGATGATATCTGAGGTCTGAGGCTTACAGTTGTGTGACGGCAGCCGGCGGTGGCTGGTGGCTTTTGTGTCAGTGGAACAGTGAGTCCATTCTGGGTTCTAGTCTGGAATTATCCGAGATCTTGAAACTAATTTAGTAGGATGAACTTATAAAGTAACTGGATACCCCAGCCATCACTGATTGCAACTTCTTTGAGCTTAACAAAAAAGGGGCAATTCAGCATAACTGGAAGACTGTATCTCTTGATGTGAGCCTGCCCCTCGTTTTAAGAACATCGGGAGTAGGTTCTTCTGGTCCCATCACCATCAGAGGTGCATTTGGTGAGGACACCAGAGAGGGGCTTCTTGGTGGCTACCCCCATCCTGCGTTCTTTCTGCCACCAGGCAAAAACTTTTTTGTTTATCCAGGACTTTCGTTGTTAACTGGTCATTGCAGAAAGTCTTTTAATTGGGGCGTGCTGATTTTTGTTAAATCAGTGCGGTTATGTGTTAACTGCATTTTAAACTGTTGTAAATTGATGTTGTAAATATAACTGTCTATTTAATTGATTTTTAACTTGGTATTATAGCTTGTTTTAAGTGTCTTTCATTTTCACCTGTGGAAGAAAGGTGGGATATAAATAAATATCAAATAAAGAAACAAATGAAAATGAAAATAAGTGAAAGACCAGATTTCAGGAACTGGACATTTTTCAGGGTCACAGATCCATGTTTTATCTGCTATCTGGCATAGTGAAGTGGTTAAGCCTTCTGGCCAAACGTTGGTGGAAAATCCACTCTCTCGGGCCATTTCCACACTACAGCGTCATAGTGCTATTATGCCACTTTCAACATCCTATGGGATCCTGAGGTTTCCAGCTGAGAATTCTCAACCAGAGAGGACTGTGGCCTCATTAAACTACAAACCCCAGAATTCCATGGAAGGTTGAAAGTGGAATAATAGCACTATAACGGTGTAGTGCAGAAAGGCCCATAGAGTTGGAAGAGACTACAGTGGCCATCAAAGCATCCCCAGCAAATGGCCACCCAGCCTCTGTTTTAAAACCCCCAAAAGAGGAGACTCCAGGACACTCCATTGTTGAAGCAGCACATTCCACTGTGTGAATTCATAGAATCATAGAAATCTAGAGTTGGAAGAGACCCCAGGGGCCATCCAGTCCAACCCCCTGCCATGCAGGAACACCCTCAAAGCAATCCTGAAAGATGGCCATCAAGCTTCTGCTTAAAAACCTCCAAGGAAGGAGCCTCCACTACACTCCAAGGCAGCAGATCCCACTGCAGGACAGCTCTGACCGCCTGGAAGTTCTTCCTGAGGTTTAGGTGGAATCTCCTTTCCTGCAGCTTGAATCCATTGCTCCTAGTCCTGGTCTCTGGAGCAGCAGCAAACAAGCCCTCTCCCTCCTCGACATGACATCCCTTCAAATATTTAAAACTGGCTATCATGTTCCCTCTTAACCTTCTCTTCTGCAGACTAAACATCCCCAGCTCTCTAAGTCTATCCTCATAGGGCATGGCTTCCAGGCCTCTCTTAATTGAGTGCAAACTACTTTTCCACTTTGTACAGAGTTTCCAACAATTGAAGTAGCAGAATACAGAGAAGGAAAGGTGGAAGAACAAGAGACAACCGGGATATTTTACAAGCCGCTGGAAAATTGGGATGAGACGGGAGGGACAGTGGTAGCCTATGCAAGCGGTAGCAATGCCATCCCTTGCCATATGATCTGTTCTTGGTGCCTTCTGTTGGCTTGGGAGGCTCTTTTGCAATTCTTGCTCTTGGCACTCAGCTAAGCTCCTTTTTCTTCCCCAAGTAAATATAAATCAGTTTTAATAAAGTCTTCCATAAAATGGGGTTTTCCCTGAAACATTGTGCACACACTACTCTAAGTTGCTATGGCTTTAAAAAATAATCCTGAGGATATGTTTTTTCTCTCTCCGTCGCTGCCTCCCTTGCTTCGGAAGCGGATAGAAGGCGGCCAAAGAGGGCTGGCAGGAATCAAACTCGACAAATACTTTGGGGAGGGGATTGTTTTAAAACAGGGGGACCCCCCTCTCCAACCCGAGTTCATTGACATCTTGACATTTCTGGCAGGTGGCCGATCCCTTTGTTGGCTTCTTTCTTTCCAGGATCCTCAAGGGCAGCAAATGCCATCTGGTGAGAACCCATTTATGTTGCTACGGCCAAAAAAAGACGAAGAGAAGCCTTATGGAAGCTGCTGAAATTCAGCAGTGCTTTTCCATATGTGGAGAGATACTCATTCCGCACACCATGCCGATCACCTTCTGACAATGCCAGGAAAATGTTATCCCATACCCTCCAATTGGGCAGGGACAGTCTCAGTGAATCCTCCGCCTTCCCATTTTTTTTTCATCTGCTTTTACAATGTCCCAGTTTCTTTCTCTTCCTCTCACTTCCCCCCTTCATCTTCAGCTTCTTTCTATTACCCCAAACTGAGGTCAAAATGCTAATTTTGCTAGTTCAAAACCCTAGTTTTCATCTGTGAAGACGTGGAGGGTATGCAGTCCTTAGGGAAAGAAAAGCACTTGCCTCAGGCAGCAGATATTTGAGGAGAGCAGTCAGCCAGGCAGTCCTTCTGAGATTCCTGACACCACCTTGCGCTACACAGCCTGTCCATCCTCCATCCCTTAAATTAACCTGCCAAAAAAGCATCTTGACTCAGGCAGCAAAATCATTGGGGTGGCCCTGGTCAGACGCCTGAACTCATGAGGAAGGGGTCAGTAACACTGTCTCATCCTGTGCCAGCATTGCCCCTTCTGAGAGTGGGTGCAGAGCCTGCATAGAATAACCCTCATGCTCAGCTTCTCCCATCTAAGCAACAGCCTCCTTGCTGAGGAGGTTGTGAGGGTGTCTGCACTGCAGAGTTATAGTAGAGTGATCCCTCCTTTAACTGCCATGGCAACTCCATCCTATAGAATCCGGGGATTTGTAGATTGGTGAGCATCATAGGCCAGTACTCACACTGCTGTGCTATTGTGCTTTTAGCTTCTTGGAAGGAGAGATGGATAGCGTCGGTCTCTTCTCTTCTGCTGGATGCTATTCTGGATACTTGGCTTATCTATCTAATATATAAAAGACAAAGTTTGTCTGTGCCAGGCAAAGACCTCATAGGATTGGCTGCCTGAGAAGAATTCTATGGAATCCTGGGGTTTGCAGTTTAGGGAGGGGCCTTTAGAATTTTCAGCCAGAGAGCTCTTGGGTCTCAATCAATCGTGTCTGTCTCGAATAGGCCAGTTGCTATGGGAGTGAGGCCTAGCAGCAAGGAGGAGGGCAATGTATTCCCTCAGGAACCCAACCTCTGCATGTTAATAACTCTGAAGGATCTCAAATCTTTCTAACAAGCATTACCTATGAGAAAATAAAATCCCTGGCAACGCTGGGTACATACGTACCTACCAATGGTACCAGTGTGGATATTTCTAAAGACTTTGCAGAAGGAGGATTCTAGTAATACGCTTGTGCTGTGTCCGTAAGAGCAATAGGACATTCCCAGGTGCAGCTTCTCCCCGCAGCCACTGATTGGCCATGGGGGTGCCCTAGACAGGGTTCTGGTGCCCTTACACCCCCCTGGAAAAAGGAAGCAGCCATCCTCTGCCCGACCCAGTGTGGATGCATTGGAGATTCATGCTCTAGAAACGTTACTCTCGAATCTTGGCTGGAGTCTCCTTGGAAGGTCACAGAGCGCCTTTGGCTTCCGTGTCAGTAGCAGCGGTATTGGCGGGGGGGAAATCTGGGCAGCAACTGCAGCCGGGTCCACGGCTGAGCCAGTGAGTGGCAGATGTTTTGGGCCAGGCAGACTTCATGGTATAAATTTCCAGACACTCCATGGGGAGCTGCATGCCAAGGATCAGGGGAGGGGGCCTTTACAAACAGATCTTTTTCACAGGCCTGAAATGGAGAAGTTGTTGTCATGTGGAGGAAATATCTTGGTGGAGAGAAAGAGTGGGGAGAGGGGAGAGGCAGAGTAGGTAAGTCACTTAAGTTCCTTTTCCAGACCTCAAATGGGGGTGATCAAGAAATTCCTTGCTGCTCACTTCACTCCTCTTTTGTCCTTGACAAAAGCAGAACATAACCCAGCCCCCCAAGTCTTTGGGATGTGTGCACCTGTGGAGTGTATATGAGACAGAGAAGGGCGCAAGATGGGTCTACACAATGGTTGAGATCCTGTATTGCAGAGCACAGTGTTAAAGTTCCACAGGTGAAGCTACACTGCATCTCTCCTGTCCTCCTGCACCGCCCCAATTGACCATTCAGCTGTTGAGGACCCTCCCCACCATTCAATGGCTGGTGAGAAGGGAGGGTGATGAGAGAGGGGTCCCATCCCCTGAGATCCTCCTCCAGAGGTCTCTCCAGGTGATGTGATCATTCTGTCTGGCAACAAGGACATAGGCCATTTCCGCACTAGCCTGTTATAGGGCGATGATTCCACTTTCAACATCCTCTGGATTCCCAAAACTGCAAACCCCAGGATTCCAGAGGATGCTGAAAGTGGAATCATCGCCCTATAACAGGCTAGTGCGGAAATGGCCACAGCCATGGCGTATTGCATGGGGTGTTGCTACTTGCTAAGTCCAGGCTTTGGTTGTTGTGAAGGAGAGGAAGAAGAAAACCAGCCTCCAAAGTGATGGGAGAGAAATGTAGGTGCACATTGGTGTTGCATCTGCAGATGTCATTAACAGAATGCAGCCAGTGTGGTGTTGGGTGTAAAAATGCAGCTTTTTGAGAATCTCAGGATTCACCTTTAATTTTTCTGAGCTCATTTCGAGCCCTTATGGTTGTGACCCTGTGCTTGGAAACAGGTGAAATACGGTTTGATTTCTCTCATGTGCCAGAAGCTTTTGGTACTCTGTCTTCTCTCCTCTCTTGCTTAGCAGAAGGAAGGTGAGTAGATGCATGAACAGGGAAGGGCTTTGAAGACCCCAGCAGTGCCCAAGAGCTGGCTTTCTTAAAACTACGCACAGCCTGAATATTGAGGTCTTGTTACAAAGTTCTGCTGTGCAATCAATTAACTGTGGGAGGGGTTTTCCCAAGACTTTTTGTTTGTTGTTGTTGTTAATATTATTATTATTATTGAGTTCAACAGTAAGAAACAAATCAATGTTTCCTACTCAATTTCCCCAAATTAATAATATAACAACATCTCAAATACAGTCACGTGCATATGGAACCGGCATAGTGTCTGGTGGTTTGAGTGTTGGACTAGATTGCTTGGAGATGAGGGTTTGAGGAATTTAGGCAAGTCACACTCTCTCAGCCTCCAAAGAAGGCAAGGGCAAACCCCCTTTGAACAAATATTGCCAAGAAAACCCCATGATAGGGTTGCCATAAGTCAGGAATGAAGGCACACAACAAAAACCGTATGTGCAAACATTATCAAATCAGCTGCAAATTATTTATCTATAATGTCTATTATTATAATATCTATTATTAGTAGCTCTATTTCTGTAACATTAATATGCGCTATGCCAAAAATCCAGTTCGTTAGTTGGAGGTCCATCTTCAACATGCAGTTCTTGAAAATATATTACAAACGGGCACCCAGTTGCAGCGAAGTTTCCTCCCTTTCTTTCCCCTCTTATTTTCAAAGAGGAGAAGGATACCCTTAGAGCTGGTGGGATTGTCTTCCCCCCGCCCTAACAATGGAGGATGTTGGGTAGTGTGCGACTTGGTTTCCTCCAGCAAAAAAGGTAGTTTTTCCTGCTTGCTTCATCGTGGGCTGCACGTATCTTGTACAAATATTTGATGGAGCAACAGAGGCTTCGGGGTGGGAATACAGGCACAATGAGTGATTAGGACTGTCAGCTTAAATGAAGTTCTGCCAGGAGCAATCTCCCCGTGTCATCTCCAATAACAGCGTATTAAATCCCAATTCTCCAGGAACATACTTTACTGCCAGAAAGCTGCAAAGCTGTGATATCATCCACACCTATTCCCCTGGAGTTGCCCAGATTCAGTTTTAAGAGGGTGAACTCAAGGGACCAATCTCCTGTCACATTTAGGGTTGTGTGTGTTTCCTGCACAAAAATCACAAAAGAGGTCCAGAAGGGTTTTAGCTGAGATCCTACATGGGGTTTTGTAGCACAAATTTCGGCATGTGGAATTACACTTAAAGTGTACGGTGCATCCCTTGCGTTGAATGGCAAGGTTGTGCAGCTGAACCGAGACACCAAAGATGCAACTAAATGCACAAGCAAATGTGCATCCATGTACAGTGCATATTTGCACGTACAATGGCACCAGATGAACCATGGCTTCTGTGACCTTGAACTTAAATGGACATTATACCTGGGACAAAATGTTCAGCTGCCTTTATAGGTGGCTTTACACCTGTGTAACATACCAACAGGATTCCAGCTGTGGTCTGCAGAATTCAGCCTCTCAAGAATTCCTACTTTCGATTGTCTCAGAATCTGCGTAGGCCATGCTGAAATTAATCAGTTTATGCACAGCAGGCATTCTGTTTTTGTATTCTGGCCGTAATGTCCCAGAAACATAAATCACACTCTGAAAGTATTTCCAAATTAAAGGTAAGAAAATGTTTGTTTGTTGACAATAGACTAAATGAAACTAAATGAAATGTTTTTTAACAAGATTTGTGGAAGATGTTTCGATCAAGAGACTGCTTCATTTTTCCCTAAATGGTTTCTATTACAAACCAGTTATAAAAGATTCCTGTATTCATTCTTTTAAGCTTTATGTTTCTATTGGCCATTATTATATGTTCATGGTTTTTATGAAAATGTAACCGAGATTTTAAGGCATTTAATGAAAATTCCTGCTGTGGGTTTGTGGTTCCTTTAAATGAAATATAAGTGGACAAAAAAATTTTTTTAAAAAAGAATCCCTGCTTTCTTTTTTATTTGTGTAGCAGGCAAGTTTCTAGTCCTTAAGAGTGAACAGATAATATGTTCACAGGAGAAGGATGCTGGGAAACCCCTTTTTGGGCCAAGAAATGAATAATGGTGGGTATTCTTTCCATCGTTGCTGTAAAGCAATGGCACACCAGTTGTTCTAACCACTGCACCACATTGATGATCTTGATCGTGGCGTTAGAAGCCGCTCCCGGAGACATTCCACCAATGCTCTGCTTCAAGCCCTTGGATTTCCAAGATGCTTTGAGTTCTAGGAAGGGAGAGAGAGGTGGAGGCGCTGTTTGGTTCCCAGCTGTCTCCAGCCTGAGACGAGCCACCGAGATATGAGACAACCAAGCTGTAAGCGCTCGGCTGTTTTGTTGTGAACTTTCTCACCCTTTTGCCAGAGGAGGAGCTTGAAATCTTATTGAGCCCCTGAGAATCTCCCCTGGGAATGGAGGGAATGGAGTCCGGCTTTTTTCAGCAGCTGTTCAATAGAGGCAAGGAGAGAAAGAGATCGCTCCCTGGTTTTTTTGCCCATTATTTTTCTGATCGCGAAAGAGGCCGGCTCGCCAGGGCTGTCAGGAAGCTTTCAGAAAACGGCTGCCCATCTTCACTTACCTTTTCTTTATCTGTATATTTGAGGGAAGCAAAAGCTCCACCCCACAAATCTGTAGAGACTTTGTTTTAAAACTCTCTATCTCATAATTAGGTTTGCAAGTTTTCATCTATTAAATTATGAGAGTAAGCAATGCAAATCAGGTGGGTGGGAAGCAGAGATTTGGCAGTGGAGACGGCAAAATGAAAACATTGCTCCTGCGGTAAAAATTCCACCTGCAGTGCATTTTTTTCTTTGGTCTCCAAATTTCAATCATTGCAGAGAGTGAAACCCTGAGAATCATATCTTGAATTCTTACGTTTGCTATATTCATATTCCCTGGGTTGCTTTGCCTGCCACTTTACTTTGGATGCCTAAACTGTAGTTTAGGGATGGAGAATTAAGAATTCCCAGCCAGAGAGCTCTTTGGCTTCGTTAACTACAAACTCCAGAATTCCACAGGAGTTTGAAAGTGGAATAATAGCACTAGAGCAGTGTAGTACAGAAAGGCCCTAAGAGAGATGCTGAAAAATATAACTACCAAGATCATGGGAGACCCAAATTTTGGGGAAAAAATGAGTATATTCAAATTGGGGGCTTCAAGAACAGCCCAGGAGGGCTGCACATGGGTTGTTAGAAGAACCTCTGGGATCTCTGTTTCACGAAAGAGGGAGGATAAAGAGGAAATATGTCATTTTTTCCCCCTAGGTCACCTGCCACCAGCAATGACAGGGGATGTCATCATTGTTACAGCACCAGAAAATGCCACGGTTGTGGTGGGAGAGAGCGCAGTGATGGAGTGCATGGCCTCTGCCCATCCTACCCCGTTTGTCTCTTGGATACGAGAAGGTAAATGGAGATGATCACTCTTCTGCTCTTGAGAGCCAAATGTCAGGACCTTTTGGGGTGATTTTGAAACCCATTAAAAGGGATTTTGGGAGGCTTTGTAAACTGCAGATGAATATGACTGAGCTGGGCTTTCCAGCGGCCTCTTACCCTGGCTTACCAATGAGGGTGCTAGGACGAGCGCAGTTCAGTTATGTTGTTTGATCTGTACAAGATACAGAGTTCTAGTTACTGGATGCCTTTTGATCTAAATTAGTCATGGATGGGATTGAATGACGCCGCCCTCCATCTTGGAAGGTCAGGGGGTGTTTATGGGGGGAATCTTTTGATGGCCCTTTTGGAGAGGTTTTGCTGGGCTGTTGGGAATTCTGTTGCATCTGTTGGCGCTTTGTGAAAATAACTCCTGGGTTATCTTTAGGATTATAAGATGCGATAAAGATCACTGAAGTGCCGAGGTTGGGGTGGGGGAAGTGGAGGTGTGTGCGTTGGGAAGAAATGTTGCATTTTCCCAGATGGTGTGAAGGTGGCATGGGAAAGCACACCAGATCTGACACAGAGCAACTGGTTACATGAGCAGGTGGTCAAGAGCAGAGCTTAAGGAGGTTACTTTTTCTGGACTACAACTCCCAGATTGCCCCAAGAAGCTTGGCTGGGAGCCACCCTGACTGAGGGGGCTCTGGGCACTGTGGTCCAAAAAACAGAGAAACTTTTCAAGTGTTAAGAGCCAATCAGCTGGCAACTGGGAGATCAGTCAGCATTTAAAGACAACTGGGGTGTAAACCTCAAGGAACTAAAATAATGTTGTGTGTCAGCCAGAATTGGGCACCATCTGGGAGATGCTGGGAGTTGTAATCTAAAACAGTAACTTTTCCAAGCTCTGTTTCTAAGTTTATAGTGTGCAGTTTTTTCACTGTTGGTATCCCCAGGCATGGATGTGATGTTTATTTCTTTTACAGATGGGAATCCGGTGGCCACGGATGTGATTGTGGTGGGACGGACCAACCTCTTGATTCCTCACGTCCAACTTCATCACGCGGGAGTTTATGTCTGCCGTGCCAATAAACCCCAAACCAGGCAGTTTGTGACAGCAGCGGCTGAGCTCCGAGTCCTTGGTGAGAGGATAGAATTATCTGTTTTCTGTGCCGTTGTGAAATTGTCTAATTTCTGCTGGGTTCTCAAGGTCCTGTACACACCAGTGGCGTAATTATGTGGGAGAAGGAGAAGATGGGGGTGAACACAAAGGAGGAGGAAGAGGGTAGGTGGCAGGGACCCTGGAACTATTTATAAGGTGGAGGGGCTCCAAATTGGCTGGCAGGTTGTTGTTAATTTTGCCTGCTTGCAGCAGGAGGGCAAATTACTTTACCCACCCATAAGCATTAAAGCATTCTTAAATATGAAGACTCTTAGAAGCACAATGTGCACTTAGAAGTGCCACCCATCCAATTAAGCGTGCATAGGATCGATTGCAGGCACCCTTTGTTATTCCCAGGAGGGCTCAATGGTAATTGATAGGAATATTAATATTTTTTAACATTTCTTAGTGCTTGATCAACTAGTGCATTTCTGATTGATAGTTTCCTGTGGAGGCTTAACTGCATAGAAGTCATGGTGGTCCAATTTTGCTAGGTTATTTCAGGTGGGGGACCTAGTTTTTTTTGGGGGGAGCTCAAACTCCCCACTCCCATTGTTCTTGGGTCCATGGCAGGAGGAGGAGGAGGAGGAGGAGGAGGAGGAGGAGGAGGAGGATGGGGTGGGAACAGAAGGAAGAGATATCTGGCTAGGAGATGCTTCCTCCCTCCGCTCCATTTTGGAAAGCGTGCTTTCAAGGCTTAAGGAATGGCTTAAAAAATCATCCATGCCATAGCACAAGTGGACTTCCAAACTCCCCGTCCCATAGTGTCTTGGGTCTGTTGCTGTTGTAGTTATATGCTTTCACATCATTTCTGTCTTATGGCAACACTGTCCTTGGGTTTTCTTGGCAAAACTTATTCCTGAGAAGGTTGCCTTGTCACCCTCTTAGTCTGAGAGAGCATGACTTGTCTAAGTTCACCTAGCGGGATTCCAGACTGAGCCAGAATTTGAAGTCTGATCTCTCAGAGTCTTAGGCCATTTCCACCCTAGACTACTTTAGTCCTCTTTTTCAACTTTCAACTTCCTGTGGATTTCCGGGGTTCACGGTTTCCTGAGGCCCAAGAGCTCTCTGGCTGAGAATTCTAAAGGTCCCTCCCTAAACTGCAAACCCCAGGATTCTATAAGATGTTGAAAGTGGAATAATAGCACTGTAACAGTCTAGTGCGGAAATGGCCCATGTCAGTGGGATGGTGAATCCATTCTTGCTTTTAGTCTGAACTTTCAGAGGTGCGGTTCCCGGTCCCCTAAGCAGGCTCTGCTTCTTGGCTAGTAAAGTATAAGCAAAATGTGCCCCTTTCAAGATTCAGAGTGGAGGCATTAGTGAGCTGAAGGCAGTACTTTATTTAATGACATGCTGGCCCAGATGTTAACGTTCAAGTTGAGCAACCGAAGCAAACGTGCACATTATCATTTCAAACAGTTATGAAAAGTCCAGTGAGGAACAGCATACAGCGACATATTAAGCAGTCGTTAAGCAGAAATTATTAATTCATAATGGAAAATTTTAAAGCAAGCACCAAATAAAACTATTCATGTTGAACTTTCCTCTTCCATTCCAGGTTATTATTGTGGTTAGCAGCAAGCACCAGTTAGTGGATAGGAAGGTCAGAGTGCTTTGGAAATATTTATCCACTTGTCCTGGTGCTTCTTTAAAACTTCATACCTTTGCATCTTTTAACATCTTCCTTGGTTGAGGATGCTTTTCAGTAAGGGGGCTATCTTGCTTTGGTCTTATGGTCATCCTCTGCCCTTTCCACATCACTGGCTCCTTTGAGGTTCAGACTAAAGTCTGAAATGGACTCACCACCTCCATGGCCATGGAAGTCACCTGCCACCCCTGGAATAAAGTGCTAAAGTACTAAATGTGGTTTTCCTGCCTCCTAGCTCCCCCTAGCATCTCCCAGGCTCCTGAAACCATTTCTCGAACCCGCGCCAGCACGGCCAGGTTTGTCTGCAAAGCAGAAGGCGAGCCTCCTCCCAGCATCTCCTGGTTGAAGAATGGGGAGCCCCTTTCATCCAAAGGGCGCGTGAAGGTGCAGCCCAGCGGCACCCTTGTCATCAACCAAATTGGACTGGATGATGCCGGTTATTATCAATGCGTGGCAGAAAATCACCTGGGCATGGCATGCGCCACCGCCAGGCTGGAGGTGATTGTACGGGAAGGCCTGCCCAGCGCTCCGAAGAGGGTGTTGGCTAGTTCGCTCTCCAGCACGAGCGTCTTGGTGTCCTGGGAACGGCCAGAGTTCAACAGTGAACAGATCATCGGGTTCTCCCTACATTACCAGAAGGCTCTGGGTGCGTACCTTCCATTTCCCAAAAACACCATTTGTGCTAACCGTAGCTCTGAACCTTTGTGTTTCTGTTGTTGTTGTGCCTCCAAGTCATTTCCAGCCTAGGCCATTTCCGCACTAGACTGTTACAGTGCTATTATTCCACTTTCAACATCCTATGGGATCCTGGGATTTGCAGTTTACTGCAAACTGCAAACCCCAGGGATTCTATAGGATATTGAAAGTGGAATAATAGCACTGTAACTGTCTAGTGTGGAAATGGCCTTACAGTGACCCTAAGGTGAATTTATCATGGGTTTTCTTGGCTTCCAGAAGAGGCAGCTTGCCTTTTTAATAGCTTTTAGCCCCACTGATTCTAAGCTTAACAAATTTTCATTTTTCCAAACCAAAATTGGACTTTTAGCCATTTCCTGGTTTGTTTTGTTTTCTATTTTTTGGCTAAGCGGTCCCAGGCAGAAGATTGGCCTTTGGCCCTGCTGCATTTGCCCATCTCTAGAACAGATCTGTTAGCTTTGATGGGTAAACCCTCCAGTACTAGAAGCAGTATACCTCTCAATACTACTTGCTGGGGAATATGGATTGCCCTCGTGTCCTGCCTATGGGCTTCCTGCTGGGGCCACGGGTTGGCCAGCGTGGGAACAGAAGGATGGATTTGATAGTACTTGTGCCTGATCTAGGGTGGTTCTTCTCATTTGGTTATTTTAGCATGCAAATCCGATGCATGCTCACTCAGGTTAATCCCATTCTATTCAATGGCTCTTTTTCTTCAAATAAATAGAATGGTTGGTTATGGATATGGAATTTCAAGTGATTAATGCTGTAAATTGTATCATATATTCACAGGTGCTTGTTTGTTTTATTGTGTGAAAACTCTATATCGAATTTCAGGGATGGCTTATGCAAAAGAATTAGCAATAGCAATAGCATAGCATGGGTATTTCTATACTGCTTATCAGCTAAATGTTCTCTAAGCAGTTCACAATGTGTTTTTAGCAAATTGCCCCCAGCAAGCTGGGTACTCATTTTACCGACCTGCGGAAGGATTGAAGGCTGAGTCAACCTGGAGCCCGGCAGGATCAAACTCACAACCTTGTGGCTGCAGTACTGGCATTTAACCACTGTGCCACCAGGGTCTTAGCACAACCTGCTGCCGTCCCAGTCTGTATTGGACTACAGCTCCCATTCTCCCCAAGTACTAGCTTGGTCAAGGCTGCTTTAGCCTTCTGTTCATGCACTGATTGTTAAAGGGGTGTTCAGAGGCAGATGGTTGGGTCAGAAGTACTAAAAGCCCAAACTAGGGTGAAAGGATGCCTCGAGAACTTTTGTGCGCTTCTTGCCAAGGAAGCTAGTTTGAAGAAAGGACAAAACTTTCTCCTTTTTTTTGTCTGACAGCGTTGTGTACCCTCTCTAGGCACCAACAACGTGGAGTACCAGTTTGCGGTGAATAACGACACGACCGAGTTTCAGGTCAAAGACCTGGATCCCAACAGCAACTACATTTTCTACGTGGTGGCCTACTCTCAGCTTGGAGCCAGCCGGACCTCCTCTCCCATAAGCGTACAGACCTTGGAGGATGGTTCGTAGAATAGGAACGGAAGGGGCATTCCCGGAACAGGAGGAGGTGGCAAATCATGTGGCTCGCCCGGTCGTAGTATAGGGATGGGATAGGGCTGCTTCAGCGATGTATCATAGGGAGGGTATTAGGATTAGTCACAAGTCCTTTCTGTCAGGAGGAAGTTTTCTTTTTGGCAGAACCCTGTCCTGCCGGCTCATCTCATAGAACTGCTGGCAGATCACTCTGTTGGCAGAGCTGCTCTTCTGGCTGAGATCTGCTGGCAGGATTGTCCAGAAAAAGGGATGGAGCAGGGGCAGGGCAAGGGAGGAGTCAAGTCATGCAAGCTCCAAACTTCATCCAATGCAGGGATACAGCCACAATATTAGTACAAGGGCCAGAGTGAGGGGGCTCCTAAGTCATTCCTAACATCCCTAGACTGGGATTTTCACATGTTTACAGATTTTGGGGGGCTTTGTCCATGATTTGGGGGGCAAAAGCTGCCTAGAAATCACATTGATTTTCTTTAAAAAGTGGGGGCAGTTGAGGGGTTTTGGTAGTGGGGCTTCAGGGAGCAAAAGGTGAGGTCGAAGGGCCTCACGTGGTCTACACTGGGCAGGTGCATTCACACTACACAATTGTAGTGCAGTGATTCCACTTTAGCTGCCATGGTTCCGTCCTAGGAGGGTTTGTGGTTTGGGGATATGCTGGAGCTCTCTGGCTGAAAACTGTCTCTCTCTAAACTGCCAGTCCTAGGATTCTATGGGGTGGAACCAGGGCAGTTGAATAATAGTTCTGTAATTCTGCAGGGCTCTGGGTCTTTCCCAGCCCCGCTTGGAGGTGTCTGAGTTTGAATCCAGAACCTTCTGTTTCTACAACTGTGGCCTCTGCTACTGGCCTACAACCATTCCATGCATCTTGCTTTCTTCCTGAATCAGTCTGCAAGATGCTGGCATGCTATGGGGGGAAATATTTGAGATAGACATTTGTATGTGGCTTGTGGGGTTGCAAGTCCTGCAGGACTCACTTCTGGGCATATTGTGGGTACTGGTTCTGTTCAGTGTTTTGGGAACAATCCTCCACATGTTGTTGGGAAATGTCTTTGCGTGACAGGAGAACACCCATCATTTCTCTCCAGGACAATAAAACAGGGCAACTGGGGGAACCGGAAAGCATGCTTATGAAACGTTCAAAGTTCAAATGCATTTTAATGCAAAGTTCAAATGCATGTTCGTTTCTTTTGTGATGACGTAGAGTCACTGGTTTTCTTGCTTGCCCCCCAGTTCCCAGTGCAGCCCCTCAGCTTACACTTTCGAGTGTGACGCCAACCGACATCAAAGTGATGTGGCTGCCTCTCCCTCCGGAGCTGAGCAACGGGAAGATCACCAAATACAAAATCGACTACGCTCCGCTCAAGGAAGGTGAGGAAGAGACCAGGCTGGCGACAAAAAGGTGTCTCAGTGGAGTACTTTAGTGTTGCTGCATTGCTGGGCCCAGCTGCTCCTCTTAGGGTTGATAGAATCTGGGGCTTTCAGAGTATTCAGCACACAGGTGCAGATTGTTCTTTTCCATGTGCAGAGGGACAGCTTGAAACCCTCCACCATTTCAAAGATGAAAACTAGGATTTGTGTAGCCAAGCAACTTCAAGAGTGTGGTCAGGATGGCAGAAGTTATTTATGAGGAAGGACACACAAGCTAGGAGGGACTGCAGCACTTTGCTTTTGCCTGAGCTTCCTGGGAGGGCCAAGATTATGCCCCCTCCACTCCTCTCCCCCTACTATGTTAGAATCATAGAATCGTAGAGGAGAAAGGGAGCATAAGGGCAACCCAGTCCAACCTCATTCTGCCCTGCAGCAACATGCAGTCAAAGCACTCCTGACACATGGCCATCCAGCCTCTACTTAAAAACTTCCAAGGAAGGAAACTGTGCTACACCCAGAGGCAACAAATTCAACTGTCAAATTCCACTTTATTTCAGAAAGTTCTCCCTAATGTTTATCTGGAATCTCCTTTCCTGTAGTTTGAAACCACCGCTCCATGTCCTAGTCTCTGGAGCAGCAGAAAACAAGCTTGCTCCATTTTTCATATGGCATCCTTTCACATTTTTTAAAAAAAATTACGGCTATTATGTCACTTCTGAACTGTCTCTTCTCAAGGCTAAACATACCCAACTTCCTAAGACATTCCTCATATGGCATGGTTTCCAGGCCTTTTACCATTTTGGTTGTCCCCCTCTGGACATGTTCCAGCTTGTCAATATCCTTCCTGAACTGTGGTGACCAGAACCGAACACAGTATTACAGGTGGAGTCTGACCAAGACAGAACAGAGTGGACTATTACCTCCCTAGACGCTATACTCCTATTGATGCAGCCTGGAATTGCATTGGCTTTTCTAGCTGCTGCATCACACTGCTGGCTCATGTTCAGCTTGTGGTCATCTAGGACTTGTAGATCCCTTTCGCATGTACTATGGTCAAGCCATGTCTCACCCATCCCATTATCTGTGCATTTCATTTTTTTCTGCCCAAGTGTAGTATCTTACATTTCCCTCTGTTCAAATTTATTAGTCCTGACCCAACTCTTTAATCTGTTAAGGTCATTTTAAATTCTGATCCTGTCCTCTGGGGTATTGGCTACCCCTCCTGATTTGGTGTCATCTGCAAATTTGATGAGCATGTCCTCTGCTCCCTCACCCAAATCATTGAGGAAGTTGCTGAATAGGTCCCAGGACAGAATCCTGTAGGGTGACAGAAGATTAAAAATCAGGACTGTCTTTGCCAGATCTGGACAGTTGGAAGGTATGCAACGAACCTTGCAGTCCTAGATGCATATGCACATTGGGTCGTACGTTCATTGTGGTGTGTGGCCATTGTGTAACTTTGTGAGAAGTTACCTTCCTTCTTGACCTATGTTTTATGTAAAAGGTGTTGGCTTCTCTTTTTCTAATAGATCTGATTTCTTCGACTGAGGTTGGTGCGAATGAGACACAGCTCACTCTTTATGCCCTGCATCCCAATAAGGTCTACAAAGTACGGATTGCGACAAGCACGAGCGTGGGTTACGGAGCCCCTTCGGAATGGACGCAGCATCGTACCCCAGACAGAGACAACCAGACCCACGGTAGGGTTGCTTCTTGTTTAACTGCCTCCTCTGAGCTTAATACCAGCTGAACCGTCTGGACTTTATAAATGCAGTCAGGAAGGATCAGGGATGAAGAGAGGAGCCTTGATAGCCAGCAAAGGAGAACCCTTTGAGATCAAGTCATGGTGGGATGCTGAGCTCATTTCTTCATTTCATTTAAAGCATTTATATACTATCCTACATCAAAATGATTTGTAGTAGCCTTTGCAACAATACGGAAGGGCCAAACCATGAGGTTAACATGTGACAGTAAAAAAAATCAGATAAAATACCTGGCTAAATAAAAATGATTTGGCCCGGAATGGAGACGGGGAAGGTGAAGGCTTCATGTGGCCCTAAAGAATGTTTCTGAGATCTCCGAGGCAAGACCGTAATGTTGTCCCCCAGGTGTGTCTCCTTTTGTAACAGAAGCATCACAGCTCTCTGTCACTCTCTGCTTGGCTTATGCCTCGTTTTTGGGACTGAGGAGGCCTTCGGAGAAGTGCAAAACTGGCCCTGCCATGAAGCAGAGTGAGCCAGATGTCCTTAAGGAACTGATTTTGGGTGGCATGAAAGTGCAGGGAATTTTTATGTAACGTTGCTGTATTTGCACTGCCAGATAGGGAAAGAGTTGCTTTTGGGATGGTCTACCTCAAGAGCCAAAATAACTTGGCGACTTTGGGTACTATCCGCTTTGATTTGGAAAGCAGAACGGAGCGATCGTTGCTCTTTTGCCTCAGGCAGCAAAATGTCTTGCGCCGTGCTAGAAAAGGGTGGGCTAGGACTGCGCCAAGATCGAGAGGAGAGTGTGGTGGGCATTTAAGGCTGTGAAGATAAGTACCAAGGAGCCTTTCACACTGTGTAACTATAGCACTGTGATTCCACTTTAACAGCCATGGCTACATCCTATTTAATCTTGGGGTATGTAGGAATCTGCAGTATAGATGATGATGAGCAAACTTTCAGAGGAGAAGGCATGAAAATAGCAAGGAAAGTTACAACTTGGAAATGATTTGTTAGAATTAATATGTTGCTCTTGTTTGCTAATGTAATACTTGCTATTTTAATTGATAGAATGCCAGCACCACTAAGTTAGCATTTCATGGCCTGATGAACCAATGAAATAATTCTCATTAGAACTTTCTTGATGTTTCAGTGATAGTGAATTAATTTTTCTTAGGCGGTCTTTAATGCCAACATTTCTTCTCTGTGTCTTCTCTGTTTCTCTAGTTCCATTTGCCCCGACTGAGTTAAAAGTCAGAGCCAAAATGGAATCTCTCTTGGTAAGTTGGCAGCCTCCAGCCAACCATGCCCAGATTTCAGGCTACAAACTGTACTACCGAGAAGTGGCGACGGAGGAGACGAGCGAGGAGAGCCCCTCCGAAGGCATGGGGGACGGCCTTTGGGATGTGGGACCCATAAAACTGAAGAAGAAGGTCAAGCAATACGAGCTGACAAACTTGGGTAAGTTTCCTGGGTCTTGTTCTTCTCGCAAATTAGCGTGGAAATGCTTTAGTTGTTAAACAGGGTTAAGTTATGGTTGTTGACTATGTGTGCATCATCCTGTACCAGGAATGGGTAACTTGCAGTCCATAGTGATTTTGCTGGACTTAACTTTGGGGCCAAAAAGGGAGAGGAAGAGTTTATTACTATTTATTTTATACTCCACTTTTTCTCCTACCCTGGGAATCTCAAGGCGGTTTACAAAAATTAGAACAGAGAGAGGTTGCCAAGTCAAGAGTATCCCAAAGCATGAAATTTCAGGGCCAAAACCTGAGACATAAGGGTGACCCCTTGTGATGTCACAGAAGGCAAGTGCTTGTGGTGTTACAAGGGCTAGCCGCTGATGATTAGTAAGCAGGATACATTAAGCACAAACCACCCTTGCACAGGATGCACCATTCAAATAGAAAACACCAGGTCTTGTGCAGGACCCTAGTCACACTTACACAATCACAGCACTGCGATTGCACTTTAACTGCCACGGCTGTATCCTGGGATTTGCAGTTTCCTGAAATATTAAGCATTCACAGACAGAGAGCTCTGTACCTCTTCAGACTACAAACCCCAGGTTTCCTTAGGATGCAGCCATGAACATACAAATGGAATAATAGCGCATACCTTCCTTGGGAACAGGACAGTCCTAATTAATTACCTATCATCTTACTTCTTCAGTTCCTTTACAAAGCTCCAGTTTCTCTCTCCCCCTTTGTTCTCAGTTTACATCAATGAGCAAAAATGGCAATAATGCAACTTGCACTCAATTAATACTGCTGGGAGAGGAAAGTAAGAGGGGGCAGAATCTTGCCCTTCCCAGTAGGCTCAGGCAAAAGCAAACTCCTGCAGCCTTTCTTAGCTTGCCTGTTTTTCCTCATTTTTTTTTTTACAACTTTTGCTGTTTGATGTTCTTTGGTCATGTTTTCCCATTTTCATCAGTGAAATGTTGGAAGCTGTGATGGCACCATAATTGTGAAGTGTAAAAGTACCCTGCGTTTTTGCGAATGCATCTTTGAAGCAATCAGTGCCAGTTTTGCTATAGAGCTCTTAGGGGCGGGCGGGCAAAAGGAAATATTACTTTTCTTCTCATCGGCAAATGTGGACTGTAGAGCAAAGAAACCTGTGGATCCGTACCCCCACTGTGTGCTTTTCCTTGAAATTGGGGTGGGATGGGGTGAGGGAATGACATTGCTAACACCCTTCACCGGCATCCCACAACACAATCCAAGCAAGAGAGATAATGTTGGCATCTCTGAAAGGGCACTTTGTGTGGACTGCATTGTGGCTCCAACGGAGCTGGCAATTCTTAGCGGCAGACTGTAAATAGGCCCATCCTTAATTAGTGGAGCTTCAGCAGTGAAACTGACAAGAGAGCGAACAGGGAACTTGGCACCCAAAGAGAGAATTGTCCCCATTCTCCCCTCTATTTGTAAACACGGAGTCGCTCAACCGATTTCCCTTGAATAAGCAGATCTCGGAAAGAAGGGCCGGAGAATGGCTCCCAACAAGGCCAGGAAAGGGAGAAGAGAAAGGAGGCAGGCCAGCTTTGAAAGAACCCCTTTTTGGCTGTCCACACAGGGGTTGGCTCCTTGTGCAACGCTGCAGCCAGAAGGGTGTCCGGAGAGCTCGGTTGGTGACGGCCAAGCTGCAGCACCCTTCCAGAATCTCCTTTTCGGGGAGTTTGTAATGATGGGGTGTCACTGCAACGGAGACAAAGAGGCCCATGCAATTACTTAATGGGTTTCTTTGTCTCTGTGTTTTTAAAGCTTGCCCTATTTATATATTGGCAGCGTGGAATCAAAAGGCTTAAAAGGCCTGCCCCAGTTTCCTCCCATTCAGGAGGTCGGCGGGAGCGTGGAATGGAGTCTTTTCTGTACGGATGCCCCATAGCAGTGGACTGCCAACCCTCCATTGCCCAGCACTTGATTTTAGTTGGCTTGATGGGGGGAGCCAAGGTCCCTGCTTTGTCAGAGTAATTGTTCAGCTTTCTCACTTCAAATTCTTGCTGATTAATGACTTCTAACCAGGGGGAAGCATGTGGCTCCTACACCAATGGGGCAGTGAATCTGAAGTTTAAAGCAGCTTTCCAAGGGGCTGAACTTACCTGGGTGAAAGGATTCAGCACTTTGAATGGCACCTTTAAAGTTCAGACTAAATCTCAGAGCAGACTCACACCCTTCCCCTTCACTTCAACATGGGAGATGAATCCTGATAAGACAAAGGCTCTGTAGATTAGTTTTTCTAAGTCTGGGAACTGAATAAGAATCCTACTTTGAATGGGGTTGCATTTCTCCTGAAGGAGCAGTTGCATAGCTTGGGAGTATTCTCAGATCCATCTTTGCCACTGGAGGCCCACGTGGCCTCCGTGGCACAGAGTGCTTGGTGCCAGCTTAGATTGGTGCATCAACTATGGCCTTTTCTGGACAGAGATAGTTTAGCCACAGGGCTTTCTGTGTGGTTTGGGGGGCAAAAACTGCCTGAAAATCACATGGAATCTTCCTGTCTAAATGGAGGAGTTGGGGTGGGCTTCAAGGGACTGGCAGGGGTCACAAAAGTGGGCTCCGAGGGCCGTATGTTCCCGCGCAGCCACACTTTCCCTGCCTGTGTTGTGGTGTGAAAGAGACCTGAGAGAGATTACCCTAGTCCTGCTCGGCTTGCCCATTCATTTTTCTGTTTGTTCCTTCCAGTTCCTGGGAGGCTGTATGAGGTGAAGGTGGTGGCTTTCAATAAGCATGAAGATGGCTATGCGGCAGTCTGGAAGGGCAGAACTGAAAGGGCCCCGGCTACAGTCGCAGGTGGGTCAACCCTCTGTGGGTGAATTTCTAGTGCTGGTTCAGGTATGGCTTTCGCAAGAGGGGAGCCACAAATACTTGCACGTTTTCTTACCCTCAGTAAGAAAAGATGTCTCAGTGCATCAAAATACCTTGTTGAGAAAATGGTTAACCCCTGTGAAATATTTTGCATTTGCATTTGTGCACAATGTACTGTGTATTTTGCACAAACCCTAATTGTCTGGTGCAGAATGTATTTCGCATTTGCCTTTGTGTGCAATGTACTGTGTATCTTGCACAAAACCTGAAATTCTGGCACAGAAAGCTGTCTCTTTTTCTGGTTCTCTATGTAAAAATGTTGGACTTTGTGTGAAAATGAGGTCTTTCCCCCTTGCAAATTAATATTTCATGAACAAGTCCCAAAGTGGGAAAAATCATTCCAAATTCTCATAAATACTCCTGGTGGGGAGAAAAATGTCGAACTTTTCTGTTCTTCTACATTGCAAATGAAATAAGTGAAAATGTATAGCCCTACATCACAACCTCTGTGTTCCTCTCAAAATGGTGACAGAAAGTGACATTGCATCACTTCCTGTCGCCATTTTGAGAGGGACTGCAAAGGAAACAGAAAAATCTGGTGGTATTACAGGATTTCAGAATGCTTGGGGGGGGGTGAGAGGGATATTTTCATATGTTTCCATGCACTGAGGACTTCCGAGGTGCATGATTTTGCAGTAAAAATGGTCCAAAATATATGCCATTTTTTTAAAAAAAAAATTGGGTCATAGGGGAGACACAAAAGGGGTGTCCATGGACCATGGTGAGGCAACTGTGTTTTTCTCATCCCTTTTTTACTGCTCTTCCAGGGCTGGTTCAGATATTACCCCTTTCATACTTTTGAATCTGTCCCCCTACCCCTGCTGTTTCTTTATCTTCTTAGACCCCCCAGTTCAGAAGGGACCACCGCTGCCCCCAGCTCATGTTTACGTGGAATCCAACAGTTCCACGTCCATTTGGCTGAGGTGGAAGAAACCCGATTTCACCACTGTTGAGATTGTCAATTACACGGTGCGATTCAGCCCTTGGGGGCTGAAGAACGCCTCACTTGTGACTTACTACACAAGGTAAGAGGGTGGCAGAACACGGTGGCTAATTCAAAAACAGAATTACAAAACTTCCAACTTTTCCCAATGAAAATTTGGACATGTGTGGCCAAGCATGGTCAAAATGACAAAAGTTATTAATAAGGAAGAACAGACAGGCTAGGAGAGTCTGCAGCAGTTTGCTTTTGCCTGAGCCTGCTGGGAAGGGCAAGATTTTGTCTCCTTATCCTCTCCTCTCCTTCTGAGTTAATTGAAGACAACTCCGTTTGCAACAACTGAAGTATGCTGGGGAGGAGAGAGAAACTGAGCTATTTTAAAAGCAGCTGAAAAAATAGGATGTCAGAGGATTAATGTGAACTGTCCCTGCCAGACTGAGACATTTGGAAGGTATGGAATTAATATTCTGGAGGGGTTGTCCTTCCTAGCAGACTTTTAGCAGAAATGCAGGCAGGTTTATCTCCTGACCACAAAGCTTTTTACTGCTGTCACCATTTCACCCAGGTTTAAAAAAGGGACTTTAGCCCTCGTATAAGTCATAACTCAGTAAGAAGATTCTAGCCATTCTTTGGCCTTGTTCCCTGCTGGCTTCTCCAGCAGTAAGTCTGGGGATACGTCCACCAAGCTTTCCTGGCCTCTTGCTGCATGCCTACCCCTGAATCACGTCATCAGACCCTACTGCTTCTGTAGGTCTTCCTTTTTCAAAAGCCACCCATGGCTCTGGGAAGTGTGGCAAGAAGCCAGCGTACAAAGTGACACTTTCTCACATTGCAAGACCTGGCAACTCTACTGTGCTTCAATGGCTGCCGAACACTTGCCAGTCTTTTATGGGCAGCACAGGTGGCAACTTCTGTCGTCATATTTTCTCCCTGGTGGGCATTCTTTTTTCACTGCAGCTCCAACGAAGACATCCTCATCAGCGGGCTGAAGCCGTTCACCAGATACGAGTTTGCCGTGCAGTCGAATGGGGTCGGCATCGATGGGCCGTTTGGGAACGTGGTGGAATGGTTCACCCTCCCTGACCGTGAGTAGCCCAATGTGGTGACCTGTTCCCAGATTGCCAGGTGGTGGGTGAAAGAATTGGCGAGGGAAGTCAACAGAACTTCTCATACATGACTGCAGTTCTCAGTGGCTGTGCCACAACTTGGCACTTAGTAGCCAGCCCAGAAGAGCATCAAGACAAGAGCAGCAGCAGCAACAGAGCAATTAAAATGGACAGCATCGATATAGACTTTATAGCTACCTTTAAAATAATATGCTATACTTTTTTATATTAGAAAGTAAGTTTTTAAAGAAAGATACGCATTTTTTTAAAAAAAGAAAGCTTCTAGTCCCTATTACCTTTGCTTCTTATTTGTTTAGATACTGGATACCCCAGGGTTCAATTAAAATACAGGATAGTGTAGCATAAATCGCAACATGGATTATGCTATATAATCTGTATGTTTGAAGAACAACGTTGTGCGACTGAATTGCCATGTACATGTGCATCAATATGCCCATACTCATGTTCACTGACTTGCATGTGCAGGTATGTGTAATGGCTTCACACGCACAACTTCTCCAACGTTGTGACATTCTTCATCAGATCAAATTGTTGAACCATGCATAAGACATCACCAGAATTCTGGCCTTCTCTAGATTGACTCTTGATTTCCAGTTGTGTGTTGTTTAAGGCTGAGAATGTCAAGAGTTCAGCTTGCTCGTTTTGTGGCCCGAATGATGTTTGCTAAGCCTTTTGTGTCGTGTTCTCTTTCTGCAGGGCCCTCTACCCCTCCCTCCGATTTGCGCTTGCACCCAATCAATCCGTACGCTGTGCAAGTTCACTGGTGCCCCCCTTCTGAACCCAATGGCATCATTGTGGAGTATATCATCCTGTACAACGCCAACAACACTCAGCCTGATGAGATGTGGACTCTCCTGACAAAAGAAGGTGAATATCTGCAAACGTGCGACGATAGAAATGGTAGACTAAGGCCATTTCTGCACTACATGGTTATAGTGCTATTATTCCACTTTCACCATTGTGTGGAATTCTGGGGTTTGTAGTTTACTAAGGCCAATGAGCACCCTGGCTGAGAATTCCAAAGGCCTCTCCCTAAACTGCAAACCCCAGGATTCCATAGGAGGATGAAAGTGGAATAATAGCACTATAACTGGCTAGTGCAGAAATGACCTACAGTGCTAGATCAGGAAGGCAGAGCGTCAAGTTCTACTTGTCCAGTTCTTCATCCTCTCCCTGCCTCAGCAGCTGCCAAGCCCTGGAGGCTGCTGTCATTGTGGTTTGCAGGAGAGGGAAGGGTGATTTAGAGGAGGAAGAAGTGGTTGGTCGTGGCTGCAAAGGGAGGGGAAATGAGGACATTCTCTGTCCAGGAGAGTACCTCCATTTTCCTTACCCTCAAAGCTGAGGGCAGCCACTTCTTCCCCCTCTGAATTCTCTCCCTGCCCTCTCTGACAGTAGGTAGTATCAGCAACACCCCCTGGAGATTGTCAACTCCTTGGAGGGTAGTTTTGGATAGGACCTCAGGGCCTAGAGATTAGCCCCTTACACTCCATCAAAAAAAACCACACCCATACTTGCATGTACAGTTATGTGCACATGTCACCAACAGGTTTCTGGATGTAGTGTGTGTTTAGGGAGGAAGGCAGGCTTCCATTTGAAACTACCTGGCAACTGTGGAACAGTTGTGATGTTAACTCTGGTCTAACATGGTTGAACACATCCTGAACTTCTCTCTTGCTCAGGTAATACGTTCAGCACGGAAGTTCATGGGTTGGAAAGCGACACCAGATATTTCTTCAAGATGGGAGCAAAAACGGTGGTTGGATCAGGACCGTACTCGAACGTGAAGGATGTCCAAACCTTGCGGGAGAGGTTCTCAGGTACCAAGCTGTTCTTTCTACCATCTTGTGGAAACTGTTCTTCACAGACACCATTTGGTGCACAGTGTACCTTAGTGAAGGGCAGTGTTGAGAAAAACCCATGGTCTAGATGCTACTGATGGTACTGACTAGAGCATCAGTTGAACTTACTTATGTGTTGACTCACTATTCAACAATTAATTCAAAAGATTTGCTCTAGCTGGGACTCACCTGTAAGAGTCCAACGACTAATATAATTCTCAAAAAAATAAAAATTGGATTTGTTTTAATTTAAATTGGATTGTTTGAATATAAATTAGATTTCAGAATTTTCTTAAACCGTTAGTAATGAAAAAGAGAAAGCCAAGGTCAAAAATATTATCACTCTATTAATATATTAATGACGGTTATGGAAATGAGAGATAGCCTGTTCTGTTTTGCAAGTGGTTTACATAAAGAGTATGTTCTTCTGTCTCTCTGCTTTGGCTTTCTCTGTGTCACACACAAAATAACACCTGCTCCAAAGAACTCATTCAGAAGTTTTCAGAAGTTTGTTCAGTGGAAGTTCATGGGTACCATTTGCACTCTTCAGCAGAAGTTGCCAGACCTAACTTGCAAAGCAAAACAACATATCTTTTTATAAGCAATATTTTACATTTGTGCATGCCAAACCTTCCTTGATTAGGAAATCAAAGCACTTTCTTTCTCAGGTTGGTTCCCTTCCCTGACTTTCCCAGCTCTTGGCAGTTGTTGGTTCTCTCCTATCCCATTGCATTATGTCAGCACTCATTTGTTGCTATAACATGGTCCGTGTCTTCTCCATACACTCAGTTCCCCTCTTTCCTCTCTAGCCCTGTACCGTGTCTTTGGATACATTATACACTATATATTTGGAGACATTATACCAATGCGATATATATATGAGGACAACACATAGGTGGAGCATAGCTGGATTCTTATATGTGTTAAACAGCATACAGCAGATGGTATGAAAGGCAATTCAGCACACTTGAAACTAGACTCCCTCCTATAGTATTCCTTACAGGGAAGCAAAGCAACCTGATGCTCTTAAGTGAAAAGACAGGGAAGTTGAATGACCAGAGAATTCAGGGAGCTGAAGAACAAGAAGGCCTCTGGTTATAAATACAAGGGATCTCATACTTTGATGCATTGGAAAACAATTCAGCCTCATTGCTTAGTGCATACCTTCCTCCAATGGATTAACTTCTTTGGATTAAGGTTGTGTACACAGTAATGTACTTCTGTTAAGAAATGATGATTAAGTAGACTCTTCCTCATCAGTGAGTTAAACTTTGCTTTAAATTAATCAAGTACGTTCAGAGAGGTGATTTACATCATGGTTCGAAAAGGAAAATGGGGGGAAGAAATAATCTAGCAGCACCTTTGAGACTAACTCATTTATTTCAGGCGTGAGCTTTCATGGAGACGAATCCACTTCTTCATGTGCCCTGATGGGGTATGACATTACAGCTCATCAGGGCATCTGAAGATGGGGATTAATATCCAGGAAAACTCATGCTGAAATAAACCAGTTAGTCTCAAAGGTCCTATGAGGTGCCTTCTTGCCACCATCGCCATCTTCTTCTTTTTCTGTTGTCACAGACTAATTGAGCTTTCTCTTTGGAATCATGATTTAAATCAGTGTGATTTAAATCAAATTCATCCTGGTGAAGAGAGGTGCTCCGTGACCTATCTCAGCTTCCCTGTTCTCTTTTGTTTCCTCCATTTTCTGGAAATGTTGACTCTTTCCTTTATCCTTCACCCGTCAGATCTTCTGGACATCCACTCGGTCACGGGGATCATCGTGGGTGTCTGCCTAGGCTTGCTCTGTGTTCTCTTCTGCATGTGTACCAGCTTTCGGAACAACAAACCAAGGTGGGTCTCACATCACTCAGCCCTGCAGCACCTTGGATAGTTCTGGGTTTGAATGGTGGAAGAACTGTCCAAGGTGCTGAACTTGACTGGGGATTTATCACGCTTCTTTAAAACCCAGAGCAGAGTCACTGAAACAGAAGTCACCAACTGCTACTGACTATTGTTCCGCTTTCAACATCCTATGGAATTCTGATGTTTGTAGTTTGTTGAGGCCCAAGAGATCTCTGGCTGAGAATTCTAAATGACCCTCCCTAAACTGCAAGTCCCAGGATTCCATAGGATGCTGAAAGTGGAATAATAGCACTATAAACACTGTAGTACAGAAAGGCCTTAAGATTCTGTGATTCTATGAAAATCCTAGTGTGGGTTATTTGCATAGAAAATGGTATCTTCTTTGCAGGACTGTTCTTCTCTATGCAGGAAAAGGTTTTTTTTCCCCCTGCCCCAAAAAACCACACGTACGGTAAATTTTGCACAATCTGTGAATGATTCTCAAAATCTGTGAAGGTTTCAAGGTCTGTCTTACATTGAGGGACACAATTGTTCAAATTGTTTGTTCTGGGGTGTGAGAATGGAATTAATGATGATTTACATGCTTAGTTAGTGACCAGCAAAGAGTTATTTTTTTTCTCTCTTGGATGCTCCTGCAGAGAGTCTGTGCCAGGCCTAGATCCCCAAGTGCCCGGGAGCCAGGTGTACCATTATCACCGCAGCCGCCAGGCACCACCACTTCCCGTCACCTCCTCCAGCTCACATGAATTGGAGTCCCTCATGTCTCCGCTACCTGATGAAGCTCCCTCGCCCCCAACTGACATCCTGGAGCTGACCGAAGTTCAGGGCCACGTCCAAGGCGGTCCTCTGGATGATGGCATGGGCCACATCAAGAGAAAGGTATTTTCACTTGGGTTCTTGGGCCACCTTTTGTGAGAATCCCCCTGATCATAGCCTTGCTCCATTGTCTCTGAGGCTATACCAGAAAGGAAATGTCCTCAACCTTTGTCGGAGGCCCTGCAGCACTGGAAAGGATGGGGTTTTTTTTAATCTTGTTCCTATAAGCTTTTAACACAAACGGAATGGATACATTTTTCAGAGCCAATTTTTGGGGATGAGCAGGTGAAAGCCCCTCTAATGTTGTGGATGATATTGCCTGAGTTGGTGTATGGGCAGAGTTGGTAAACTCTTGTTCCTGTCTTCCCATCCATAGTATGTGTCCTCCTACAGATGAGTAGCAGTTTGAGATGGTTAGGCAAGTGAAGGCCTCCCACCAAGGGCCCTTGAGAGGGTGGTGTTATTATCCAGAATTGGTTGTAACTCATTTACAATACGTTAGGTGGTCTCAACTGAGAGCTGCACGTGCCCACTAGTGAGATTCTGCCATTCCCTGTTTTTGATCTGTCCTGTAGTATATTCATTCTGGGAGCAAGTCTTCCCTTGGAAATGTTTTGCTTGCTTGTTTGTTTTCATGAGTACCCAGCTTGTTGGGGGCATGTATAGAAATGTTTCGCAATACATGCTATTTCTAAGTTGTTCGCCGCCTTGATCCATATGGAGAGGCGGATACAAATAAATAAATAAATAAAAATGTCATTTGTTGAATATTGTAGCCTGAGAAATGCTTGCTGTTAATTCCATGAGTTTGACATGTCTGTCATGTGGTTCCAAGTAGATGCAATAATACTGGAGGGCTTGATTGTAAACAATGGATTCGGTAGTGTGTTCAGGGTGGAAGTGTGGAGGTGTATGTAGTGATTGGTGGGTTTGCAATATAGTGTGGTGCTTAGGTGGCCATTGTGTAGCTTAGGCAGTGGTGTCCAGTAAGTGCACTTGTTGTGTGGACAGTTCTGGTCTAAAATTGATGCTAGGTTGGAACTCGCTGAAATTAGTGTGATTTTTCTCCATCAGTTCAAATAATAAAGATATCATTGGTGAGTCTCAGATAAAGGAGAGGCTTCTGGGTACCAGAGTTTTTTTAAAAAAAGCATTGTTCTTGCTTAGCCATGAAGATGCTGGCATAGTGGCATATCCTCTCTAGGAAAGGAATTGCAGAGCCTGGGAGCAGCAACTGAGAAGGCCCTCTTCCTCGTTCCCACCAGGTATACCTGTAATGGTAGTGGGACAAGGAGAAGAGTATCTCCTGAAGACCTCAAAATATGAGCAGGTTCATATGGGAGCATGCAGTCTTTCAAGTAACCTGCTCAGCTGGGGGCTCTCATGTCAGTAGGTCAGTGAATCCACATTGTATTTTGATTTATAACAGAGCTGTCTAAGGTGCTGAAACTGTTGTTGAGCGAGCGTTCAGCACCTTGACTAGTGTTCATTTAGTTGGCTCATTTTTACATTAATTTATATCCCACTGATCTCCTAACGGGACCCAGTGTGGCTTACAACAAGGTTAACATAGGATACAGCTAAGAACTTTGTGACTGAAAAGTTGACAACTGAATAAATTACCCATCCTGTTAAAATATTTATACATTAAAACGGCGTAACATTATTTAAAAGACATGATAGTAAAGCTCAAAATGGCAACGCCCCATGGAAAAACCCTCTGGCACAACCCATTAATCATCAGATGCCTGCAGTCCTAAGAGTGCTCTGTAGTGATCATGTGCCATTGCCACTTTCTTCATGTGATGGTCTTGCAAGAAAGAAAAGTGGCACGGCAGGGACTCTGCCGGAGGCCTTTGTAAAACCAAGAAACCTTTCCGTCTGCCATGTTTAGCAGCTGCAAGTCTTCCTCTCTCTGCTCTGAGCTGCAAGGGTCAGTTGGCATCTTCCACCGGTCATCTGCATCCCCAACCAGCCACTAGAGGGGAGCAAATACGCAATCTGGACCAAAGCTCCTTGGGATGGAGATCTTCGCTTCCTTTGAGCATTCAGTGGGAGAAGGAAGGAGATTGCCCTTCTTGAACCCTGGAGACCTCCTATATCGCTTCATCATTCAGCAGCAGTCCCAAAATATAAACTTCCTGAGGAAATGCGGATGAATAACCCACCTCTTTAATCAAAAACACAGAAACGGTAGAGACATTCCTATAGGATTGTTCTGCATAACATGTATTGGATTCAAAAGCTGGCCCTCCTGTGAATGGAGGGTGAGGCAGAGGCTTTGGGTGGATTGTGAAAGGACTGCAAAGTATAACTTATTTCACTTGTTATTGCTGTGTTTTCTTACTGATAGGAAAGAGCAGAAGCAGTGGGATTTTCTGCCTCAGATCCCAAAATAACTTGGTCAGCCTTGGATACTATGGCCTAAATGTAGTTACTCTTCCCAGCGTAGCATAAACCCATTGGATCAATGGTTTTTACATAAGAGTTGACTTATTCAGTATTTGATCCAGAGGATTTGGGAGAATAC
Source organism: Ctenosaura bakeri (assembly GCA_948474755.1). NCBI lineage: Eukaryota > Metazoa > Chordata > Lepidosauria > Squamata > Iguanidae > Ctenosaura > Ctenosaura bakeri. Next base: position 40,347 of record CAOLHI010000660.1, on the reverse strand, counting down.
AGGTTGGCTTAGGCCATTTCTGCACTAGACTGTTATAGTGCTATTATTCCACTTTTAACATCCTATGGAATCCTGGGGTTTGCAATTCAGGGAGGGGCTTTTGAGAGGAGGGATTGTGAAGGCCTCTCCCTCAACTGCAAATCCCAGGATTCAATAGGATGTTGAAAGTGGAATAATAGCACTATAACAGTCTGGTGCAGAAACGGCCTTAGAAAGGTACAGTGAAAGAGAGTCTTTGTGCTCTTTCCTCAGGTAGCTAAATGTCTTGGGACAACCCTGTTGGATTTGAACAAGTGGTGGGAGAGAATATTCTGTCCTGGACTCTTGCCTTTGCTGTTTTCTAGTTGGCTTGGCAGCTGAGAAGCCCTGCTGGCTTAATCCTGCCTCTGCAAACTCATTTCCTTTGTCTTGGCACCTCTGACATGTTAACTAATCCTCAACTAGCCTGGCTCAGATTTTCTAATATTCCTCTGGCCAGTGTTTAGCTGGAAGAAACAGCTGGAGAAAAAGTCAGCTTTCTCTATTTCCACTCATCAGTCTGCCCAGTGAAAAAGACATTGCTTTAATCCTTTGCTTCCCTTTTAATTTCCTCACCGATATGAACCATTCCCAATCAATCAGATACCAGTTGTTGTTGACGTTACTGGGGCGAGAATTCTGCTTTGTTATCCCTACAGATGTGGAGCAGAGATCAACATCTGTGTCTCAAAAACAGCAGGTTTCTTCAGGAGGGAAATGAACCTTAGCCATTTCTCCAGCTGCAAGCCCGGGATCTGGGTCGTGGTAGCCGTGACGTTCTGCAAACCGTATTTTGGGCCAATTGGCAAGACAGGCTGCAGCTGGGGAAATGTTCTACCCTTTTTTTTCATCCCACTCAAGACCACAAGGTGCAACTCCTTTTCCACAGCCTTGAACTGAATGTGGCTGTTCCATATGGAACAAATATGTCCAGCCACCTCCATAGAGGAATTTACTGTGGTACTCCAACCATCAATTTCTTTCTTTCAAACAATTGATTTTTTTCTTTCAAACAATCAATTTTTCCTCCCCCCCTCTGTCCTTCCTTCCCTTTCCTTCCTTCAATTTTCTGGGTTTTTTCCCCCTGTAATCATACTTTAAAAAAATCAAATAATAAAAAAAGAAAAGTTAAGAGAGGAGAAGGACAGACAGACATACACACGGTGGGGGGGGGGAAAACAAGGGGAGATGATGGATATGAATGAGGGCTAGCCATATAAATTGATATAATTTGACCCTGTTTTCAAGAATACATTTTCTTGAAGTGAATCTCTATAAAATGCATGTTCCCGCTTAGCTAAATCAACAAGATCTTCTGAGGGTTGAGTGATATATGGTGAAGGTTTAGCTTTCCAACCTTGGAGCAGATGTCTTTTTGCAACAGTAAAAGTGTGCAAGACTAGTCCAGAGCTCTTAGCCAGGCCAACACAGGGCCTCTTGCAGGATAAATCTGTCAGTGGGCTTTGGCCATCATGACCAAGTGTAGCCTTCATTTTCCTAAGGCATTCTGCTGAGGAGTAGAAATGGAAGGTGAATGTGGCCATTGGGTTCTGCTTGCCGGCTTCTCAGAGGTTTCTGGCCAGTCAGTGTGGCCATGGTGTGCAAATGTAGCCCCCCAAGAATGTTTCTCCATCTCCCTCTCCCAAAAAAAGGAATTCCTATTCCTAGCAGCTTATGGGGGCAACGATTTTTCTTTTAAAGAAATTGCAAAGCCTCCCTGCATTGTTTAATTTTCTTTAAAAAAACAAATCTTTTGAGAAACTGAGTTGGACTTCCACTCACTTTAGGTTTTGTGTTTTGCTTTTCAATAGCCCATGCAACCTTGGGAACATTGCAGGGAATAAAAGTAATCCCCCAGACCACCCTCTGCACCCTGGGAATTGGAATGGTGAAATGAGGTGGGCCAGGCCTCTGTCTGATCCACGGAGGCTCTCCTGCACTTCTTACATTCACTACTTAGGACTTCGGCCTGTGGCACATTTTCCCTAAAGGTCGTGCCTCTTCCTTCCCCTCTGTCCCCTGGAGAAGATTAGCGTGAAGGAGCCTTCGATGTGCCCTTCTTGACCCTTCACATCTGGCAATTGCTAGCCGTGCAGCAGAGGGTCACGACTCAACACAAGAATGCGACATCTGGTTTCTCCATTTTGAGGCTGCAAAAGGAGGTCAGCTTGTCTTGAGCCAAGGTCAGACTGCTGTCAGGAAGACGTACCCCCAGCGCGGTCTCTGTGCCAGAGGAGCAACATGTTCACCAGATGCTAGCAATGGTTTCCCCTCTCTTTGCTTTGTTTCATCTCCTTCCTCCCCAGAAGTACATCTTCAAAGAAAGCCTTGGTTCTCTTTATTATCCAAGAAAGAAATGATGAAGTGCCAAGAATGGGGGCACCTGGTATCCTCGGGCAGCTGTGGATGATGGTGGGCTGAACAACCTGGCATAGCTCATTGATGTGGCTTTCCCAATGGCCAGAGGGAGGGCTATGAGACACAACTCAAAATTGTCCACAGTGCTCTACATCACTTGAACCACCCTTGCTTTGAAAATTTTGGGAAATTTTAAATGGTGCTTTTCCACCACCCCAGCAAACCTTGATCAGAGGAGTGGTTGCTGGGTTGCTGACCAGAGAAGGATTGCCATATTGAAAGTAGGGCTGGCAAATGTGGGCGGCGGTGGTGGGTGTCTTGAGGATTTCTCATTTCTAGGGTGATCATGAGTCAAAGCTGACTTGGCGGCAATTAACAACAATAATGGCACTTGTAATAATTAAGGGATTTAGCTGTTGTGTTATTGTTTCATTAATATTTTGAGTGAATGGTTTGCACACGGCCCTGTAATTCAAAACAGAATAAAAGGTGGTAATGAACTGTTTTAAAATAAATATATATCCATCTAAGGTTGTGTGGCACCCACAATAATCCTCCTTTTCCTTTCTTTTCCATTTTGTTAGCCTCCTTGGGAGAAGTCACTGAACAGCTGGGCAAACAGCATCACCAGCTATGGCGATGCAGTTCCCAAAGAGTCCACGGTGGCTTTGAATGGATCACTGAAAATGGCACCCAATGGGGGGCAGAAGCTCTTGCTGCAAGCTTTGGTTTACGAAGTTGTTACGGTGGGTATTTGCAGAAGGGAGGAACTTCCTGTTCAGGACAAGAAGGTGAAGATCCATTGTTCATTCAAGGATTTGTGAGGATAAATGAGCAGCAGTTCTCAGTGTTAGACAGCTTTTGAGTCAATGGGAGTGAAGAGAAGTCATGAATTCTGCATCCTAGTGAGCTGAAACTAACATGGGGTGGACAACTGCATCAGATTCCAGGGCCACCTGTTGCCCCAGGACCTTCCAGGGGTTGCACGGATGACCAAAAATGTCAAAAACCCAGACACAAAACCTCACCTGGAGGTGGCTGAAAGTCCGGTTCTGTTTTTGCAAAAAATGGGTATTCGGGCCCTGCAACCTGTTTGGAAAGGTGAATTGACACTTTAGGAAGCTTCCAGGGGAGACAGTTGACTCTTATTTTGTCTAGAAGAAGGGTGGTTTGGGGGATCTGAAGGAACCAAGGGTCACTGTGGCCCTACTTTGCCCTAGTGGTCTCCAAGTGCATTTTCCCACAACGCTCACCAACCTCAGACCCATGGGAGGTGAGGTCCAACATGTCTGAAGACCGCTGGATTGGGAGAGACTACAGTACAAAAACTGAATCTTTTAGCAATATGGGGAAACATGGTAGAAATGAAAACAAGAGGCAAATTCATTGGGGTGCAGCTAGCAAAAGTTGGGGCAAAATGGAGTCCTCGTGCCCCCCCAAGGATTCAGGCTCCTTCAGTTGCCAAATTTCTAACATTGTTGTAACTGAAAACATCAGTGGAGCATTTAGAAATACGGTTCGGGCATCCGAAGAAAAGATGCAGAAGGAAAGTCAGCACAGCCAACAAAGAGTTCCAGGCAAGAATGTTTAGTGTTTCACTCTCTGCAATGCAGGTATTTGGGGACGGAGGGTAAATTTAATGAGGGAGACAGAATTCTCATTTGGAGAGGCAATGACTAGTTTGCCCTCCCCCATACCTATACTTTTGTAAAGGGACAGTCATCTCCCCTTTTTCTGGTAGAGTCTGTGTTGTAAACCTTTCTGGAACTATTTTTCACTTTTTTCCTGTGTGTTTTGATGCAGAATGAAGTGAGCAAGGAACACCTGCCTAGCAGCCTCAACCAGATGGAAGCGGAGGTGATCGTCCATTCCGATTTCTCAGCCTCCCACCGAGATTACGTCTCCCAGCTTCCCATGGCGGACTTGGAGGGGACATTTTCGGAGGACCAAGACCCAGAACCTCAGCTTACAGAAGGCCTCACCCAAAAGGCTTCTCCCACCTTCTTGAAGGAGAATCTCAGCAAACCATCCCCGGACGCAGAAGATGAGAGTGAACCTGAGGACGCTGGTTCTTGGCAGAGAACTGACCGGCAGACTCACAAGATGGCTGCTGGATTGCTTGAAACTGCCTCCCCTGGCTTCTCCAGGATGGAGGAAAGGTTGGATTTGGTGCAGGGTGAGGACTTCATCTCCCTCCCAGAAGGGAGAGGGAATGAGGAGCCAATCTTGCACGACACTTTCCCCGGAGACCAGCCTCGGGCCTTCCTTTGTAGTGGTCTCTCTGGCATAATCAGCTCGCCTGCAGGATTTGAGAACGTGATGTGTGTCCACCATCTTTGAAGAGAGCACTGACTATTTATACGTGACCACAGCAGAACTAGAAGTAACATAATGAAGTAAGGCTTAGGCCTCCCAGGATACTAAATAGTAACTCATGGTTTGGAAGACAAGGAGATACAGAAGTGCCTCCCCTTACATTTTTTCCTCAATAGCCCTTCCCACCCTTGAGTGTTTCTCCAATGCCTGGAGGCCCAGAAGCTGCCCTCCATCTTATTTGGAAGTCGTCTCCCACCAACAGTATCCGCTCTAAGGAGCTGCCGTTTGCATTATGCCAATGCAAGTGTGAGGGTGGGCCAAGCGAGGCTCACAGGCTCTTTCCTGCCCCATCCTGGCCAGCCGTTGCAGCGCTGCTATCCTGGGCCCTTCCACACTACATGATTAGAGTGCTGTGATTCCACTTTAACTGCCATGGTTCCACTCTATGAAATCCTGGGATCTGCAGTTTTGAGGGGGGTATCTGGAATTCTGAGCCAGAAAACTCTACTGCTTCACCAAATCCAGTATTCCATAAGATGTTGCCATGACAGTTGCAATGGAATCATAATGCTAGGATTACCAAGTATGAAAAGGCCCAGTGTGGAAGCTGCCATGAAGCCAGCCACTATGGAGAAAGAGCCTCAGACTACCTGTGGGATTCGCGTACCCCTTGGGTTTGATCTGCTTGTCTGTACAGTGCAAAGTCAGCAGGTCTCTGACTCTAGCTTTTTGCAGGGCTCCTGACCTGTCTTGAGGAAAAGGAAGCAAAGAGAGGTGGGAAGGCTGTGGACTGAGAAACTGCCTCATAATGCCTTGGGCTGTCACCAAGGCACTGTGAGGTTCTTACTTTGCTGAACCAGGGCCTACAGCATATCTGGGAAAATGTTACCGTTTTGTACTGCATTTCCCAGAAATTCCCTCCTTTTGCATAGTCTGGAAAAATTACTTTTCTAGGCTCTGCATGAGACATATTGCAGTTGGGGGGAAAAAACCCTACTGGAAGAAGTCCCGTGTTCAAATTATCCATGTCATGCCAAGTGGAAGGTGTAGGCAGTGGCAGCTGGTTGCTTCTGCGTCAGTGGAACAGCTCTGGATTTTAGTCTGAACTTTAAAGGAGTTATCCCAGGTTCTGATCTGCCTCCCCAAATTAAAGTTTGGCATGCTCCTCTCAACTTCAGACTAAACTGCAACGCGGATCCACCATCACACTGACTTGGGAGCCTCCAACTGTCCCTGGCTTAGGCTGAGATGGGGCTTTCCTGTGCTACGTAGTTCCACTTGCAAGAGCCCCGTGCAGTCAGAGTGCTTCTGGCAACACTGTCATTGGAGCCCCATGATGTCTTAGTTTAAAGAGGTTGCAAGTGGATGACCATGCATGTTCCCCTCTTTTTCTCGCTCTCTCTTCCCAAAACAAACAAAAAACCTGCTTTATGTAATGGAAGACACCAGTGAAATAGACCCAGGGAATCATAGGGGATCCTTTGCTACTTACCTTTGGACAAAGAACCCCCTCAGTAGTGGCTTTCTATCAGGAGTGGGCAGCTGGCAGTTCATAGGCTGAATCAAGCTTACAAGTATTCTTTCCTTGGCTCACAGCTCAGCCAGGGCGAAAAGGAGTGATTTAGCTCCAGACCATCTGCAGCCGGATACACTATAACTAGATTTGCCATCCAGCTGCAAAGTAATTGCATTAAAACTTTGAAGTGAACCAGAGAGTGAGGGGACCTACCCAAACACACAAACTTCTCTCAATGCATTCCTTGAAATCTTCTTCTCTTTTCTCAATTGCATTTAAGGCAACATTTTGGTCAGAGAATTTCAGTTGCTACTGGTGCTGAGTTTTCCAGTCAAGGACCATTCCACCAGCAGTGGCTGGTGAATCCTGTGTCGGTGGGGTGGTGAATCCAGTCCAGGTTTGGGCTCAATTTAAAGGAGCTCTCCAAAGTGCTGAACCTGTTGAAGGAGAATATAGAGTTCAATAGCTTGGAGAGCTCCTTTTGAAGCCTAAATTAAAGCCTGGACCGGATTCCTCACCCCACTGGCCTCCATGTCTGTCTGCAGTAGTTTTGCAATTATGTAAAGAAGATGGCCTCACTGGCATGGTTAGGGCATTGTTGCTTGCAAATACCGACTGGTGTAGCAGCAACCAATAACTACAAGGTTTAGGCCAGATTCATATACTCAGTGGAATGGAGATGCAGAAAGCTTTTCCAAGCTTGTACAACTTTGGGTTGAGGAGTGGAGTGTGTGTGATGGTAGCACATATTTTAATGCCTTTCTATGGATCTTGGGGAAGACGTCCACCCTAGCAAGTCAGAGAATCAGAGATGGAAGAGACCTCAAACATGATCTAGTCCCATCCCCTTCAAGGGCAGCAATTGATAGCTAAAGTAGCTTTGACTTGAGATGGTTTTAATCTGTCCTTCAACCTGACATGGCTAGCTTTCTACACACAGGGAGTGGGGTGTGTGTGGTTTTTCAAACAGATGAGAATTCAAACACACACATCTCCCCCACCCCTCTGTATGTAACCTGGAGCAGTGGATTCCCTGGAAAACTTTGCTGCTTGATTCTGTTCCATTTCAACCTGAAAACACCCTCCACCCCAGTGCCTGTTTTTCGTGGGCATCAGCCCTTCCTAGCAGATGGTTTTTGCCAGCTTCTTTTATATTACACACTCTGCGAGTGCTTCTAACAACTTCTATGGAAAATTAGAGAATCTGGCTCCAGCTACTGGGTCGCCCTTCATGGTCTGGACATTTAACATAGGTTTTGATCCTTCTGGGACTGATCTTGCACAAACCCTGATGATATTCACAGGATTTCCAACAATGGCCATTTCCGCACTAGACTGTTACAGTGCTATTATTCCACTTTCAACCTCCTATGGAATCCTGGGGTTTGCAGTTCAGGGAGGGGCCTCAAAGGTCTCTGATTCCTCCTCTGCTCAAAGGCCCCTCCTGAAACTGCAAACCCCAGGATTCCATAGGAGGTTGAAAGTGGAATAATCGCACTATAACAGTCTAGTGTGGAAATGGCCAACTTCTCCCTTTTGTTTCACCAGGGCAAACAGAGAGGATATCCCTGTTGGACAGCACGCCTTTAGGTTCTTGTACCTAATATTTTAGGTATTGACCTCTTTCTCTTTCACTGCTCCTCTTTTTTAATGTTATGACAATTTATTTTTATTTCTTCAGAGCATCTTTATATTATTTAATTTTATATAAAAAAAGGGAAAAAATTAGTAGCGTGTGTTTTAGTGTAGCATTTGTACCGCTATTCTCTATTGTGTTTTTTTTTTTCCTTCTTAACACAACAACTACCTCAAGCTTGTTTTTAAAAAAGAAAAATAAAAGCAATAGATTTTGCTCTTTGCCATTCTACTTCTTTTTCCTTTAGGATGTGTCTTTGGGATACACGTCCACGAAATCTGGTGATCATCACTATCAGAGCCGGAGATTCAACTGCAGGGTTGGGCAAATGGGGAAGGGCTGGGCAGCACAGAAGACCTCCTGCAAAGTCTTTTTAATTCACAAATCCTCCCCTGCCCCAAGACCTCAAAGGGACACAAGGAGTATTTCCACCATGTTTTGAGGCCATTATAAGCCCAGGGGAGGTCTTTAAGAATAAGCAGAAGTCACTTCTTGTTTTAAAAAATGGTCTCTCCTGGGCTAAAATTGGCCTTAGGGGTCTCTGAACAGGGTAGAAATGTCCTCCATGCCCCCTAGAGAACATTGTGGAACAAAAAAAAAATTTTTTTGCCAAAAAAGATAATTTTGGAACTTTTTTTTTTGCATTTTTTGACCCCTGGGGACTAAAAGACAGACCTGGGGGCAGCTGATGTGTTGGTATTAATGTCTTGTATTTGCACCACACAAGTGGCCAGTTTACAACCACAGTTTAAATGGCGTAACAAAACGTGCCATTACTAAGCATCCATAATAAGGCAGCATGAATAAGGCAGGAACTGGACTACCAGAGTATTGTTAAATGTCGAAGGTAAGTTTTTAAAAAAAAACTGGTCTTAACAGACCTCTGGAAGGCAGGGTTGTGTGCATTAGCAAGTGTCTCTCCTGGGAAAAGGCGTACCAAAGCCGAAGGGCCACCACTGAAGAGACTCTGAAAGTAGTTAATGGGATTTGAGTCCTACTGGTTTCCAAGAGAAAGGAGGGAAGGGACACAGTTGATATGCATAAAATGATCCAAATTGGAACAGGAAAGTGAAATACACAAATCAAGTCCTGGTTTTCACTCTACACTTTCTTCAGAGTTTGGAAAAGTTCAGAATAATCATAATAAAGAATATTTAACCAGCATCATCACTTTGACTTTCCTCTTCCACTGCTTCATCTGTAGCTCCCTCCTTCACATAGAAGCAAAGGGAAACACAATAACCCTGGCCATTTCCGCACTAGACTGTTATAGCGCTTTTATTCCACTTTCAACATCCTACGGAATCCTGGGGTTTGCATTTTAGGGAGGGACCTCAAAGGCCTCTAATTATTCCTCTCCTCAAAGGCCCCTCCCTAAACTGCAAACCCCAGGATTCTGTAGGATGTTGGAAGTGGAATAAAAGCGCTATAACAGTCTAGTGTGGAAATGGCCCCTATCAACAAGCAAATTTTGAAAGGTAATTCCTGATGACTTGAAGATAATTTTTCATTTAACTCAGTGTCAAAAGCCAGGCCTTGGCTGACGTCTGGAATGGGGACAAGAGCCGTCAATACCCTCTGAAACGTTAGAGTTTGGTTGACCTCATGGTTTTCTGTAAAGTCCAAAACAGTAACTAGATCAAGACTGGAGGATGAGTAATGATGAGTCTATCTGGACATGAACCAGAGAAGGTGTCTGCAGATTGGGACCTACAGCAGGTCTTTTTGTTGTAAGCTGCTTTTGAGTCCCAGCCTGGAAAAAAAGCAAGGTATAAACAAAGCTAATAATAATAATCACCATGATGATCATCATCATGGAAAAGTCTGCTGTTGACCCTGAGAATTTCTGATACCACTTATTTAACAAGAGCAACCACCAGAAGGTTTTTTTCCCCCTTTTCGTAATTTGGCTGCTGAAGAGGGAGAAAGGCAAAGCTTGGAATATTGGCTTAAAACATTAATTCTTTTCATTAATCACTGATGTGTTCCCAAAATTAATTTGTTATTGTTAATGCTCATCTTTAATCCATTACCTTAATAGTTCCCATAATTGTTACATTAATCATTGCTTTTGAAAGAAACCACAGGCACTCTAGAGCTTCTGTTCAGTGAACTGAAGGAACTGAGGTTTAGACCATTATTGGAGGGGGAAAAAATCTTCCATGGACCCTTTGATACAACTAACTACTAGTCACCTCTTAGTTTTCTTCTAGAAAATCTGTGAACTCCTTGCATTTTTGTAACTAAGTCTACTCTGTTAAACTGATGCCGTTTAGCTCACTAATAAAGCTCAGTGCCTTCTAGGGCTGGAGGGAGAGGAAATCCCATGGTGTGCATCAGCATCAGTTGGGTTTTAGGTTTCAATATATTTTTAAACTAGGTTAGAATCCCACTGTTGTCATATACCTGCACAGGTAGTGGTACTTCATTGCACTATTGTGTAACGCAGAGATTTGCAAACTTTTCATGTTGGTGACACACTTTTTTAGACATGCATCATTTTGCAACACAGTAATTCAGTTTTACTAGCAAACTGGAGGTCAAGCTAACCCTTTATAGGAGATACAGACACATACATAAATTGGAACAACAAAAAGTATGGGGACACAACATCTCATGAGAACCTTCCATATATTTTAAAAAATATATGATTTATAAATAACAACATACGTTTCCAAGATTGTAAGCGACACACCTACACACTTCAGGCAACACACTGATGTGTCATGGCACACTGTTTGGAAAGCTCTGCTGTAATGGATGGATTCAGTTTGTGGTTTTAAAAATGAATTTCCACTAGTGTCACCATTTAACAATGGACTAGCTTTTTTGTTTGTGGTCCCAAGGGCAGTAAAGCCATTGAATCAAATGAATGTACTTATGTGTTGGCTCGCCATTTAATCATTGATTCAATGTGTGTACTTTAGCTGGGTCTGACCAACAGGATTCCAGTTGTGTAGCTGCGCATTTATGGGATGGTGCATAGCTACCGTATTTCTTAGTGCTTTGAATGAGCCACTCGATTCACTGGGATTGCAGTGAAAAAGAGGCCGTGAATTGCTGTTGGTACAGCAAGACAATTAGCAAGCATATTTGCTGATAACAGAATTTGTTGCACAATGGCAATATTCAACAGAATGGTGATATAGTGCCACCATGGTGTAACTATATCAGTGTAGGTTTCTATTGCACATGCATGATGTCAGATCTTGGACCAGGTCCAGGTCACCCTGCCCTTCCTACACCCTGTCTCTGGATCTGCCCATCGTAGATTAAGGAGGCTCTACTTGGCAATGGTTATTTACACACAAGTTGATAGGATTTAAATGAACTGTAACCATTCAGGAAACAGGTTTACATGCCGGTGCGGCCATCAGGTTAAAAACATCTGCTCTGCATGCAGCAACAGTTGGAGGGAGAAAAGCAGATGTGGGTTTAATTACAGAAAGGGAAGAGCAAAAGTGCACAATACCAGAAGGGGCTTCTAGGGGAGCAGAAAGGATGTGCTAAACCTCAGATGGCTGGGTTCACTTTTTGGGCAGGACTAGATGAACGTCATCATAAAAGTTAAATGGAATGGGGGAGCACAGGAAGGAGGGTTAACCCTTCACTTGCCGGTCATATTACTCCTGAAATTTTTCATTTTACGAATCCATTTTCCCTGAGCTTTTCTTTCTCCAGAATTTCAAGTGGGGGAAGGAGAAAACATCCACTGAAAGGGCCACTGAATCAGTTGTCCATTGGTAAGATTCAGGCCTATGAACTATAAATGGCTAGTTATCTGAAACTAGTTGCTTATAACTAGATGACTACCTAGTAACTTGTCAGAGTTATGAAAGTTTGTCCTAGTTTCCCAGCTGTGTAATCAGGCTGTTCACAGGAGCTAACAGACAGAGCTTTCTGGTCAGTCTGGTTTCCTAGCAAGCTTAGAGTAACTGAGTCTGAATTTACCAAGAGTCCAGGGAGACAGCGTCCAAGAGCAGAATCAACAGTCCAGGCAAAGATCCAAGAAACATAAGCATGGAATGCAGGAGTCAGCAAGGCTGTTACCACTGATGGAACCAGCAGGCTCCAACAGCTTCCTCCCATTCTGGCCTCTGGTTATGTATTCTCCGCCTCCTACCCAGCTGTGGCCTAATTAACATGCTCTTCCTATATAAACCCTGCCAGAAACCTGGGCTCTTTTTTTCCCCACCTGCACTTGCTGCTATAAGTACTGTTCTTCTCATATCTCTGGAGTATGGCTGCTGGGAAGGGTTCTTTCTGGGTTTTAAGGTGAGGCATGACAATTTAACAGACTTTTCAAAAGTGATACATAATGCAGGAATACGTGGTTACCCTGTTGGTGTCGCAAGTAGTTGTTTCCAGTTACCATGAAAGGTTCCTTTTAAAGGGATTTTAAAAATATGTTTTCAAATAATATTTTTCAAGCTTTATGCCTTATTAATGTCCTAGTTTCTTCTAAGGGGTGTTTCTTTCAAAGGAAAGCAATGCAAAAAGTAACACAACTTACTCTTCAGGATTGTGTCTAATTAATAAAGAAAGGCCACATATGCAACATTGTAATGAGTCATGGGAAGGCTTTCTTCATTGCAGAATTCACAGTGAGAGAAGAAAGTTTCCACTCCCTCATGGTCCAATGTTAAAATTAGAAAGGCAGCAAGATTTGCATGCATCGGTTTGGCTAAGTAGGTGGCTACCAGAATCTGCCACATTTGTGAGGGGTGTCTTTCTCTTCCACAGGTCTGGCATGTTGCACCTCAGCAACTGCAGGCCACCTCTCGCGGTGAATTCGGCAGTGAAGAAAGCCTTCCCATGTACAGAAAGGCCTTCTGCGCAGAACTGATGGATTCTGTAAAGTTCTTTGGCAGAGCCAAGAGGCTCTGGTGTTGCGGCCAATAACTTGTGGCTCTTTCACATCACATAGTTAGAGCACCGGGCTTCCATTTTAACTGTGGTGGCAACCTCCTGGTAAATCCTGGAGTTTGTAGTTTGGGGAGGAACTAGAGTTCTGTGACTAAGGGCCTTTTCGCACTACATTGTTATAGTGTTATTATTCCACTTCCAACATCCTGTGGAATTCTGGGGTTTGTACTTTAGGGAGGCCAAAGATCTCTCTGGCTGAGAATCTTAAATGCTCCTCCTATAGCAGCAAACCCCAGAATTCCATAGGATGTTGAAAGTGGAATAATAGCACTATAACAGTGTAGGGTGAAAATGACCTAAGAATTATAAATGCCCTTCCCTAAACTGTAAATTATTGCTGTTAAAATGGAATAGTAGGATTATAATTCTGTACTGTGAAAGGCTCCCTGTCTGGATAATCCAGGTCCAGCCAAACTTTTCATGCACTTCTTGAATCCTATCATTACTGTCAACTGAAGTGGTCCTGTTGAATTAATGGAATGTATCTCCGTGTTGAGTCACATTCAACAATTGATTCAATGGGTATACTCTAAATGGGACTAACCAATAGGAATCTGGTCAATGTGTTTCTGTTCATTTAAAATAGTTCAAGTTCATTGCATTTTAGCAGCCAGCCATTGCACAAAAATGAAAAAATAAAATAAGATAAAATGAAAAAGGATAATCCAGCCAATTTAAATGTAATACATAATCAACAATAAATAAATCATTTTCCATACCCCTCCTTGTTTTTATGGCACGTAATTGTAAGGCCCTAACTAGAAATTTAGATGTTCTGAAAGACACATATTTCACAGTATCAGATAGCAGAAAACAAACTTTTGCGAAGGAGGAATTTCCCTTAAAGGACTTCAATAAAGGAAAAATATACTTGCTCCTAAGATCATTATAAATAGGGCACTCAAGTAGAACATGAATTAAATCTTCTATTGAAACAGAGTTGCAAGCACATACTCTGTCCTTCATAGGAACATTATTGTACCTGCCCATCCGAATTGCCAGTGGGAGAACATTCAATCTAGCATGCAGAAAGGCTAACTTCATTTTAAAAGTTGGAAGATCAACCAGATAATGAGGAAGGGGTGAGTTTAGCGGAATGTAAAAAGCAAAAAATGTATTAGATTGGCAGGACTTAATCTCAGTCATCTGGGATTGCATTGCTATATCCTTGAGTCTTTGGAGTATAAGTATTTATTTAAAATAAAAATGCAAACTGCATTTATATTAGACCAAAAATATTTTTTTAAGGGGGTGATATGCTTCAAATACTCAATGTCAAGCTTTAATGCAAGTCCTTGACATTGAAAACAAAAATCCATAAACACGTCACAAATATTGTCCAAGCGGAATGCCTCGTTTTCCACATTTGCTGGCTTCCCTCCTGTTCTAATTATCCCAGAAAGCACAGTTGCTACTGATGCAGCTGGAATTGTTATTACAAGCTTGGGTCTAATCTGTTAGTGACGGTGGTGGAATTCGGTAGCTGTTCCATGAAATGAACCCACCCAGCTCAGTTCTCACTGGCGAAGGACCGAATATGGCTTCAGTGTTTTGTAATATAATCTAGTTTGGCCTAGAGACATGTGTTTTTTTTAATAGGAGCGGGAAAGGAGTGTTTGCCATTTGAACCTCATTTGGGCGGTTTTGGAAGCCTGGGCTTCCGTGTGTCTACATGTGGCATCATGCAATACGGACAGCCTCAATAACCCACTGGAGCGTTTCAACTAGGTTAGACCCAACAAACCACTTCTTGGCTGGTGAGTCAGCATGTGGGTAAATTCCATGGATTCAGTGGGTTTCCTCCAACTGCAACTAAGCATAAGACTCAAGCCATGTAGATGTATTCATCTTGCATTAATTTTATGTATTCTTAAGAATTCTACAAAATTCAAACCCTGTCTCCCAGTGGCATAAAACTTAACAATATAGTTGTAACAATGGGTCAGGTAAAGGAATGCATATACCTTATCAAGTTACCTATAAATAACTGCAATGGTGGAGCTCCATCATGGTTTTTATATCTAATGATGCCACTCCAACCTCCTCCCCTCCACCCCCCAAAAAATCCTGCCTTTCCATCCTGGAAGTCCTGGGTTTGAATCTCTGCTCAGCCATGGAAACCCAGTGAGTGACCTTGGACACGTCTCACTCTCTCAGACTCTGGGGAAGGCAATTGTGCTGGCTATTCTTAGAATTTATGAATGGTTGCGTTTTAATTATGTATTTCAACTTTGTTTTTAATTAGCATCTGATTGTTTAATTTATGTTTTAACTTTTTCATTCTATGATTTTTAGCTATTACTGTAAGCTGCTTTGAGTCCTTATCGGGGAAAAAGCAGGATATAAATAAAGGTGATATATAATTAGAATTATACATGATATAATTAATTATAATTATAATGGCAGACCCCATCTGAAGAAAGCTGGCAAAGAAAATCCCACAATTAAAGTCATTTAGGGTTGTCTACTTTTAACCTCCTATGGAATCCTGGGGTTTTCTGGCCCTTCCCTAAACTGCAAACCCCAGGATTCCATAGGAGGTTGAAAGTGGAATCACCGCGCCATAACAGCCTAGTGCTGAAACGACCCTGGTCTTCAGCACCTTGGAAACTCTTCAGCTGGGGTGCTGTGCAGCTCAAAAGGTAGCTTTGGGGGGTCATGTTTGGTCACTAAGGACTGTAAACATGAATCCCCAGCAGTTATGAGATTGTAAGTTGAACTTATGATCTCAGAACTACTGAAGACAATGCCGCACATCTTCCCTGTCTGTCTCTCCCTCCAACCATAAGTAACGCCTATTATTAGTTGCCTTGTTTCCATAATCTATGAGTATGTGCTACACCTAAAATCCAACCATAGAATGAAGAGACCCCCAAGGGCCATCCAGTCCAACTTCATTCTGCCATGCAGGAAGACACAGACAAAGCGTTCCCAACAAACAGATGGCCATCCAGCCTCTGTTTAAAAACCTCCAAAGGAGGAGACTCCACCTTTGAGGCAGCAGCATATTCCACTCTCAAGCTGCTCTTGCCATCAGGGAGTTCTTCCTAACGTTTAAGTGGAATCTCTTTTCTTGAAGTTCGAAGCCACTGCCCCATGTCCTTGTCTCTGGAGCAGCAGAAAACAGGCTTGTGCCATTCTCCATCTGACATCCCTTCAAATATTTAAAAAGTACTTTTTATGTCAAAGGAGAAGAATTTCCAGCTTATGCTAATATCCAACAGGGGGCATTGCAAAGCTGAGTTTGAGGCACTGAGGCATTTTTTTTTTTTACAAAATCTAATGTTTATTATTTTTTAGCAAAGGATACAAACAAACCAGTCCATAACTATAAATAAAAGAAAAAAGAGGAAAAAAGGCACTGCAAAAAAGGAAACAAACTATCCACAAACAAAACACATGCATAACTAAAACTGAAACAAAACCAAATTGAACTGAATTAAACTACAATCTAATAACAAAAGACTCCTCTCTTAGACTAAACACATCCTAACTACACTTAATAACATATAAAAGAACTCAGATTCCAAAGTGGATTGGATAAGTGGGTTCAAAGGTAGCACAAATGCATTGCCACTGATGACTACTTTCAGTACTATTTTCAGTATCACGTTGTAGGCAAAGAGTTGGTCTTGGTCCAGAGGTTACTCATACCAACCAGAATGGCTGTCGTCTGCCTTCAATTCATCTCCAACTTAGGGTGACCCTAAAGCTAAGACCCTCACACCTATCACAGGGTTTTCTGGACAAGTTTTGTTCAGAGGAGGTTTTGCCATTGCCTTCCTCTGAGGCTGAGAGAATGTCATAGAATCATAGAAATGTAGAGTTGGAAGAGACCCCAGGGGCCAACCAGTCCAACCCCCTCCCATGCAGGAACACCCTCAAAGCACTCCCGACAGATGGCCATCAAGCCTCTGCTTAAAAACCTCCAAAGAAGGAGATTCCATCACACTCCGAGGCAGCAGATTCCACTGCTGGACAGCCCTGACTGTCAGAAAGTTCTTCCTGAGGTTCAGGTGGAATCTCCTTTCCTGCAGCTTGAATCCATTGCTCCTTGTCCTGGTCTCTGGAGCAGCAGAAAACAAGCCCTCTCCTTCCTCTACATGGCATCCCTTCAAATATTTAAACATGTCATTTGTCTAAGGTCAGCTAGCAGGTTTTCAAGCCCAAAGGGGACATTCCAACCCTGCCCTCCAGAGTCCTAGCCCAACAACCAAACCACTGCACGTGGCAGAATGCAATTGCAGAAGAATGGGTTTTCCAAGTTGGTATTGATGACGTGGATTTACCCTACTTGGGAGCAACCACTGGATCGGAGCCTTCCGGTTCAAAGGCAAAAGGACCACACGAGGTTGGAGAGCCTCCGGGTCCCTGAAGTTGCCCATCAGCTCCCTTTGGTAGCCCCTGGGCCATAGAGTCAGCGGGCGAGCACAGGGGTCTCCCGGCGCACAGCATTCCTCCACCTCAGGTGAGAGAGGAAGGCGTCCTACTCCCTAAATTTTAGCAACAGCACAAAACAGATTAAAAAACAAACAAACCATGGCCCGTTTTGGCCTCTGTGCGCACAAACGTGAGCAAAAGGCATCCGTTTCAACCTCTCCCGGCTCGTAATAAGCAAACGCGGGGGCTGAGGCGCCTATGACTTTACGCAAGGGGGGAGCGCTTCCTTTGCCTGGATCATCGCTTTGCGTTTTTGCGTGGATACGCTGAGGGTTGCGCGGGGCCGCGGTTCCCCTTTGCTCTGCGCGGCCGGGCTTGTTCCGCGCAGCGGGGCCGTTTCCCTTGCGCGCCCGGCAAAGGGGGGCTTGACTTTGGGCGGAGGGACTTATAGGGAGATCCTTGTTCTGGATTCCACGTCCCTTTGACGCGGGCTTTTGCTTTGCTTTGGGCATGGCTCTCCTGGACGCGGACGCGCGGGGTGCGGATGAGCCTTTTCCTTTGCGCCCGGGTCCGCTTTGTTTTGGAGAGGGCTGCCTTTGGCGCGCGCCCGCGCCGGGGGGAAACAGGCTTTTCTTTCCGCGGTGACCGGTTGCCTTTCAGCGGGGACCGGCTTTTCTTGGCGCCGGGGGCTCCTCCGAGCGCGCCCGGGGGCTCTTTTCTTTTGCGCTCCCGTGCGCAGGGGTTCCCTTTACGCGCCGGGCGAGCTGCCCTTTGCGCGGGGAATCCTCGCCCTCCCCGCTTTGCGCGCGGTCCGCTCGGCTTTGTCTGCGGAGCCGCTGCCTCGGCGCAGGTTGCGGCGGGGGGGCGGCTTCCTTTGCGCGGGGAAGCCCCCCAGCCCGGCGAGGGCGCATCTCACGGACGGCCCCTCGGCGCTCGCCTTTTGTTCTGCCCCCTTCGCGGGCGCCTCCCGAGCCGGGGAGGGGGGGCGCCTCTCTGCCGGCCGGTCAAGAGGGGAGGGGAGGGGAGGGGGCGGAGGCGCCGCGGCTCCGGCGCTGCCTGGCTGAGCCGGAGGGGAGCCGGGGAACGGCCGTCGCCGAGCGCGCACGCCGGGGATGCCGCCTCTGCCGCCGGCCGGGCAAGATGGCGCAAGTGGGCGCCCGCGCCTTCCCCGCAGCAGCCGCCGCCGAGCCGCCTCCTCGGCCTCCGGCTTCCCCGGCTTGAGGATGCGGCGACCCTAAGTGGGGCCTCCCCCGCCCCCCTCCCCAAGCCCGGCGCCCGGCGCCCGGCGCCCGAGCCTCCCCTCCGCCGTTCGGGCTCCGTCTTTTGCGGGAAAAGAACAGGCGCACGTGGAGGCTTTTGTGCGCCTCGGCCACCCTCGCTCGCCACGCCTGCCGCCGCCGCTGGGCTTGGAGAGCTCGAGCGGGCTTCGGGGCTTCTGCGCGCCCAGGGGGGTTCGGGGAGACCCCCCCGCCCGGACACTCACAGACCCCCCCCGTGCACAGACCCCCCCCTGCACAGACCTCTTCCCTCTCCTGATCCCCGGATTCGATGGCTCCCCCGGGCTCCCCACTGGCGCCTGTTTGCTCTCTCGGATTCCTCCTGGTCGCCCTGGGAGCAGGTAAGCGGGGATGCCTCCGGAGGAGGGAGAGGGGAAGGATGCCGGGGGAAGGGGAGAGAAGTTTAGCCTGGAACCCATTGCCTCTCCCGCCTAGAATAGACCCCCTGAATCCACTGGATTTACAGAAGTGTTGACCCGGTCCTCAACCATGGATTCGTTGCTGCTCCACTTGGAAGGAGCAACAGGACGCAGGGCATCCATTCTCTGGGAAGGCGAAGGAGCAATGCAAGGGTTTCTTCTTAATTTCAACTTCCCAGGTGTCCTCCCTGAAGATTCTGCTTTCTTTGGGTTCGCATTGGGACCTCTTTTTCTCTGGCCTCTAGTGTGTAAATTGCAGTCCCCTCACCCGTTTGATGCCGAAGGTGTTTGGCCCTGATAGTCTTTCCCTCCCAGAGTCTTCTTCCCCCTCCTGGTTGGTAATACAGTATTTTGAATTTTTCCTCCTTGCTCGAAAAGCACATGGTTCTGTCAACAAGTCCTTGTCCAAAGAGGGAAATGTGCCAAGTGGCAGTAAATAAACCCATGACTGTAATCTGGCTGTTTCTCTTCTCCTCTTTTCTCTGGCCTGTTTCAAAGACACACACACACACACACACAGAGGGGCTTGCTGGATTCCTGGACTCCCTCCTCTCCCTCACACCTTTGTCCAGAGAATAATTCTTTTGCTTTGCTTTTTAAGAAGATCAGAACCCATTGTGCTGGATCAGAAAAATCGTATACTATAGTTCTGGGTTCTGTTTCCAGCAGTGCCCATCCGGAGGCAGCTCTGCAGGGTACCTCAGAACTGGGAGTTTGTGGACCTTTACCTGGGGTTTAGCCCCAGCATCTGGTATCCGAAGGCATACTGCTCCTGTACACGGAAGGCTGATTTAGCCACAGAGGCAATTCCCTGAGGTGGGAAGGAGCTTTTTTTGAAAAGCTGAAAAAATCTGAATGGTTTCCTTTCTTCTTTTTAAAAACTTTTTCTTTCCCTGTCATCCAATCTGATTCTGGGATACCCCAGTGTTTGTGATGTTTGAGTGATCCAGAGAAAGAGAGAACAGAATACCAGAGATTGTTTTGGTGGGTGAATCACTTAAAATTATTTTGCTTTGGTTCTCCAAGAAAAGGTGTGCGAGTTTGTGGCAGTGCCCACATTTTGTGGGAGGGATGGGATTCTCTGGAGGTGACTTGTGCCTGGTTGTGTTCCTCATAGGGCCAGGATACCTTGTATGGAGGAGAGGGTGAGATGTTTTGTTTTCTTGATCGGTGGAATGTCTGGTTGGTTGTTCACTTCTTTTGTGAAATCAGTTGCACTTGCTGTAGGTTCAGAATCTTTGTAGATCTGTTTGCATGGAGAAGAAGAGAGGAGTTCCATCTCCCTTACTCCAGTTAACTCTCTGTGGCTTTGGCTACACTCGTGAGAAGTAGAGTAGCAATGCTTCATGATTTTCTGATTTTCAGGGGCAGAGGTTTCCCCTGATTTTGAGATGCAGGAGGCCTCCAGATGCTGGGACTGAGCTACATGCATGTGTCCTTTTGTGATAAAATGTCTGTGTTTCGTGTCCTGCTTCTGAGCTCCTGGAACTGTTGCAGAGAGATTTTTGGGACAGAGGAACCTTCAGGACAGTCGGATGTGGTTGTTCTGTAACTTCAAGGGGACTCTGCCTTATTGTGACTCTATTGTAAAGTTTTCTTGGCAAGATTGATTAAGAGGAGGAATGTCATTGCCTTCCTTTGTGGCTGAGAGAGTGTGACTTTCCCAGGGCCACCCAGATGGAGACCATAACTCTGGTCTCTTGCAGCCAAAGAGCTCTCTGGATGAGAATTCTAAAGGTCCCTCCCTAAATTGCAAACCCCAGGATTCCATAGGATGGTGAAAGTGGAATAATAGCATTATAACAGCGTAGTGCAGAAAGGCCCTGAATCAGGAGAAATGAGTGCTTCCACTGTCTTGAGAAAGTGGAATTGAAAGTTGTGCAGGGGATTATGATTCCAGTTGCGCCCCCCAGTCCTGCCTAATCCTCAAATGCATTGTCCTTTAGTGCAGTGAGCAGGGCTCTGCTGCCGTCACCATCCACTGGATTGAAGCAGAATAGCAAAAACATGATCGGGATTCCCTCCTGATCTACTGAGCTCATTCCTTGGCTGATGAACTGCAAGTGCTTCCTCTTAGCCCTGCCAGCCATCTCCTTTGCTGTGCAGGCCCTAAACGTATGGGGAATAAATAGACAGAAGATGGGGTGCATGAAAGTAGTGATGTCAGAGCAACAGTGCTCTGGTTTCCCTTCCTTCTCCCTCCTTTTGGGAGCTCCTTCTGTACAACCGCATGCCTCCTTGTTGTTGTTATGATTTATTATTCATATAGCATCCTCGGTGCACATGGTGGAAGTATAGCTTGGTATGCAGAGCGCATGCTTTGCATGCCAAAAGTCTCTGGTTTGGTCCCTGGCATCTCGAATCAAAAGCATCCAGAAGCAGGTACCAAGAAAGATCTTTCTCTCCCTGAGAACCTGGAGGATTACAATCAGTTTGCCTCTGCAGGGCAGATCTATCTCAGGTAACAAAGTCACAGCCTTTCTGCCCTACACGGTTATAGTGCTATTGTTCTGCTTTCATCCTCCTGTGGAATTCTGGGATCTGTAGTTTAGGGAGGCCCAAGAGCTCCCTGGCTGAGCGTTCTAAAGGCCCCTCCCTCAACTGCAAAACCCAGGATTCCATAGGAAGTGGAAAGTGGAATAATAGCACTATAACAGTCTAGTGTAGAAATGGCCTTTGTTTCTCTAGTCCTCCCACACTATCCTCCGAGTGTCATTGCTGCCATAAATAAATGAATATGTCCAGCTAGACAGAGGACAAGGAGGAAAAAGGGGGTTGGGTGAGCACGAAAGAACATTATAAAAAGGAGCTTATTTGAGAAATACGTTCTGAACTTGGTGTGTCTGCATACTCTTATATCAGTTTCATACCGCTCGACTGTGATGCCTCTATCCAATGAAGTCCTGGGATTTGTAGTTTGGTGTGGAACCTAGGATGCTGTGTAGCCAGGTGTGAAAATTCCCTAGCAAGGTATCTGCCAAACTATAAATCCCACAATTCCAAAGCATGAAGCCAAGGCAACTGAAGTAGTATTGAAGTCCTATGATTTTGCAATGCAGATGTTCCTAGTTCTGGGATAGATCAACAATGAACGTGTGTCTGCACTTCTTATTTATATCACTTTGGAACCACTTGAACTGCCATTGCTTCATCAAGCAGCATCCTGAGATTGGTAGTTACGGAGGTACTTAAAATTCTCTGCTTGAGAGCTCTTATCTCCCCCATTCACCTCTGCTAGTAGAGTCCTCTAGCAGAGAATTTTGTGTCTCTCCTTCTAATCTACAAATCCCAAAATGGGATTTGTAGCCATTAAAGTGAGATGACACTGCTGTAGAGGAGACATACAAAGGCAACCAGGGATGATCTGCCTAAAGAGACTAAGAGGGGGAAAAGTGTGCATTTTGCTAATTGAAGATCAGATGTCTCTCAGGAAAGAAATAATTAGAGGAACTCGGTTGCTGATTTCAGTAAAATAAAGTCTCCGGCTCTTGTGCCTCTCTTGCAGGCAAAGGTGAAGGGTGTGTGTGCCTGTGGTCCTTATAAAATACAAAAAGCGCTGATTAACCAAATGCAGTTAGGCAGCTCTGCTTATTAGTGTCGTCCTGCCACGATGTCAGGGCAGATGATAGTATGCAATTAAGATGATTGAAATAATGCTGATTTCTCTCCCTCCCTCCCTCTCTCTGACAACCTCTTGAAAGCTGAACCCTTCATAAACACAAACCGCCAGGCAGCTCGACTGGTATTAGGAAGAAGAAGCAATTGTGATTTTTCTAGAGGAGGGTTTTACTGTCTGGTTGTTTGGAATACTGCATCCGGTGAGACTCAAAGGGACTGAAGCACCCCATGATTTCATGTCACTTTCCCCCCTATTTTTTTTGACATAGGAAGAAACCCTATACAGACTCAGGTTCTTGGTCTGTCTACCCCAATGGTGCCAATTCTGACTGGCAGCAATGTGTCTCCAGAATTTCAGGCAGGATGCTTTTGGAATCCTAGCTGCAGATTCCTGGTACTTCTTCCTGAAGTTCTCATCCAAATACTAACCAGGCCTGGCTCTTCCTAGCTTCCAAAAATCAGATGAGGTCTAGTGTGTGCAGTGTGGAATGGCGAATCATTCACAGTGTGTATCATAAACCACAGTGCTCAGAATCCACGCATAAGTTGCTTTATAGAAGCAGTTGAGCATCTTTTTTGTCCAATGTGGAATGTCCACATTCAGATCGACTTCTCAGAAGCAGCTTTGTGCATTGCACATGATGCACAGTGGGCGGTGCATGTTTCTCATTGTGCACGGAAGAGGTTGTGCATTTGATTGGACATCATTGTCCAAGATGATGGCTGGAATTCAGCACGGGACTTACTTCTTTGTAAGTGAACTTGCATGTTTGGGAAATAGAATGGAGGAGTTTTGTAATGTCGGTATGCACCTGCTGTGATGTCACAATGTTCAGAAATCCATTGCTCTGTAGTAGCCAGTGCAGTGTCTGATGTGCCATGGCCTCAGTGAGTATCCTTTGCAAAAATCCACTGTCCAGTTGCATCTCTCTTCCTCAGATGAACCAAACTGGAATGACAGTGGGTTATTTGAAGGGCTTGATTTAGGCACAGTCTCTCAATCATGCCTTCTTTGCAAGCCTTACTGATATTCTCTTTTTCTTTTCTCCTTAAACAAAAATGCAACAACTCCTTTGTTTTGGTTAATAGACAGCTTTTGGTCTGCTCTTGCAGAGTTTGGCTTTTGGGGGTAAAACAGGATGTGAGAGGGAGGCTTCAGCCCTCCTCAGTTACAGCCCTTGGAATTAAACCTTGCCATTTATATTTAACTAGGGCTCTGCTCTTTAAATTATTCAGGGCCTAAGCTTTCATTAATTCCTCTGCCTACACGGCTTTAGTTTTGGTTTTGATGTCGAATGGGATTGCTTTCACCTAAATTGTTGTAGTGCCTCCCATCTTCTCTCTCTTTCTCTCCCTCCTGCTTAAAATACATGCTGGGTATTGTTTCACTAATAAAAAAAATGTTGACATGATAGGTGAAATCCAGGCTGGCGTTCAGCGCAGAAATGCACTTGAAAGCTACAAGACTGGAGCTGCTCTCCTTTCCAATCAAAACAGCAGGCTTAACAAAAGGAAAAGGAGTGGATTGGCTTTCCAGCGTGTGAACCGAATTGCGCGGGAAGAGTTGAAGGGACATGGATGGGAACGGTGTCAAGGGGTTCAGCCGGCTTTCGCTGTGACTCTTCCCGATTATTTACGCTTTTGTGTTCCTTCAATCCTCACAATTCGGGGAGCCCTCCCCCCAAATTCTTCCCGGGTGACACCTCCTGGAGCATCCTGGGGTGAACACAGGATGTGTAGTGTAGATGGATGCATTGCAAGAGAGTATCTGGAGAAAATGTACATGGAACGTTTCAGAGAATCAGGAAACCTGATCTTTTGATAATTATGATCTGAATGAGGCTTACACCCCTGCTGTACTCTCAGGCGAAAAGAAATAAGTCATCTCGTGCTCTCAGACTTGAAAAAGTTTCTAGATGGAGAACGCTGGAGTCCTTTCCTTTTGAACCAAGGCATCCTATTCTGGAATGTTACTGGGTTTGAGATGGGTAACCATCCCATTGTATTAAGGAGTATATTTTGGATTACTACCCTACTTTTTTGGGAAGAGCTCAGAGGAGTTACTTTTCTAGACTACAAGTCCCAGAATTCTCCATCTAGTATGGCTACTTGCTGGCTTGGCTAGGGGATTCTGGGAATTGTAGCCATCCCAAGCAGTAATTTTTCCAACCTCTGCTCTGGGTGGTTTGTCAGCTGCTTTCACAACAGTCTTGTGGGGTAAGTGAGGCTGGGTGCAAGATGTTTTGCTGCCTGAGGCAAAAGAGAAAAATGGTGCTTCCTTTAGTTCCCAGAGGGTGTCCCCTACACCGCTCCAAAATACAGAACCTAACCTGAGATGAGGATCTGAATCTGACTTCCAGTGCTGGTTGTCTCCACCACACATGAGAGCAGGAAGCCTCCGTGTTTGGTAGGATCTTTCCTCCTTACACTGTTATAGTGCTATTATTCCACTTTCAACCTCCTGTGGAATTCTGGGCTTTGTAGTTTCCTGAGGCCCAAGAGCTCCCTGGCTGAGAATTCTAAGGGCCCCTCTCTAAACTGCAAACCCCAGGATTTCCGAGGATGTTGAAAGTGGGATAATAGCACTATAACGGTATAGTGAGGAAAGGCCCTTAGTTGCCTTGCTGTACCTAATGATAGAGCCGGCCTGATTCTGAATGCGCCAGTGTTCCAAGGTTTCAGAGAAGCATAAGGAGATCATGCAAAACTATGCGGAGGCATAAAGTAGAAATGGGATTTTCAGCAAGTGTTTTGAAAGTGCAGATCCTGCTTTCTGCTTCTGGGTGACTGAAGGCTCCCATGCCAGCACAGCGGTGAATCCATTCAACGTTTTAGCCCCAACTTTCAAGGGACTTACCCGTGGTGCTGAAGCTATGTGGCAAACAGTGTTCAGTACCTTCAAAGCAGGGGCAAGGTAAACCTTGGAATGGATTCCTTACCCCATTGACATGGAAGCCCTTGGCTACCTCTACTGCTAGATACGCAGCCCCTAAAACTATTATCTGGTGCATTTTTGGAGGAAGCGTTCTCCATGCTCTTTGCCTCTTTTCTTCCGCCCCTCTTTCTCCACTGTCTGTTCCTTTCCCTTTGTTCTTGGATGTTCCCTACCCTCCTTCCCTGGGGAGGGACTCTGATGTCAACCCCACCAGTCCAGCTGCGCTCTGCACATTGTCTTTGGCTCTCCATCCTGAGCGCATTCTTTTATCCCAGCCCTGCCGGACCATTCCCTCCCCTCCTCTCCCACACCAGCTCCTTTGTGTGGTGTGTGTGTGTGTGTGGGGGAGAGATCAAGGGAGCCTGGCTTTATTGCTACGGCAGGCCTGGCTGTTGTTTGGAAGGCCTTGCTCTTGTTCCCATGGTATCTGCTGCCAGTCTTGACCTTCTCTTTACTGTCCGGACTCCAACATGCTGTTTTATGCGCTGGAAGAGCAGCATGTTATGGTACAACCGAGGTACATGCCTGGTTTATTGTGAACGGCGAAGCCCCAAAGCCTGCAGCTTCGTACATAGTTCTCCCTGTCTTTGAGGTCTGTAGCAGACCATAGCTTGCACTGCGATGCCACAACATTGTGGTACAACAGTGTTTTGATGCCACAGCAAGTTACTGTTGGTTGTTTGGGGACTAAATGCATTTACCTTTCTCACCTCCGTTTGCTTTTTAGTTTGGAGATGATGAGGAAATTCAAGCCAACCAGTGCTATTTCCTCATCCTCTATTTTTTTCCCCCAAGCTTGTGAGCAATGCCATCATACTTAAAAATTATATTAGGTCAGTAAATTGATCTGGAAAGGTTCTCCATGGGCTATAAACATCCGCTAAGTCCAAATAATTAGACAGCATGTGCGTGATGGAGTCAGTTCTGAATTACTTTCAGTCTCCTCAACTGCTCTGAACTTTACTGGAGCACTTTAAAAAAAAAAGTTTTACAGAGTTTTAAAAAAACTCATAAATTATGTACCCAGGCTTGTGAAAAAGGGCTGTCCCAGGCTTGCTGATTTGGAAGAATATAGAAAGTTTTGGTTTTGCAGGAGAATAAAAATAATTGTTTTCACGTGTTCAGCAAGCTCATAAAAGTGATGGCGAAGGAAGTGAACATGGCTGTAATTGCTCTTTTTTTCAAGGACTAGAGGCAAAGTGGCTGGGGATGGCCTGGTATGCCCCTGCATGGCCTGAACCGAAGTGGTCCTAGAGCCAATTTCGTGGCATCATTCTCAGTAACTTGTCTTGAGAAGTAATGATAATGATGTCGTCTGTGTATTCTTAATTGGTGTTTGTCTTTTTAAGTATGTTATCTGTCTATCTGTTTCTGTGTTTTGTTCTGATGTTTCCCACCATGATCCACAGAGAGAAGTGTGCAAGAAATATTAATAACAGCAACATAATAGGGTTGATGATGGTGATGATGCTATTTAAGTCCCTATCACACTACATCAGGGCTTTCCAAATGGTGTGTCACAACACATTAGTGTGTCGCCTCCCTGGGACACGAATGAACCCCCCCGCATCCGAGCTTTGGAAATGTATGTTATAAATCATATATTTTTAAAAATGTACATGAAAGGTTTTCATGACATATGTTGTGTCCCCATACAATTTATGTATGTGCCCATATCTCTGTTGAGGGGTTAGTTTAATCTCCGGTTTGTTGAAAAACTGAATTACTGTGTTGCAAAATGATGCATGTCTAAAAAGTTGTGTCACCAACATGAAAAGTTTAGAAAGCTTTGCCCTACACTGTTATAGTGCATTGTTCCATTTTAACTGCCTAGGCTGCACCTTTGGAATTCTGGGGTTTGTAGCTTGGTGAAGCACTGGAGCTCTCTGGCTGAGGATTCTAAATGCCTCTCCCTAGACTGCAAATCCCATGATTCTGTGTGATATTGCCAGGGCATTTAAAGTGGAATGATAGCACTATAACGGTGTCGTGTGACAAGGCCCTCAGTCTGTGTTCAGCTGTTTGTTGCAACTTCCAGACTTGAGGCTGGATTCCAGGCCATTCAGAGAACTCTGTTTTCAGCTATTTTTCTTCTTTCTCTTCTTCCTTTTCTTATTATTATCTCTATTTGTATCTTGCTTTTTCCTCAGAAGGACTCAAAGCAAAAGTTAAAACATACAAAAGTTAAAATACAAATTAAACAAGTAGTAATTAAAACAGAGTTAAAATATATATTTAAAAACAACAAATTGCAAATGCTACATAAATTAAGAATAGCCAGCACCTTTCGTTAACCAGGCAATGATCACATATTCAGTGCCTGCGGGAAAAAAAATATCTTTGCTTGTCTATGGAAAGAAGGAAGGAATGAAGGGTGCCCATCTGACTTCTGACCCCTTTTAAGAGAATGATTCACCCTGGAGGGTGGAAAGAGATAAGATGAGCTGTTTTCACCAACATGCATTGGCCAGCCCAGCGTTTTTTGCTGCCTGAGGCCAAGTATAAGATGGTGCACTCTTCAGTTTCCATATACTCAAGCCAACTGAATGGGCAGCTGAGTCCTCAGAACTAAGACAATGGGAGTTTGCAGTTTAGGGAGGAAGACTCTTCGGCTTCAGTAAACTACAAATCCCAGAACTCCACAGGAGGTTGAAAGGGGAATAATAGTACTATAACAGTGTAGGGCAGAAAGCCCATAGTCTTCCACTATGCCTGAAGAGAGCAGGCTGGCCGTGTGGCACCCAGAGCCCTCTCTTCTAACTCTTGGTAAAGCCGGCATTGCTTTTGCACTCATAGAAAGGGGTTTGGCAAGTGAGTTGGAGGCCTAAAAGATCTGATGTAGAGCAACCCCAGCCCATAAGTCCTTCAGCCAGGATTCATAGATCTGAAGGCTATACATCAACTCTAAATATATTTCTTAGGAAACAGCCTCTCTGGGTAGCCCTTGGAGGAATCTGCTTTGGTGTTTTTTCCCCTCTGGAAATGGGGAGGAAGGTCATGGCTGGTTTGATCCCTTTCTGGTAGTTTCCTTAGAGTCCTTCTTTTCCATTAATAAAAAAAAAATCCTTCCTGTCACCTTGTAACAATTATATTTGAAATGGAAACACCTGGGAAGTCTTCATCCAAGTTGAGAAACATCTGAAAAGCATTAAGTGCATACTGCCCAATTTGGCAGGAGAAGACCTGGCTAATTCTCTGTCATCCCGCTTTTTCAGCTGCTTTTAAAATGTCCCAGGCCATTTCTGCACTAGCCTGTTATAGCGCGATGATTCCACTTTCAACATTGTCTGGAATCCTGGGGTTTGCAGTTTCGGGAGGAGCCAGCAGAAATGGCCCCAGTTTCTCTCTCCTCCTCCCACTTTCCACCTTTGTCATCAGCTTCCATTGCTGCAAATTGAGTTCAAAGTACAAAAGCAGTTTGTGCTCAAATAACTCAGCAGAGGGGAGAGGACAGAAAGGGACAGAATCTTGCCCTTCCCAGTGGGCTTGTCTGCTTTTCCTCATTAATAATTTTTGCCATCTTAACCATACTTTGATTATGTTTGGCCAAATACTTCCTGGTTTTCATCTGCAAAGTTTAGAGGGTGCACAAGAGGAATGTTTGGGTCAAAATGTGACTGAGGGTGTGTGTGTTTCTGTTTGGTCATGAAGAACCCCCCCCCCACTGTCAGTGGTGTTCGATTCCAGAGTTCGGCAAGCCAGTAATAGTAGTAGCGATAACATAATGGTTGAGGTCTATAATTGAGGATCCATGGTTGTGGAGTTGCAGTGCACCTTATTATTGAATTATGATGCTGTGCAACCAAATGCTCTCACATATATGCATGTGCAGCCATGCAGAATGAATAAATGAACATGTAGATCCCTGTACAACCTGCATCTGTGTGCAATGGCACATTTCCAGTGCCAGTCTTGTGTCCATTTGCCCTCAGACTAAAACATCTGTCGGCTTCTGCAGGGGAGCTTAGCATGTGTGAGGATTCCTGCTATTGGGAATAACCATGAATAACCAGGGCTGACTGTAAATCCCTGCCAGTGTCCAAAGTTTGATGGCCCACAGGATAACAGGAAGACGAGGCTGGGCTGTTCCCTGCTGGGGATGCTCTAGCTGGAGTTTGTGCATTGAGTGGGGCGTTGGACACAGTGGTCTTTGGGGGGGGGGTGCCTTCCAGTTCTGAGATTCTGTGACTTCTTTTCACGGGCACATAATAGTCTTGTGGAAGTGGTTGGATATGTTTGTTCTATCTGCATGGCCAGAATTCAGTTCAGGGTTGTGGGACTGGAGTTGTACATGTGGCACCATTGTGCATGGGTGTGCGTAGTGCACAAACAACAATTTGTTGTGCATTTTTTTGCACATGCAGCTGTGCTTTCAGTTGCATCATTTTCCTTCAGAATGAGGACTGAGCGGCACAGTGAATGCATTTCTCTGGATGTGAACATTTATGCTGTGCAATCGCACCTCTTCCATAAGGACTGGGGCACTCTGGCTTGACCTCTCTATGGTTTTGGACCCCCTCCCCAACAGTGGCAGTAATTGCTCCCAGGCATCCCAACTGAGCCTGTTTGGCGAGGAATGGCATTCCTTTCATCAACTGCCCTCCCTGGTTTGTTTTTCTTTTTTCAAAGGAAGAATATGCTAGGTGAAAGAGTAAGATGTGACAAAGTTATCTTTTAAGGAAAAAAAAAAGATCTCCCTACTTTGGGAAGCTTGGGCATTTGATTTTTTTTTTAAATTCCCCTCTCGCTTTATATGGCAACTTAAATTGGATTATGAGAGGATCAGCCTGGAGTGTAACCTGAGATGAGGCAGATGGATGGGGTAGACAAAGGAAGGAAAGGTTACCGAGCTGAGGGGGGTCAAAGGTGAGACTGCAGAATTTTTCCAAATGGAGAGAGGCTCCATTTAGTGGTGGCGTCTGAGAATAAACATAGCTTTTGTCCAATGCTTTTATTAACCCATTAAGCATCTTAAAACATCAGGCGTCATCCTGTCATGCTAGTTTCCCCTCCTCTCTCGCTCTTTGGAGGGCGGCCCAGATTTTAAACTGGGAGGTGAGGACTCCAAAGGACCGAAGAGGAGAAATGCTGTGCAGCAGATACGAATTAATCCAAAACCCTTTTCTTAGGCCTTTTCTGCACTAGACTGTTATGGTGCTATTATTGCACTTCAACATCCTATGGAATCCTAGGGTTTGCAGTTTAGGGAAAACTGCACACCCCAGGATTCCATAGGATGTTGAAACTGGAATAATAGCACTGTAAACAGTCTAGTGCGGAAATGGCCCTGGTCACACGGTCACATGCCAAAAAATGAGTTTGGTAAAGTTTTTCTAGTTAGTCACAGAGTGGGACCAGGACCAAAACTGATACTAGCAATCTCCCCTCTGCCTCCCTGTTCTCAAGGGAAAGAACTACTTGTTGCTATTCACTCTTATAGTTCTAAATATATACCTGCAAGATTAGTTAATAAAAATCACCACTATTAAGAAAAAATGCTGATTTCTCAAAATATCTTTAGGGGAAGCTTGTCACTTCTGAGGCTGGGAGAATGTGACTTGCCCAGTGTCACCCAGTGGATTTCCAAGGCTCAGTGGGGATTTGAACCCAGGACTTCCAGAGTTCTAATCCAGGGCCATTTCTGCACTACACTCTTATAGTGCTATTATTCCACTTTCAGCATCCTATGGAATCCTGGGGTTTGCAATTTAGGGACGGCCCAAAGGCCATCCTCAAAGGCTCCTCCCTAAACTGCAAACCCCAGGATTCCATAGGATGCTGAAAGTGGAATAATAGCACTATAAGAGTGTATTGGAGAAATGGCCCAGGACTCAAACCACTACACCCCACTGGCTCTTTCATTGTGTCTGGGAACCCTACCTTAAACTGGGAAGATTAGCAGCGTGGCTCTTAAAATGACCTATTCTTTCTTCTTCTCCCTTCTCTCTTTTCCAGGTCTTAGCCACTCAACAGAGCTCGCGTTTACCGTAGAACCCGGTGACCACACAGCTGTCCAGGAACAGCCTCTGGTGTTGGATTGTCAAGTGGAAGGGATCCTCCCCATCAGCATCACGTGGCGGAAGAATGGGGTGCTGATGGAGGACAGCAAGGACGCCTTCACGCTTGCAAACGGCTCCTTCTACTTCTCCCATTTCCAGAAACTGAAGGGCGACGGATCTTCCGATGAGGGCGAGTACGATTGCATGGCTCGGAATCGCTTTGGGTTGCTGGTGAGCCGCAAGGCCAGGATCCAGGCTGCAAGTAAGTTTTGCTTTGGTTTTCTTGGTTGGATGGGGCAAAGGATGAGAGGATGATAGGTTGGTGAGAGTGGAGAATCTGCTCTGGGTGTTTGAGTACTTTAAAGGAGTTGTCCAAGGTGCTGACAACTATCCCCAGTGGCTTTCTTTTGGAGAGGCCTTTTAAAGTTTGGATTAAAAACTGGAGTAGATTTCATCAGCATACTAACATGACAGTTACCAGTACCCATTGGTAGTGTTTGACAGTGGGGAAGAAATCAAGTCACCAAGCTACGAAAGCCAAGATTCTGCAGGACAGAATCATGAGAATTAAAGTGGGTTTGAACCGCTGTAACAGTTGAGTGTAGATTCTCCCTCAGTAGCATCCTCCATTTCAAGGAAGGGGATGACTTTAAACTTGGTTTTTCTTTCAACCTGTTTTTCTAACAGCCAGCTTGGAGTGAATAAATCTGCACGAGGGTGACATAGGCCGCTCAATTTTGTTGCATTTCTCCAAATCTTATCTCCCTTTCCTTTTCATTCTTGTTTCATATTGAATTGCTATACTTTGGTGTAGTTATTTTCCACATGGAAATTTGGGCACAATACTTAATGTACTTTCCTCTTTTGTGTGCTTGTTTATGCATTTTGCCTCCTCCCTCATGCTGACTAAATTGCCTTTGTGCTTTTATTAGCAAAAGGGCACATTTCAGCATTTAGCAATTTGAAATGTGTATATTTTTTTCTTGCATGCTTTGTTTCTCCATAACTCCCTAGAAGTCTCCCAAATGTGCAAATTCATGCAGTGAAGGACAGGTCTTGAGAGCTGCAAAAAAAAGCCTGCTTTTGATGACACTGTTGAATCCAGCAAAATTTTCTTTCATCCCCAATTCTGAGCTGACTGTTCATAAAACATAAGACTGTGATTTGAAGATTTCTACATGTTAGAATGAAACTAGACCTGATGGTTTTTGCAGCACCATCTTCTTTCCCAGGGCGTACACACAAAATTTGCCTTTTCCGCCTGCAGAAATTGTGTGCACCCTGAAGCCAGCCCGAGTTAACAATCTGGCTGCAGCTTTGAGGATAAACAAACCTGGAGCGGATTTAGTGCCACACTGACATGGAAGCCACCAGCCCCTCCCTCTCTCCCCACAACTTCAGTCAGCAGAGGCATTCAGCAAAGGGCTTCTGAAAGAGGACCCTTTGTGACTGGGCAGGTTCTGAATGTATCCATGCTACAGAGTTAACAGCAGTTGATTCCACTTTAAATGCCCTGATTCCATTTTATGGAATTGTTGTTCGTCTCCCGTGTTCTACAGCACTAGAGCTCTCTGGTAGAGAATTCTAAGTACCACGCCACCAAGTTACAAATGCCAGGATTCTGCAGGACAGAATCGTGAGAGTTAAAGTGGGTTTGAACTGCTATAACAATTGAGTGTAGATCCGCTCTGGGTAGCATCCTCCATTGCAAGGGCGAGGATGGCTTTAAACTTGCTTTCAACCTGCTTTCCTAGCAGCCGGCTAGGCAGCAGCAAAGGGGGCAGAGGGTGGGGAATGGGGAGAGGAGGCGGGGCGGTCAGCTGCAGTTTGGCCTCCGGATCGCTTGCTAAGTGGCTGAGATTAAGTCTGAACCTGGGATCTTCCCGGTTCCCAGCCTTGGCAGTGACGGCTGGAGCAGATGGCCTCTTCAGTGCCGCTCAAAGAGGGCTCCCCTTTCACCTCCGCCCATTGTTCCCCATTGTGTGGGGGGCTGAATGGAGCACCGCTGAAAAGCGAAAGTCTGCCTGCTTTGCGGGAGCCTGGGAGATGCTGCTGCTGCTGCAGCGTTGGGGATTCTCGAGAGGGATTGAGAGAGAGGCCTCGCAGCGGCTCGCTGGGCTTGCATCCTTAAGAGCCTCAGAGCCGGGACACAAGTGGCACCATCTTTCACAGGGCCCCCTTTTTCTCCTTTCCTTCCTCTTCCTTCTGCTTTTCTGGCTTTGAGAGGGAATGCAAGTGCACCTGGCCCTTTTGCTCTTTTCCCAGGACATGGCAGATTTCTTCACTCTCAGGAAGAATGAACAAGGTTGCAATGCAAAGGATTACTCGAGGCCATGCCTTCTTCTCCCAGGATGAGAGAGCTCAAGGGTCGGGGCTCCATCTTTAGGAAGAAATAAGACCATGAGCATGAAAATTATGGACAAAGGGCAGATGTAGCCCTACTAGTGCAGTTTGCCCCTTAGTAACCTGTGGTGAGGAGGTGGTTTCGTAGAGTTCCCACAACTGAGGTTCTTGCAAAATGAACTGCCTTCTTAAGGCTGTAAGGCTAGGCAGAAAAGAGCTGTGGAAGAATAAAGGTTTGGTATGCCTTCCTATTTAAAGTGCAGGCTATCTGAAAGCCTGTAGCTTCCCATAGGAACTGGTCCAAGTCTTATGCTCTTATGGGGAGAGGGCTTCTCTTGGTTCCATCACCCTCAGGTTTGTCTGGTGAGGACAGGGAAGAGAGCCGTTTTGGTGGCTGCCCCTAGGCTATGACACTCCCTTCCAATGAAGGCTTGGTTGGCTCCCTCGCCTCTCTCTCTTTTGGCAAGCAGAGATCCTGTTGTTTAAACAGGCTTCCAGCTTTTAACTGGCTGGGGAAAAAGGATTTTTTAAAATGAGACGCGTCATATCATTTGCTATGTTTTGAATGTGTTTCATCGGATTGTTATCATGTTTTAAAAACATGTGTATGATATCTTGTTGTAGCTATATTTTGTTTTATCTTTTATCATAGGCTGCTTTGGGTTCCCTTTTGGGAGGAAAGGTGGGATGGTTATTAAATGAATGAACAGGGCAACAAAGAGTCTTGCAGCACCTTAAAAGATCCACAAGTTTTATCCGCCATAAGTTTTCATGGATTTCTGCTGAGTTATGTCATAAATGTACTAACTACTGATGTAGCACAATATATGTCAATGAGTGGTCAATGCACATGGGTGGCAACCCATTGTGAAGTTGTAGTGTGCAATGTACAAAGGCATAGAGGGAATGTGCATTCACACACTGCTGTGTGTACTTTAATGGATTATCACATGCACAGCTGTCTCATATGTACAACTCCACTTATGCTGGCCTCAATAGGATGTGACAAAAAAAACAACAAACCCTCTCTGCATGCATCACACAAATTGTGCCTGCGTGTGTCACTAGTGGGATGCTGACCCTGGTAACTAAACCAGCAACATCAAACCACAGTTTCCCCATTTTGGATGTTACAGGGAACCATGGTTCAAGGTAATGAAGATTTCTGTGCCAAAGCCAACCAGGGGGCCAGGGTGTGGGGGGGCCCCTGTTGCCTGATGCCATTCCTGTCTTAGGCCATTTCCACCCTACACCATTATAGTGCTATTATTCCACTTTCCACATCCTGTGGAATTCTGGGGTTTGTAGTTTCCAGAGGCCAAAGAGCTCTCTGGGTAGGAATCCTAAAGGCCCCTCCCTGAACTGCAAACCCCAGGATTCCGCAGGATGTTGAAAGGGGAATAATAGCACTAGAGCAGCATAATATGGAAATGGGGTTAGTAAGGGAGGGTTTAGAAAACTGGGAATGTTTGGCTAGGCCTTCAGCTGGAGCCCCAAGGGTAATGCTTTTCTTCTTATGGCATTTCCTTTTTGCAAGTTCCTATCCTCTGCTGTGGTTGGGGTGCTCCTTCCATCCCTGTTCCCCCCCCCAAAGATGAGCCAGGATACAATGGGGTAAAAAGGGCTGGCAACTTTCCCAAAAGGCAACCCTTTGTCAAGGCCCAGAGGGTCTCCCCCCTCCCCGTTTTCCCTCCGCCCGCTCCCCCTGCCACATCCCTTTGATGCTCGGTAGTTGCACCCACTGCTGTCACTGAGCTCAATGGCTCCGTTTTCACAGATCACAGGAAGGGAACAATGGCTGCAGAGGCAGCGTTGGGAAGAAACAAATGGAATTTCACTGTGACTGAGAGGCCCGAATAAGAGCAAGGATCTGTTTTTACTGCAAACAAAGGACAGGATGGAGGGGCAGTGGTGGGGGATGGAGTTGGAGCTTTTGATAGTAGTTCTGGCACTGCTTCGAGAAACCTTACCCTCTTTTTTTTTTTTAAAGCATAGTTTATTTAGTAAACATGCAAAACGAGATTCCTGTTGATTTAAGGCAG
Source organism: Ctenosaura bakeri (assembly GCA_948474755.1). Lineage (NCBI taxonomy): Eukaryota > Metazoa > Chordata > Lepidosauria > Squamata > Iguanidae > Ctenosaura > Ctenosaura bakeri. Next base: position 4,564 of record CAOLHI010000660.1, on the reverse strand, counting down.
TCTTAGGAGAAAAATAAGATTTTTTTCAAATAAGATGGGAAATCCACAACACAGTGAATCCTGCATGCTGAGACTGTTTATTTGTTTTTAATGGCACCATCTCCCTCATTGTGAGCATCCCAATTTTGCCGTTGGGTCCCTCTCTTCCCCCATCCGTGATAAGTGTGTCCGACCATTGAGCTTTAAGGCAAGCAGCTGTCGTGGGGCAGGGGTAGCCTTGGCTCGTGTTACTTTTCTAGCACCATGCAAATATGTTTGTGTTCCTTCCCCCCCCCTCCCCAACTTTCCACTTCGGAGTATTTTTGCATTCAGTCTAAAGGTGAGGGAATTTTCCGGGTGTATTACTAAAGGGTAGGAGAACAAGGACGTAAGCCCTTCTCATAAGAATTCTCCCCCCTGACCCAAGTTTTTTTTCCCTTGACTCCCCAAACTTCACCTAAGTTGAACACTTAGAAATAGAATTTAGGCATCCATAATAAATCAGCAGACAGAGTTAACAAGGCAATGGAACAGTTCTAAATGTGAATGGTTTTCAGTCTCTCACTCTGTGCAAGGCTCGAGATTTGAATGAAAATTTCATTTGATGAGGCAGAATTATTATGGGGGGGATGATGTCCTCATTTTGCCCCCCCCCATAGCTACATCCATATAATCAGAACTTTGGATTTGTGTGTATTAATGCTGTGTGAAGGGGAATGGAGTCTATTTTTAAATTAGGGTTGGAGTCTTTGGGGGACTGGCAGGGGTGCAAAGTTGGGCTCCAGGGACTACACTTTGTCCACGCGGGTCCAGAAAAGGCAGGCTGACGGGGACATTGGACCCCCTTTCTGCCTGTGGTGAGAAGTGAGCTTTTGAGGGGATTTTCCAGAAAGCCAGTGAGGCTTTTGCTCCTTCAACTACTGTTGCTGCTCTTCCCCAATCCATTGGAAGCGGCGGGGTTCATGCTTAACCTCCTACCATGGCAACAAGTTCATCGTCAGGCCAGGGAGCAGGGTATGGCAAGGAGGTATTTGTGAGTAACGCAATGTTATGAAAGGGGAGTCCAGGCAGCAACAGCCACAGAAAGGAGGATGGAAGAATCGGCACAAGAGAAGGAGGGAAGGAGGTGGGAAGGAAGGAAGGGCAGGGCGTCCTGGGAATTCCATTGGCAAGTCAAATGGAGTCAATGAGAAAAAAGTTCCTGATCTTTCAGGCCATTTCTGCACTAGCCTGCTTCAGTGCTGCAATTCCACTTTCAATGTCCTATGGAATCCTGGGGTTTGCAGTTTAGGGAGGGGCCTTGGAGAAGAGGAGGAACTTTGGGTACTCAGCCTCTAAGGACTGCTTTCAAAGTCATATATTTTTTTTTCTAGGTAACATGACTGAGAATAATCTAGAGAATTGCCTTCTCATGGGTGGGCTGCTTGTGAGGAATGTTAGGACTTGCAAGCCAGCCACATCTGGTAGCTGTGTTGGCTTGTGGATCCCTTGCCAGGTGTGTGTGTGTGTGTGTGTGAGAGAGAGAGAGAGAGAGAGTGTCCATTCCAGGTTTTAATCAAGGCTATAAAGGAGTTCTCCATGGTGCTGAATGCTATTTCTGAATAGGATCATCACCTTGGAGAGCTCCTTAAAAGCTATACAAAACCTGGAATGGATTCCCCACCCTGCTGACATAGTCACCAGTGACCATTGTCTGGAAGGCAACCAATAAGTGAAACTCCTCCCTTTGCCCTAAACTGAAGCCTTCTTTTGCTTTAGTCTAGGGATTTTGTACATACAAAGTTCTTCTCTGCTGAAGCAGTGATGGATGGAAAAACAGGAAGGAACAAAAATCTAATGGTGGCAATCTGACAGAGTGAAAGCAAACTCAGAAGACTTGTCCATCCATCCAGTGTGAAACTGGTACCCGGTCTTCAAGACCCTGCATTTCATCTTTTAAGCTTTTATGGAGGAGACCATTGTGGGTAGTCTTGATTCCTTGTGGATGATGAGAAAGATCTAAAGGGAGGAGACGTAGTCTCCCACGTGATGCCCTCCATATGTTTTGTATTACAACTCCCATCATCTCCATAGTGGCTGGGGATGGTGGAAACCATAGTGCAAAACTTCTGTCGGGTGTCTGATTTTGGGAGGTTGTAGAGCAGTCCCCAGGAGCTCAACTCTGTATGTTCCAACCTTCCAGAAATGCACCTTGCCATGTAAGTTGAGGATGGAGGTGGGAGATGTGAATGAGCCGAGGTGTTTAACTGGAAACTGTGCACATATTATTTTACAGCACTTTGCATTTCGATTTTGATAAAAAGAAAGAACCTGGCAGCAGTATGTCAATGCACAGTGACACAAAATGACTGCAAAGTCTGGCCTCCTGCCAGGGACAATAATAGCCCTGGTGCTGGAATGGACAGACAAATAACACTTTTCTTAACCACAGCGCATAATTAGGAGACGTTCTTTTTACTGCAACTCTTTTCTCTTGCAAGCCCTATCCACTTATTGCAGTCAGCCCTCCCCCAAAAAGCCCCACAATTGTGCGCTGTGTGTGTGTGTCTTGAGAGGGAGCTATGTGTGTCTGTGTTATGAAAAACATGAGTGACGTTTTGACAGTGTGGCTGCAGGTACTTACTTCCCATGCAAAATACTTCATTTGAATCCAATTTAGACAAACTGGCCCACTTAGAAGAGAGGATAAAGGAAGGACTGGCTAATGGTGACTTTTTAAAATAGGGTTTACTCAGAACTTTGCAGCTATTGTGGAATGTGAAGTGGTTCTCAGTCTTGTTCATTGTCACTCTTGCCCAAGTTGCTTCTGCAAAGTTTGAATGCTCCGTCAAAAAGGGGCAATTGTGCACTCTCGCAGGTGACAAAGTTTTATGTTTACCTAACCCCTTAAAAAAAATAATAATCAGATGCTTCCTTTGTTTGGGCCAAGAATCTCTCATTTGCAAAATTTAAAAATCTTCTTTCCACAGTGCAGATGGAAAAGTCTGCAGCTGATGGAGTGAAAATAATATTATTAATAATAACCTGAATCTTTGATGGTCCAAAACTTCGGCTGCTAATACTGGAAGGCTGTGTAGCTGACGATAATGACCATAACGTTGCCATTTGTGATAGAACGCTTTCAAAAAAGCATGAAAAGTTTTCTGAATGCATTTTTTATTATATTATATTATATTATATTTTTATTTATATTATATTTTTTATTTTATTATATTTATTATTCCACAACAATTATTAAAATAACATCCACTCATTACTCATTTGTTCCGTTTTCTTTGCACATCAAATTCAATATGTACCTTTTCAACAAATTGTACTTTTAATTCCATGAATTACTTTTACCGTATCTTCTATAAATTTTTCTGTCTATTTAATTCCTCATTGTTAACCCTATGCTACTTCCTAACTTCCCCTAGTACCAATTTTTACTTGTATCTCTAAAGTTTCTCTTTGTTACCCGCCCCAAATGGGGATTATCCCACTGTATTATTTCCTAATTTCTTTTCTTTCTTTTTTTTAAATGTTCTTCCTACCCTCTGCCTACCAGTGAAATACTTTGCCCTTGATAACTTGGGGTAGTTTCATTTACTGATGTCCCTTTGCAGTGGAACTGGGTAGTCTAAATTCCTTTGGTAGTCCCAATAGCATCCAGTGGTGGAGCTTGGAGTGTGGGGAGGGGTGAGTGGGAGGGGAGGGGCTATGATGTGCGGGGGGGGTGTGACCACTGTGTGTGTGGGGGGGATGTGGCTACGGTGCATGGGGGCATGGCTACGGGCTGGGATGCTCCAAAAACATTGCCGGGGGCGAACCGCCCCCGTCCCTATTCGACTGATGTCCGTACTAGACTGTTATAGTGCTATTATTCCACTTTCAGCATCCTATGGAATCCTGGGGTTTGCAGTTTAGGGAAGAGAGCTCTTTGCCTGAGAATTCTAAATGCCCCCCCCCAAAAAAACTGCAAACCCCAGGATTCCATAGTGGTTTGAGTGCTAGACTAGGACTTTGGGAGACCAAGGTTCAAATCTCTGCTCAGCCCTGGAAGCCCACTGGATGGCCTTGGGTGAGTCACACTCTCTCAGCCTCAGAGGGAGGCAGTGGAAAACCTCTTTTGAATAAACCTGGCCAGGAAAACTCAGTGATAGGTTTGCTTTAGGGTCTCTATAAGTTGGAAATGACTTGCAGGCAGTATCCTACAACAACAAATTACCCTGTACGTTTCCGTTCTCTCCAACTTCAAAAATCTTCCATAATGTACCACCCACATCTCCTAATTCTCCCAGAATTAAAATTTTTTCAGACCTGCCATCTCTGGTTACCCTCCCTTCTTCTCGTCTCTCTCTTTCTTTCTTTCTTTCTTTCTTTCTTTCTTTCTTTCTTTCTTTCTTTCTTTCTTCACTGCTCTGTTTTGCTGCTGGAAGGAACATCAGCAAGCAGATGTCCAAAAAAAAGGAGCACCCCCCTTTTTTTCCTCCTCCCCAAGTTCTCACACCACTAGAAACCTTCTCAAGAGGGGCAGGCTCCAGTTTTATAATGCAGATGAAGCCCCTTCTCTGCCTCCCTCCCCAGTTTTACCCTGCTTGAAATC